>CM077298.1:12122724-12210224 GCA_039654925.1 Anguilla pacifica
TGTGGAGCACACTTTCCCTCTCCGTGTGTGCACTAAAGGGTGTCCAGTCCAGGACTGAATGGGTTTTATGGAGTGTAACAGACCTGCTGAATAGGATCTGCATGTCACAGTTCAGGTCAAACAGGCAGGTGAGGCTGTGCTCCCAAATGAACCCGTTAACTCTCAGCGACCTATAACCCCGACCTCTGTTGTGACATTAGGTAAACACAGGTCTGACCTGCGTAGCTTACAACTGTGGGCATGGTGTGTACATGGGTGGGTGAGTACAAGGACACAATGAACTTGTGAAATCTTCCGTTTGTGCGCAATAAACACTTCTTTTAAGGCTGCGTTAGGCACTTTTGTTAAATCTGCATGGTGTGTGTGGCGTGTGTGGTGTGTGTGCATGTGTGAGTGTGTCTGTGTGTGTGGTGTGTGCATGCGTGAGTATGTGTGTGTTGTACAGCTGTGCTGGGTACCAACCCTTTCAGCCCGGGACTCTTCTGCCCCTTTAAATGAGCAGTACAAGTGCAGAAGCTGTGTTTGTGCATTTGTGTACACACTTGTATTACTCCATTCAAGTCTGCATGCAGTAGGCGGGCCAATCTAGAGAGAGCAGGGAAGCTAAGGACACTGCAGCTGACATTGGAGCCCCTTCTGAGTCCCTGTCTGGCTGGGTGTAACCCTCACAGCACACTGGCTCCTCCTGACCATTCACAGATCAGCAACTTATCTGGACCAATCAGAGTTCACCATGCCCTCATAGCAGCTGGACAATTATTCACAGTATGCCAAGCACCCTCCCAAAGACCCCATCCATCATCTCTTTAAAAAAACTTCTTTTTTAATTTCTGAAAAATTTAGAGCCCCAGAGTAATGATTCTAAGCCAAGGATCATTTGTGAGGAACATAATATTCTATCCAGGAACATGCAGTGTGTGAGAATGTCCAGACACTACATCAGCACACACCAGCGCAAGGGGGTTAACAGTCTGTGAGTGTTTCTTTCATCGCACTCAGGACTGGGAGAAAAACATGTCAAACTGTCTCATCCAGGCAGGAAACGCTAAAACAGTGTAAACTAATCACTTTGACCAGCCATTCCTCTCCTTCCTAATGCCTAACAAACAGGATGACTGAGATCAACATCTAGCCAGGACCACCCGGGCCATAGAGCTGTGACAATCTTCTAGCAAAATACAAGTGTTCTGGAATCATGTGAGAGTTCAGAGGTAATGCGCATTTCTCATTGTGTTGAGAGTGAGTGTGCGTGTGTGTGTGTGTGTGTGTGTGTGTGTGTGTGGCGCATGTTTTTTGAATGGGTATATTTTTCAATGGACATTTCTAAAGTAGATGGTTTGTGGGGACTCTGATTTTATGTCCCAATTCTTCTGAATGCATGCATCATGTTTCATCTTTCAGACTCATTGTTCTTTTCCATAAAAGGCTATTTGTGCATTCCATTTTAAACGGAGATCAGGACAGAACTGCCTCTCTGAGCCCATTACTACATCTCCTCACCAGTTAGGAATTTTGCCTGAACTGATTTATGACATACCATTGGTGGCTGTAAACATTTAAGAATTTAACAAGGAAACAAGAAACAGCAAAATGATTTTAAGAGCCCCTTGTGAATGTGCTCTTCAACAAAAACTTTTGCCCGTTTCAGACAAAAGTATTTGTTGAAATAAATCTGAAACCTTTTGGGTTTCATCCTGTGGACAAAGTGTAGTTCTATCCATATATATTGAATGCAGTTTCTCTCTGGGTCAACTCACTGAAGAGTTTGCAGAAGGTCCTAAACATCAGTTTACATGATCCACATTGCGGAGTGGTTGATGGGAGATGAATTTCCAGAAACAGAGCCCGTTTAGTATATTTCATGAAACCGAGACTTCAACTCCCATGAGCCACTCCAGAAAATATTCTGTGACCATCTGTTGACGGAACACACTCCAGGGGGGTTTCAATATTGATGTTCTGATGGCAGCAGAGAGAGACCAGGAGAGTTGTTAACCATGGCATTAATTTAGAACCTGAGGTCATGACATTACACAGTGATGACATCTTCCCAGCTCATCACCAGCCCACTGGCTGCAGCTAGCAGTAACCAGCACCCCGGCTGCAGCTAGCAGTCACCAGCACACTGGCCGCAGCTAGCAGTAACCAGCACCCCGGCTGCAGCTAGCAGTAACCAGCACACCGGCTGCAGCTAGCAGTAACCAGCACACCGGCTGCAGCTAGCAGTAACCAGCACACCGGCTGCAGCTAGCAGTAACCAGCACACCGGCTGCAGCTAGCAGTAACCAGCACACCGGCTGCAGCTAGCAGTAACCAGCACACCGGCTGCAGCTAGCAGTAACCAGCACACCGGCTGAAGCTAGCAGTAACCAGCACACCGGCTGTAGCTAGCAGTAACCAGCACACCGGCTGTAGCTAGCAGTAACCAGCACACCGGCTGCAGCTAGCAGTAACCAGCACACCGGCTGCAGCTAGCAGTAACCAGCACACCGGCTGCAGCTAGCAGTAACCAGCACACCGGCTGAAGCTAGCAGTAACCAGCACACCGGCTGTAGCTAGCAGTAACCAGCACACCGGCTGTAGCTAGCAGTAACACAACTACTGATCTTCGACCCTTTCAGAGCCTTGGGTCTCATACAGCATTTTTAGCAATTTGTATGATAATGGACACCTAATACAGCTGCTCATGCAGTACACACACACACACACACACACACACACACACACAGACACACACACAGACACACACACAGAGCATTCCAAGGGCTTGAGACCAGGGTGAACGCCCTCAGCCTAATGTAGATGCTGTCAGTACTGGTGGAAGTCTGAGAGCAACTGAGGCAATGGCTTTATTTTTATATCCCGTGTATTCCCAGTCGAGCAACACTGCAGAACTGCACTTCAAAACAGAATGGGAGACAGCTCATTATTATTGCACAATGAGCCTTAATACTTGATTCTCTTTTCCGTTTCTTCCTCCTGAGCCCCATTTTACGGGCCATAATAAAATTAGTATCGAAATTATTAGAAAGTATTAGAAACAGTTTGAGTATTAGTACCATTAGAAGTGCCCACACATGGGAAAGAAACCTCTGGTTGAAGCCCAGGACTTTCATCAGTGGGCCACACTGAGGTTTAATTACTGAGGCTGAAATCCCCACCCCTCACGACACAACAATGAAGATTAACCACCACAATCCTGCATTTCGTCTGTTCCATTCTCTCAGTAAATGGATCTGTTCCAAGTGATTCACATTTCCTGTGTTGAAGCATCAACAAAAGATAAATTTCTCACTAGCATTAGGTGTTCACTTCCCAAAAGTCCTTCCAACGGTGCAAAAAAGGGTCAGTACATTTGCCAGGCCAAAGGTCAAGAAACAGTCCAGTAGCACAAATAAATATACTAGAACAATGCGGAGAGGTACAAAGAGCAGAGAGGTATATAGGAATGCAGTTTAAAAGGGTGGTATATTAGCACACAGTGTAGAGGCATATTAGCACACAGTGTAAAGAGGTACATTAGCACAGTGTAGAGGCATATTAACACACTGTGTAGAGAGGTACATTGGCAATGGCCCCGGGCACACGGCAAGGTCCACACAGAAATGGTTGTCAAGATCGGTGTGGAAGAACTTGACTGGCCTGCACAGAGCCCTGACCTCAACTCCATCCAACACCTTTGGGATCAACTGGAAAGCCAACTGTGAGCCAGGCCTAATCGCCCAATCAGTGCCCAACCTCACTAATGTACTTCTGGCTGAATGGAAGCAAATCCCTGCAGCAGGGCTCCAACGTCTTGTATAAAGCCTTCCCAGAAGAGTGCAGGTTGTTACAGCAGCAAAGGATAGACCAACTCCATATTAATGCCAATCATTTTGGATGAGACTTTGATGCCAACTGTCCACAGACCTTTGGCCGTGTAGTATATATTAGAAACACAGTGTAGAGAGGTATACCATGAACTGCCACATACAAAGCAAAAGAAGTCCAGGAATTAAAGAAGTGTTCTGTTTCTGAGCCTCACTGGTCACCACCGCAGACCCAAAAGTATTCCCACGGGGGCGTCCCATGGCACAGCCTGTATAGCAGTGTCCACATGCGACGCTGGCCATCCCAATCTGGCTGTGCCATGTTTGTCTCTGCCTCTCTCTCACTTCCCACACTTTCCAGTTTGTCTACACTGTGCTGTCCAATAAACTGAAACTTTTTCCAAAAGCATGCTCACAGGGTCCTACTGTACTTTCCATCACTACACAGGTGCATGATGGGATATGTTCTGTGGAACAGCAGGCTTCCTCTGGGTCTGTTATCATACGAGCCCAGACCGGCAGCATGGAAAAGCCTTTGTTTCACAGCCCTGGGGAACAATGGGCCTGTGGAAGTTCAACTGCCTGAACTGAACTGTGTAAGGAGGGGACACACACACACACGACTCAACCCAAGCCTCGGAGCAGAGCTTTGTGTGTGGCTACAGCAAGGGCCTGAAGCTAAAGACTCAGCAGAACAGAGCACGCACTATCACACCACCACCCCCGTTTCTGCAGGAAAGAACAACATCTCGGCCACGATCACAATGGACTCATCAGAAAGTGGAATTTCCTTCCCTGTGAGACTGGAAATGATGCTAATGCAGCAGCACAGAGGATTCATCTGCGGGTCAGCATCGGCTGATCTGAAAGTGTGGTGGCCTGTAGCACGTGCTGACAGCGCAGGACTGGAAAGCGTCCCATGCGGACACACCCACATGGCTATGACGGCTTTAGCGCAGGGACTAGGCCGAGGACACAGACACGCACATGTCAGCAAGGTCGAGGAAGAGAGAAGGTGGAGATGAGGGTGGAGAGGGTAGTGAGGGGAGGGAGGAGAGGAAAGGACAGAGAGGAGGAGAGGAAAGGACAGAGAGGAGGCCTGAGCGAGTGGAGGGGGCATACAGAGAGCAATCTGTTCCCTCCTGTAGAGACCGAGGATGAAGCAGGACCCAACCAGCTCATGTTTCAGCCCTAATGTAATTTCCAGAATGTTCTATAGTGAGGTGCGGCCTTCCTTGTCAGAGCTGAAATTAGGACAAAAAAAGACAAAACACATGAGCTTGTTTGTAACCCATACCCACGCAGGCACCCTGGAACATTTTTTCTAGTGGAGGGAAATGCGTATTTCAGGAACACAAATTTGCTCGGGTGGCTGTTTATCCTCTGACGTAGCCTCCGTATTTTTGTGCTTGCACGGAGAAAGCTGGATAAGCAATTAAACCGCTGCGGTTTTAGACTGTCGAATGTGGCGCTCCTACACTTACATTGTTCCCCTTCACCTCTCGCATTGTCCGAGTGCCCTTTTACGAGCGCAACGGAAACCGCGCCTTCGACCGGTATGACGTAAATAGGGCAGTTAAAATGATCAAAATAAAAACAAAACAGACGATAAACAAACATATAGTAACTAATAAGGCCAACGAAAGTATTTCTTTGACATGAAATTTTACGCAAAAGTTTTTAATTGTTTAACGTCTTAGCAATTGAATCGACACAATTTACTTCTGCAAGGAATTTAGTTTGTAATGCAGATTATCTGAGCTTATCCAATTACTCGGGCAACTTTACATAAGTACTTACTGGTAGTTTAGATATATACCAACCTACCTCAGTTGTGATATTCGTAGTCTATTATTGTAATAGGCTAATACACAGATTAAAGCTAACAATATGCTATTCAGTTGCACAGCTAGTCGTCAAAATTCTATATGATGTCTAATGTCATGTGTTAGCATTCCCTAACTCCCGTGACTAACGCAGGAGGGAATACCGCCGCTCCGAGTGTATCGCTTCCACACACCTTTTATAAACACGGTGACACAGTGAAAGGTAATGGATAGAGACACAGTGCAGGGTACACACTTAATCAATAAGAGAATACTCATACACGTTCCAAGAAGCTCTTGGCGTAGGATGCGGAGAAAAAAATGTCATATTATGAAATGTAAGAATGAAAACCCCCACCCCACAAAAGACACGATGACACTACAAAACAGCCAGCAGCAGACTCACAAAATCAGGGATGTAAAAAAAAAGTGATGTCATGCAAAGAAGTCAAAACCATGATGTTATGCAGTCAAAATATACACCAATCCCTGAAAAAGCCAAAGTTAGCAATGCTCTTTGGACACAATGTTCCATTACTCGCTCTGAAGAACAATGGAGGGCTGGGGGAGAGAAAGATCCACGAACGCAGCTTTCTAAGCTTCTGCCCTGCAGAGCTCAGCACAGCACTGCAGATTCCTGGCCTTATGAAGGCAATGTAAGGCACACCTAGGCGGTCTACCAATCCAGCCTCAGCCGTGTGCACCTGCAGGTGAGGCTGCTGCTGTCCGTGGTCCTGAATGTCTCCAGCCTTGTGAGGGACAGCAGGGTTCATGAAGAGGGTTTTTACAGACCAAGTGCCAAACAAGAACTATGCTGTTCCATGGGCATAAAGAGTATTGCACCAATGCATGGGCACAGCACAGTCAATCCAAAACCTCTTTTAGTAATTCTGGGCAACAATCATTTCTGCTTCTCCTAAAATGTATTATTATGATTATTAGCAGCAAGTACTAGTAGTTGTCGTACTAGTAGCCATACAAGTAGCAGTATCAGTAGGGGGAAGATTTGTAGCAGTATTAATAATATTAGTCAGAATAGCTGTAGTAAGTTTTTGTTTAATCTCAGCAGTGTGTTTGCAGCTGTTCTGAGGAAACACTTCAGTGTGTCACTATTCAGAATAGACTCAGCTCACACTCCGCTAATTCTCTCGTTAGGCCTGTAGCGCCACTGCTCTATGAGAGAGTGCTCTAGTTCAGCGTTCTACACAGATGCAGCCATCTCTACGGTATGTGGAGGTACACTCTCCGCTCTCCCCTGTGTGCTCTGTTAACATCCCTTCTTTCCCTGAATCACTGCATAACTCTTCTCCATATCACCGTTTTGCTGCTAAGCAGTCCTGCATGTCTTCCCGTCAGTGTCTGTAACACATACATGGGTCAAATACATTGTGTTGGATTCAAATACTTTTCTACGCTTTACTGATCTTGTCTGGTGTATTGGAACCAATGAAATTCTCTCAAAAAGTGCAAACCCAGCTTTCTGGTCATATTGGCAGGCTCCATTACACCAGACAAGATCAACAGAGCACAGAAAAGTATTTGAATCCAAAACAAATCCGTATTTGACCCAGGTCTGATATAACATGACATGGGGCATTTAGCCTCAACTTTGCATTCTGCGCCAGGGTCGGGTACTGCCGAGTCAGCACTAATGGGCTCTGAGCAGCTCGAGGATTAGAACTGACTGGAAAGGGTCAGTTGCTGCCAGCTGTGTGTTTTTAAAGGAAAAGTCTGAGGCGTGCCAGCAGCACTAGAGTCACTGGAGCCCACGTCCCATGTCAACAGCGCTGCATCTGAAGGTAAAATGTGACGCAGGATGAGCAACTCAGGGCAGTCTTCACCAGGATAAATATTAACCTACAAGTCTAAACTAACAATAAGATTCATTTAAGACCTTCACATTTCAAAGCCAATGTATTTTCGTAATGCAGGGAGTTTAAATATGAAAATACCAAGATCACTCTGTCTACGGCAAAGATACCAGTGATCGCAACATTTTTTGAATTCATTATTTTGAACATAATAGTTGTTTGTTGTTGGGACTTTTATTTTGCAAATTTCAGACCCTTGCAAAAGTCCTTATTGTTAGTAGCTTTCCTGCAATTATTCTATATAGCAATATTTCTTGTTATCTCAGCAAAATGTTTTGTTATCTTGAGAACACAATGTTTGTTATTTTGAGATAATGAAATTAATTACTCGAGATCTTGAGAAAACAAAAGAAAATTAACTTGTTAGCACGGGTAAATGGGGTAAATAAAATGTACGAATCCATGGCCTTTCGTAAGGAACAGCTAAAATCTCATCAACTTTTTTACGCAACTGTGAGGGATGGAAAACAGACCAAACGTTGCTCAATGCAGATTGACTGTGACGTCCTATCAAATGAAAGTCCAAGGCCATGAAGTGCATTGTGGGCCATAACAGTCACCTAAAGTGAATATGTAACCACCCACACGAATGACTTAAGGACAGGAGACAGACCACATGTATTTTGAAATCGGGGAATCACACAGTATGACCCTCGCCCCAGAACCCAGAAATGATTTTGGACCAGCCCACTGGTGACCGAAGCAGTCCTATGAAGCCCCTCCCACCGCCGCATCACAAAGTCCCAGACTGCTCCTATCGGGGCTATTTCTGTCTGCTTATCAGGTTTCCGTCATTCGTGGCTGCAGCCATTTGTGATGAAATAAACACTCGCGGCCTTGTCGAGGAGCAGTTAATTCCTCACCTCGTCTGATGGATGTTTTTGGATATTATTTTTTGTATTTTCCATTGTTTTTTCCCCACAGGCCACCGACTCTCTCACAGGGCGTTTGCTGCAGTTCTGCGGAAAATGAAAGCATTCGGAAAAAGGCTGTTTTTGTTGGCACGCGGAACAGGCTATCGCATGCTCCCTTCTCATTGGCTGTTTGTTCACCACCACTGCTAGTGAAGAGGTATCTGGTTGTGTCTAAATGGTGGCCTCATGAACAAACTTTCACCGACTTGTTTATCTAACCATACACCCTGTCTGTTCGAACTGCGCATGTCTTAAAACTTCTACGGTTCATCTTCAGTGACATGGACACAGAACATACCAACAGCCAGTAGTGTGCTCAGTCTGTGTGGTAAACTGCCAAGACATGCAGCACCGCTATAGCCCCCCACTGAACTTACAGTAAGTGTGAGATGTGGACACAAAACCCCGTGGGTGAGCAGCAGGGCGAGAGCGGGTCATGGCGATGGTGCCCGGATTGGTGCCTGGACAGCTGGCATGGCTATCTGACACTCAAACAAAAAGCGTTATTCTGAGGAACAATTACAACCACTATGGCATCAAATCTCACCTCGAATCATGTGAAACTCATGAAGGCAATCAAACGGCAAAAGAGCAAAATAGTTGCATACTGAGAGCTCCTCGTTCGTGAAATGAAAATTCAAAGGCTGCATGTTTCAGTGTCATGAAGAAACTCATGGGAGCGCATCTATGTTCCCAGGGTCCTATGTTCCCAGGGTCATAGGACCTTGGGAACATAGGACCCTGGGAGAGCACATATGTAGAGCTGGGGAAGATAGGACCCTGGGAACATAGGACCCTTTGTCATGTTCCCATTATGCGCCATATAAATATGGGGAACATAAGACCCTGGGAACATAGGAATGACCCCAAACTGATCACCAAAAATGCAGGTACAGTGTTATTAGCTATATAGCACTTAGCCAAGATTGTCTTTCTGTGGAAATCTGTACTGCTGCCAGCCTGAGGAATCCCACATCAAAATGCTGAACTGGCTATAGCGCCACACAGGAAGGGAGGGTTTGTGTAGGCTGGGTGTGTGTTCAGCTGCCTACACCAGTAGCACTTAAAGTACAGCCCTCAAAGCCAGGGCGATGCAGCCCAGCTGGACTGCAGAAGGGAAAGGATGAGGGAGCTGGCAGAACGTGCTCATCTGGTTGAACTGTTAGGATGGTACAGACCCACACAAGCATGGCCAGTTCAAACTGACAGAGGAAGAAATCGTCCAGGAAAAAGTTTATAAATGGGTAGACTGGAGGTAGATCAATTCTTCATACCAATGGTCTGAAGTATGGTATTAAATACGGTGTTATTAGACATACAGCACAGTTCTAGTGTTATTACACTAACACCCCAAGAAATGAGCCAAAACATACTTTTGTGTCTGCACTGGATGTCTGCACTGGGTGTACCAATAGGGGCTGTTTTATGACGTGCAGTCAGATTTAGGGAAAAGCCACTTTAAACAGCTTGTGACTCAGCTCCGTAGCCTGACTGACAGCGGTAGAGTTTATCTTCGTCCCAGTCTTCCTCTGCTGTGCGGCGTGCTGCCCTATCTCCCCTCTCACTGCCAAGTCTCAGAGACTCGCTTTTCTGCTGACCCACTTTAAGAAAACATCACCGCTCAGCCAAAACGCGCCCTCGGTCTGACCCGCGTTCGACTGGCAGCTGAGGACAAGCCCCGCTGCTGTGCGTCTGCGAGCCAAATGTTTGGGTTTCTGCGCAGTTGTTTGGAAAACTTTTGAACTGTACAGTATGACAATTCTACAGTTGGGAACAGAGGGATTCTGCGATATGGCAGGATGTGATAAGAGACAGGGGTGGGGGGAGGGGGGGGGGGCTTCCACGCAAAGCACTTGTCCCAGCAAACAAGAGACTGAAAGGGGAAACCCAAAAGAAAAGAGTTAGATGTACAGATGAGGCTTCGGAAGGAGGGACAATGCTGATTGTTATTTTGTGATTACTCAACCTATTTTGCTAGAGGCCAAAAAAAGAAGCGGCGAGACTCAGGACTCAGACAGTGAGAGGGAAACTACACTGCTGTGTGTCTTGAGATCTTCCTGCTCGATACTCCCAGGGCACCACCTCTCCCTAAATTACTACACTAACACCCTGAAATGTGTCCAGTAGGAGGTGGAGGTCAGTACCCACTGGATCCTGTTGCAACTGGCTGAGATGTACTTATTCATCACTGTCATTCTCTCTTTCTCCTAGGCCCCATCTCCTCTCCCTCTCCTTCTTCCCCTTTGCTCACTCACTTCCTCTCTGCTCTCCCTCTCCCTCCTGGCCTCTGCTCCCCAGACAGGCCCACAGGCCCCAGAGCCCCAAGATCAAAGGGGCCTGGAGCCCACACTCAGGGTAACTGTGCTCTAAATCACAACCCCGGGGGAATTAATTAAAATAGACCTGACAGCCAATTACAGCCCAGAACACCAAGCGCGAGCAGAGCAGGCTGGGGCCTGGAAAGGGTGGTGCCACTATCGCAGAGAGAGCATCAAAGATGGGTATCACCTGCACAGTCAGCACCTGCATCATCACCAACATACAGTACCACAACACGGCAACAGGCTTTGAAATCAATGATTTATTTGCAGATGCATCACAACTCCTTGGACTGACAAACCAAACACACACACGCATACATACATGCAAGCGAAATTACACAGAAATACACACACCCTCAAAAATATTTTTATCCAGTGGGTACTGTATATATACAAATGATACAGTGGTTGTGACCATGTTGAAGCTCCAGGGGGCTCTGTCACAGGTTTAGGGTCGTCTGAATAACAAAGCCTCCCTTCTGTGCCCACAGGGTCCTCATGGGAGTCTCATTGGTGCGCTGCTGACAGACAGCTGGTCACATGATAATTAATTGGATTAAACATGCTGACTGCCCTGTGCTCCAATCACCACAGTAACAAGCAGCACAAAGTTCCACACAGAGTCCCTCGGTCCTGCCAGACCCACTCACTGTCTGGGGAACAGAGCGATAATTAGAGAGAGAGAGGAGGGCACCCACAAGCCTACTCCTGTTCCCTCTGTCCTCTCAGTTACAGACAATGAATGCAGAATAGAGAACAGTGCAGCGTGTACTGACCAATGATAATCACCGCCCAGAGGTGGTCATTAAGACCAAAGAATAGATCGCCACGCTCAGAAAAAAAGTAGCTTACGCTCGATGAAGTGGTCAATACGGTCAGAAAAGCGGTCATTTTGCTCCTTTTATTTCTAGTTTTTACTGTTGCCAAGGTAGCCTGCTTGCCATACGACTTAAAGCTTCATCCTCAGCCCTGTAAAAATATAAGCCAATTTTTTAAGCAAATTTACTTCCCGGTTCTGAACTACTGGACCCACAAAACATAGCTCTCCACCGCTCTCCTGGAACATGGTCTTATCACTAGAAATCAGCATAGCTCTATCTGATTTTCTTTGTGTTTATTCCGACTCTTAACTGTGTGAGAGTTACCAGAGGCCGGCCTGGTCTTGGCAATTCCGATCCCAAAGAACAAGCTGTGCTCATTGCCTCTATCCAGCGCTGGGTTAGTGTTTACGGGCTGAAATCCTGCACAACACACAGAAAGTGTTACCTGTCTATTGGACAGGTGTCCTGAAAATGGTGCTGACAGACGACACCTAGACCACACCCACCCTTTGTTCAGCCCCTCCCCTTTACAAGACTGTTTTGAATTATGAAGACATACAGCAATGCCTACAGTGAAGAGTACCCATTACAGAAGTAATCATTATTACCAGATGGCATGATATTGGTGATGCAGAAGTTATGGAATTTCAACCCTTTTCCAAAACCACAGAAATCTTTGTACATTTAAGGGGGAGAAAAAGCAAAAACCAGGCTGTGTTGAGAGGACTTTACAATTCTGACTTCATCTCTACTCCGTGGGAACCTCAGACAGCAAATAAACACCATGCTAAAGAAAATATACCCTGAAGTCTAAAAAAAAAAAAACATCAAACTGTTTTTTTTTTTGTTTTGACTACAGACTGCATATTGAAAATCGCTTGTTTGAAGTCATTGAGCCATGCAGAATAAGAATATACATCATTGCTTTTTTGGGTTAAATTTTTTGTGACCTACAGTAGTGTGTAAATGGCTTGCGCTTGTTTGCAGGAAACAGGAAGTGTTTTGGAGAAAGTGATTAGAGCCGAGCGTCTCTGGCGTTTGAGGCGGAGGGAAGACCACGCAGCGGTTTGCTGAAATCGCATGAAACTATCCGCAAGCGCGTTCGGCTCCTCTTGAAGTTGCGGCTCTGCCCGTCTCCGGGGAGACGACATCAGGCGGATCCCGCCTCTCCCTTATCAACAGCCCTGAGGGGGGGGGAGAGACTTCATGCCAGGACATGCCCCATCTTCCCCCTCCTCAATCTCATCTCCCAGCTGAGCCCTGCCACGATGCACCAGATAGCTTTGTATTATAAATACTGAAAGCTTCCGACCGTCTCTCAACCACTACGATCCAACTTTACACGTACTGTAAAAACTCTTTAAGGGCCTCGACCAAGTGCAATACAGTGAGACTGGATAGCCTGTATTGTAACATAGCACAGCAGGCTCCTGTTACCCATCAGGAACCTCCTGTAGTTAAGCAGCAGAGGGGTCTGAAGGACAGCAGGTGCTGGGTATCTGACAGGGCTAAAGAACGGGGACTCTGGTTTAGCTGTAAGCAGAGGCAGATCTGAGAACAGTGCTTCTCCTCAGCAGGGTCTGAGCACAGACACTATGTGCAGTCCATGAAGGGGACAGCCACCCAACTGCTACTGTATCCACCAGCCAACCCAGTTAAAAACTGAATTTGGGTTTGGGATTAACATTGGGTTAAGTGCGGTAACATACAGGCCTTCCTGTGACTCCGAGTGCCTGGAAAGTGGCACCCCAAGCCCAGAGCTGCGTTTGGACACACTGCTCAGAGTAGTGCCGGGGAAGACCTGCCTACACTACGACTACATAGTCCAGTCTGCTGTTATTCCACACAGTGACCAGACCAAAGTGCACACTAGATTACCGAAGCCTTGTAAAGTCATAACAACAACAACAACAACAATAATGATATATGCTCATGTCCTTAGTTCCATTACAGTCTGCAGTTATTTTAAACTTTAGGAGAGACTTAAGCTTTGCTTTGAATGCAGTGATGTCCAGCATTATTTACAATCATTTTCCCCTACATGAAACGAATGAAAACATCCCGGGCAAGCAGTGTCCTGTACAGCAGAAAAACACAACGGTTCGGGAAGCATTAATCAGGAAAGCGAGCGAGTTCATCCTAGCCTGCCGTCACACCGTTCCGTGTCTTTCCGGAATGTGCGGGGCCCCTTCGTCTCCCTCACACAGGACCAGCATGCATCAGCGGCGGACGCCGAGGATGACGCACACACCCAAGTCTGCTCTTACAGGCTTCTGGCCTGAGCAACATTATCATCTTCATCCAAACTCATCTGATCCGACGAGACTTCCTCAGCCTCCTTATCACGCTCTTTTTGGCTGCGTCTGCAATATCCCAACAAACCATTGCGGCGTGTTGGTTTCTTATCTTGATTCATTTTTTAAATTCGCTTTTGCTTGATAGGTTGCATGCACTCAGCTGAAATATGAAGCATGTACAACATTTGCACAGAAACATTGTGCTCTGATCATGCACATCTACACAGAAACGAGGTGCTCCGATTCACATGTATACAGAAAAATGGTGCGCTGATGCACATCTACACAGATACATGATGCTCTGATGCACATTTACACAGAAATATGGAGGTCTGATGCACATTTACACAGAAATCTTGAGCTCTGATGAGCATTTATACAGAAACACGTTGTTGTGAAGGAAGACGCTCATTCCTAAAGTAAAGCGTGAGCCCTGCCCTGGCACTGCTGGCTATGGCTGAGAACAATAGGGGGTGAGCTGGCTCATCGCTCTCTAGCGGCCACTCCTGGTCAGACCAGGCACCTGCAGACGCACAAACCAAAAATATGCTGACCTAGTTATCCTTCGACAGCATAGGCAATAATTTGTGGTGCATCTGCAGTGTGGAAAAAGAAGCGAGAATAGGAGTCACGTGAATCGGAGGAGTCACGTGTCCGCTATCTCCTCCTGAAGTTTGCAGGAAGGGTTGCAGCGGTGGGACAAGTTCGGTTGAGTTTGGGTTGGGGAGAAAAAAATTAAATAAATAATTGGGGTTAAATTCTAAATTATGAATATTTATTAATTGTGCACAAACATGGATCTCTAATGTATATTTAAATGGCACTATCATATACATGGTGCTCTGATTTATTCTTGTTGTCAGTGTAGGAATGTGTCATAATGTGCCACACCAAAGTACTCGGTTTGTGATTTTTACCAATCCACTCTGAGAATTAACTGAACACACTGACCGCACAAAACTTTTCAGCATATAAAATGTCTGTATCTGGCCAATCTTTATAGCTTTAGCTTTACTTTGGCAAGTGGTGATGGCCATTTCCATAGCCATACCCTCACAGATTCCCAACATGAAACACACGGCTGGGAAACGGACTATGTACCATGAACAGACCATGAGTCACTAAGATAAACCATTTCAGGCCCCGACTGACCTTGTGGCACAGAACCCACAGAACAACAAACAGAGGCAAATTGAGTCTGGTCAGAGAGAGAGAGAGAGAGAGAGAAGGGAGGGAGAGAGAAGGGGAAGAGAGAGGGAAGGGGGGTGGAGAGAGGGAGAGAGAGAAGAGGGGAGAGAGAGAGACAAAAGGGGGAGAGAGAGAGAAGGGGAAGGGAGAGACACAGAAAGTGTCTGTCTGTCTGTTTGCCTGTCTGTTTGTGGGGGGGGGGGGGGGTGTACTGTGTGCAGGTCTGTGGGTTTGTGTGAAACAGTGTGTGGGTGTGAGTGGGGGTGGCTGTGGGAGGGGGCTGTGGGTGCATATGGGAGTATTGCAAGGACAGGTTTGTTTTGCACAGAAACATCAGCGGGACCATAAACCTGCTGCTGCTCTGCTAGCAGCCGTCCTGCACTTGCCTCCCGTCGCGGTCATTAAACTCTCTGGTATTTCCCTCAGCCAGCTGTGTGGGCCACACTGATCGGAGAACCAAAGAGACTCCTCACCTCCCACAGCTGCTCCTACCTCCTCAACTCCCTTACAGCTGCTCCTACCTCCTCAAATCCCTCAGCTGGTCCTACCTCCTCAACTCCCTCAGCTGCTCCTACCTCCTCAACTCCCACAGCTGGTCCTACCTGCTCAACTCCCTCAGCTGCTCCTACCTCCTCAACACCCACAGCTGGTCCTACCTCCTCAACTCCCACAGCTGCTCCTACCTCCTCAACTCCCTCAGCTGCTCCTACCTGCTCAACTCCCTCAGCTGGTCCTACCTCCTCAACTCCCATACAGCTGCTCCTACATCCTCAACACCCACAGCTGGTCCTACCTCCTCAACTCCCAAAGCTGGTCCTACTTCCTCAACTCCCTCAGCTGCTCCTACCTCCTCAACTCCCAAAGCTGGTCCTACCTCCTCAACTCCCACAGCTGGTCCTACCTCCTCAACTCCCACAGCTGCTCCTACTTCCTCAAATCCCTCAGCTGCTCCTACCTCCTCAACTCCCAAAGCTGGTCCTACTTCCTCAACTCCCTCAGCTGCTCCTACATCCTCAACTCCCAAAGCTGGTCCTACCTCCTCAACTTCCTCAGCTGGTCCTACCTCCTCAACTCCCACAGCTGGTCCTACCTCCTCAACTTCCTCAGCTGGTCCTACCTCCTCAACTCCCACAGCTGGTCCTACCTCCTCAACTCCCACAGCTGCTCCTACTTCCTCAAATCCCTCAGCTGCTCCTACCTCCTCAACTCCCAACAAAGACAAAATCAAAGATGGCTGAAAAGGTCATCTAAATCCTCACCAGTAGATGGGTAGATGAATGGATGGAAGGGACGTGGGATGGATGATGTTTGCACTTGGGCAGGCAGTCATGCCGAGACAGACATGAACCGGCAGGTACACCCTATGTCCCCATACAGAGGGCAGGTAATGTGGAGCCTGTAACTGGAGATACTGACGCATGGTGGTGCTAAGCCATGGAGACCAACAGATAGAGAACTGGTGACACGGGAAACAAAGGGGCCCAAAAGGAAACTGCTAAATTATCCAGACCTGTTTTTCACTTCTGAATTATTATACCCAACTTGAGTTGAGTCATTTCATAATTGTGGTATTTCTCACAATTGCATTTCATTTTCCAGATGGAAATACATTTTCAAACTGGCTGATCCCAAACAAAGTGTGACTGCACTTCCTGAGGCCACCCTCACCCCCGCCCCAAAACACATAACGAACAGAGAAAGAGACGATAATCATGGTCACATGATTTTGTGTTTTTAGCATGCCTTGCCCATATACTTCCATTAAATCATATGCCTTGCATCCAAAATTGTACAGATGAGTGGTTCCAGGGCATGCCCAGTGTTGTCGCTGTCCTGCGGTATACGCAACCCTCACAACAAAGGCCGACGGGATGTCATACCTTATCTCACCTCGCCCCGAGCGCGCCTGGTCGGTTGTAAGCGGTCAGAGCGCTGGTGATTGATAGGTCGTGTCGCTGTTTATCGCTGGCGGGCTTCAGAGGGGGACGAGGAAGCCACATTCCTGGAGAGGACGTGAGGTTTACAAGCAGACCCCGCCGAGCGATGGCACAGTAAATATCAGAGAAGTGTGCGGTGAGATCAGCACCCCAGCGAGCAGCGGCCTCCCCCAGCGCTCGTTAGACATTCTTCACTGACAGACAGAAAGGTTCCCACGGCAACACAGGGGCCTTCCTGTAGGGCCGCTCTGAACAAGTTGCACAGAGCAGACCGATTATGCTCGTACCACATTAATACGCCTTATACTGCAAACAAACACCCTAAAATACAATGAAATACACCCCTAATGTAATTAAGACAAATGCACTAAAGACCTCAAAATTACATGCATGCATTGGTCAGCTCTCTAATATAAAATAGCAATTTTTGAACCTCGTTATCTCTACCGTTTCAAAATCGATATAAATGCCATTTCACAGATGGACTACAATCGCAATGGGGTCCCCAAATACTGATTTTGGGTCAGCTACGTTACACCATTTGAGCATTAAAAATTAAGACTTTTTTACGCAAACATAACTGAATTTAAATCCAAAGGATCCCGACACAAGTGCCCCTCATTCAGTTGGTCATTTTGAGACATGAGCTTTATAAAGTCTACATGGCTGTAGACTTCGTTAAATTTGAATGAGACCTCAAAATCATGAAGTCCTGAAGATGAAATGTCCATAGACTTAACATGGGAGAGAGCACCAACTCTAAGAGCATGAATTAGGGTCTTTGAGAGAAGATTTGACTCTTAAGCAAACTGCCCAGTGATGAGTACATGTTGTTTGAAGTACAGTAGACATATACAAGTCTGTAGGAGTTCTCACAGCTCTGTGCTAATACACCTTAATGGAGAACAGGCTAATGTTGGTGTTAGGGTTTATCAATTTAGTTTCCTGTCTTTTGAGGCTTTTGGCACACGCAAATCATTTCACTTAAAACTTTTTTGTGATTAATATGCACTTAGAATCTAAATGTTGGAACCTGAATGAGCACTGCTGCTGTAACACGGTACAAGAGTTGTTTGAGCCAAAGTCAATGGATAATACACAGCATCCACTGGAGCAAGAGACCCTCCTGCTGCTAGTGGGGTTACTGGTGTTTCAGTTGCAATCAAGAATACCAGCATTAGTCCACGGCTGGGGAACACACACACACACAGTGTACAACAGTCCACAACAGTGGTGGAGCCAGTCTCCAATTACATCAGCACTGAGACTGAGCAAAAGCCAACTTCATTAGCAGACCAACCACCAAGCTTTAGGCACTTCTGTGCTTCCATATACAAGCCTAACCCAATCACACAGTACCTCTCAAACACAGCCAGAAAAGAATGCACAAAAACAGGCACACACATCCAGAGCAGGCGAGTCGTTCACGGTTGTGAAATAAGTCATTTGTTCGAAACGCTCGTAATTTCAGTCAGACACAGGCAGCATTCCCATGGATAATTTTGACGTTTCGGCAGTCTGGAGCGAGCCGCCTTATGACTCAAAGTTTGAGCTGAACCCAGAATCTGGTTCCCATACCTCATCCGCAAGGTTGTGCAAACAGTAGCCTGACAGGCCGCGGCTGCAGAACGGGCCCATTACCGGGTGACGTGAGCGAGCTGTGGGGAGCGTCCGAGCTCTCGGGGGCTCACTGCAGCGCAGCTGGGAACTGCTTTCTACCCCAGAACCGAGCCCTGCCTCCACAGGACAGGAAGATTCTGGGATACGTTAACGGTAGAGCAGAGGAACACATGGGAAGTAAAGCAGGTGAACATGCCAGAGGCCTGTGCTTTATGCACTGTTCTACACATCTCTCAAAGAGGGACGATCTTATCAGTCTAATCAAGGTTCCCATAACCAAAGGCTTATTCTCCCCAGCAACTGCTCTCACACAAAAAAAATGCTTGCACTTGCCTGATGCCCTCACTTCTGTATGTACTCTTCACCTCCATCCCACCCTGTATTTAGACATGGGGTAGGGGGCTTCCTCAAGGCTCAACAATGAAATTTCAATTCATCTGGACACCAACTGCTCTGTACTGGATTGCACAGGACCCTCTTTTCTTTTTACAGGGGTACTACTACATTAATTTTCTTAACTCCCAACACGGTAGACCTCTCCTCCCAGTTCAACACTGACAGAAAGCATAATGCTAAAGAGTTTCCGTTTACAGCCTCTGTGCAGCCCAGCTGGCTGTCATCTCACTCGTAAGCAGCCCACCAAACCCGCCGTAAGAGATCTGGCTTTTCTTGGCATAGCCTAACCCCCTAACACCAGGTTCCTTTCGGTGTTAAACAAGTATTGCAAAAAAAACTGAACAGATGTTGGAACTCAGATGTATAAAACTGAAAGCGAAGCCATGAATGCTTTCATTACTCTCTCTTGTTCTCTCATACCTTTATGATAATCCATTTTGAGAAGGCAGTGGTGACTTTGTTTTGGCGAGGGTTGCTCTCTCAGTCAAACGTGAGGCTTACGAGGAGTGTGTGCAGTTCACTTCGTTGAGCAGCGGACTCTTAACCCATAAACACCCCCCCCCTTGCAGCTGGGAGTTTGATCTCCTAACGTGGCACATTCTGTACCGTGATCTCATCTCTATGCACAACCCGTGCTGCTTTCCCTCTGTCTGTATAAGGTAAAGCAATCAGCCCTCCATCTAAAAAAGAATGTTCAAAAAGGTTATCCCTCATACAGGAAGCCAGACTAGAGATAATTCAGGCACAACCTCAGTATATGGCCTCTCCCTTCTTTCTGCTTGTAATGAAGAATGTGAACACAATGTGTGAAAGTGCATCAAATCTGCTCAGATTAGGCCACCTCAGACTGAAATACAGTATCGGGTCACCTATACACCTGTGTACAGGTACAGCAGGCGTAAGACCCCAGACTGGGGTCACAGTGGGCACGGGGGGGTCGATTCCAGAATACCCTCTCAGCTTAACACTGTACTTTGGAGCTCTGTAAAAACAGCACAAAGACAGCTGTCCGGTTCCACAGCTTTCGTTACAGTCAAGTCAACAACAAAAATGTAATTTTATAATGCAACCGGCATTTATGGCAAGCATTCATTTCTGTGGAAATCAAGCTTGCCAGATTTTTGAAGCATGATGTATAGCGCCAATTGTTCTGTCTCTCTCCCCAGGGGACAGAGGATATTTAGAGGTTATTGAATATAATGACCAATGAAGTATGAAACTGCAACACTACTAACTGCTATATTGCACCATATGGTCTTATGTTCCCTTCCCCCATAGAAAAGTTATATTTGTGGGTTTCTAAGTTTTGAAACATGCACCTGTTTAGAGGGTGAAACTGGTTGTTCCTAATAATGCTGACTCAAATTATCTAGAAAGCATGTGACCCCGACTTTGCTACATTTGTCTTTGTATGGTGTTTTGGGAAAGGGAGTGAGAGACTGTTACATCCTTTCGGCATTCGGTGACCCCACCCTTGCCCTAGCAAAACCTCTGAAGCAACTCCACCCGCATGCTACTTTGGCACACCCTCTACCCCCAGCACAACTGCTCTCAAAAAAAAAAGAGAAACAAAAAGGACTGCATCTCCCCAGTACAGCCGTGAGACGGATCACAATTCCCTCTGATTACATCATCCAACTGCCATTTTATCATGTGTAATTGCAGAGAACAGGCTGTTTCTGAGTCACAGGGTTATAGGTAAACAGAATTCTTTTTACAAACAGTAAAAATGCTAATAATTGCAAGGCAAGATATCCAGCATATAACAGCAGTTCCCGAGAAGACAAAGGCAGCTATTTAGTCTACACTGAGGTGACTTTTTATTCTATAGTCAAGTGTGAAAGTGAGGAATGTCTGCAGGCAGTTTTGTCACAGGTTCCTGTTTCACATGACAGGAAAGTGAAAAGCCATGGCTGAGGCTGAGAGTGACTGTACTGAAGGACAATAAAAACACAAAATGGAGGACAGCGAGTCTGCCATCATCTCTGCAGATGGTGTTTCAACAGAGCAGCTGTGTTTTAGGAGTGAGACATGGAGCGCTGGGCTCCAAAGAGCGTTTGGGCCAAATGTGAGACACAGGGGCGGGGAGATGGTGGGGTGCTGGAGTTAGGGGCGTGATGAACCCCACCTTTCACCACTGGGGAGGATGAAGTCATGGCGTGGGGGAAGAGGTAGAGACTGCAAGGAGCCTGAACGCTCTGCTCCATGCAGAGAGCACTGAACTCTGGGTGTGCCCCACCAGCCCCAATTTTCTCCTAAACCTCCCAGTGTCATTTTCAAAAGAACCTTGCTAGTGTGAACACCTTATGACACAGACCTAAAGTGTGACCCCGAAAGTCAAATTATAATAATGACATTTAATAACGGTAACAGCAATGGCAGCAGAAGATTCCTTTTTACGATTGTGTCCAGATCACGATTATTAGACAAAGGTTTAAATATCTAAAAACAACACCTAGAACATCTCATCTTTACAAAAGGATATGATCAACTCCCCTAGCACACACAGAGACACACACACGCACAAGCCAAACAGGAATGGGGGTTGAACTGAGCCGGACATAAACCCCCCCCTCAGAGAGGAGCAGGACTCAAGCTGTTAGCAGGGTGCATGCAGGTGGGGGTGGGGGTGGGGGTGGGCTCAGTGGGGGTGGGGCAGGCACGGTCTTCTCTGTTCAGTTTTAGTTTTTTTTTTAACTGTCTGGAACACATTCCTACTGTACCCCTCAACACAAATACAGAATTGCTATACTGCAAAATTTCAAAACAACTTAAGGAATTTTTTTTTAAGTAACAAATAAATCTCTTATGGTGGTTATTATATGGCGCTTGCTCTACGTAAAGAAGTGCGGGGGGGGGGGTTCCTGTTCCAGGGCTGGCCTGAGTGAACTTTTCCCCCCACAGTTGATTAAACACAGGGCTGAGCTGACAGCTCAATCACTCCCCTCCAGAGACCAAAGCTCTGCTCTCCAAAATGAAAGAGAGCTCACGTCTCCCCCTCTCTCTGGCCAACAGAGATTCAGACACAGAGAGGAGAGGACTTCAGCCGCCCATCCAAGGACACATGTCTCTATCAAATCAAATTTCTGTAATGTGGCTGACTGGCTTTGGTCTTATTGATGTTACTCTTCCTTTCATTAAAATGAAGATGACAGAAACTTGGGTCTGTATACTTGCAAAGTGAACTTCCAGTGAAGGAATGTGGCATTTTTCAGAGATGCTGCACTCAAAGCATTTTCCCACTTTTAGTGTAGACATTAAATTGTATTTCCTTCTGTCCATCTTATGTACACGTTAAACAATCTGGCAAATTTGCAGTGAATTTACCTTGCCAAATTGCTTTTTCTGGAATCACATGATACTCAGACACTGATCACTTAATTTTCCATATTTGCTGAAAAATTCCAACTCCTCATTGTTGCTTTCAGATCAAATAGATTTTGGACTGGTAAAATATACATTTTTTTGTTTACTTTATTTAAAATGAACTACAAACTATGCTTCTTTCCATTAGGCATATTGAAAAAATTTGGAAAATTACACTACAGTTGCATGAACGCAGCATACATTACTGAAAATACGACTAATGAGAGCTCAAATATTCTACAGATTATTCAATTTGGACAGAAACTAAGACTCGCCTTATGGCCATTTCATTCACACAATTGGGCTCTTAAGCATTAAAGCCTTTTGCAGACTATGAAAAATTATGATTTTTCTTTGAAACGAGGATGGATCTAGGCATATCTCTGAGTTCAAGTGCAACATCTCCAAAATGAAACCTGAGAGCTGTATCGGTGAGTAAGTAAAATAAGTCATGTGTCCTCCTCAGCCAAGATGAAAAACTGCAATAATAATTTTTCAGCCAGTATTACAGTATTACTCAAAGAAGCACCATTTCTAACAATGTCAGCAAACAGATAAAAATATGATTTATAAGAAATGTGTTCCTGGAAGAAGTGAGAACCTCTTCTTCCTCAAGCACACAAACAAGTTTTGGACAGCGCAAGTAGAGCCTGCAGCTGCACACTGCAGATGGCTGTGATGTGTTGGAGGCTGATGAACAACATAGGTTGGGTGCGGGGGAGTCACAGCAATATGAAATCACATCCGGGTGAAGATACAGCTGGTGAGCTGCTCCCTCTGTACTTCCGAGAGGGTTTAAACTGCAGGTGGCACAAGGGTATAAACCGCCAACCCTTTCATTACGTTACAGGCGTTTAGCAGATGCTAAAATTTTACACACATTTTTTGATAGCATTTACATTGCATCCATCATTACAGCTGGATGTATACCAAAGCAGTGCAGGTTAAGCAATGGGTAAAATGTCAGTGTCCTTCCTGGGAATCGAACCTTTAGGTTACAAGACCAGTTCCTTACCCATTATACTACACTGCTGCCTTTCAACAAGCCTCAGGACTGTTTCACTCCACGCGTCCTCTGTCCGTTGCTACGGCGCCTCTCTGCAGGTCATTCAAACTGCCATGTTCAGACCAAAGCACAGCGAGCTCCTAACCTCCCAGTTCTGACGAGCAGGCGCTGCATGTCTGCATGGTGGCATGCTTCCCGCACGACTGCATGTTTTTGTCTCTGTGGCATGCAGAGGGAGAAAACCCAGGTTCAAAAGCAGAAGTTATCTGCAGGATTTTGTTCCAATTACATGGATTTGCTAGTTAGCACAATTCTTCATCCAGGAGGTAGAACAAATGAGTGAAATCAGCTGGCTGAGATCATGGGGGAAAACACACGGCAGGACTTTACTTTCTGACCTGTGGACTTTACACCTCTGGGGGAATGTGAGCATTCATGTTGCTGCATCCTGTTATCTTCAATAGTTTTCTTGCAGCTTATCTGATAGTGAGGTTGCACAGGGCCCAGCTGCTGGAACACCACACTGTGGGATACTGCTCGTAGTCTCTCTGCTGAATTCCGGTTTGTAAACCTTTTTTCTGGCTTGTCAAGGACATGATCATAGCCTGTAGTTGTGCGAGAGTGCTTACTGCAGGACCAAAGCAGGCTGAGAAAACTGCATCCTATTAACAGCTAACAAATAACCGTTAATATCACAGCTAAATTAGAGACAAACTGCACTTTGTGTTCCAGGTTTAACGGAATCCCTTAAACAAAGCTAAAAGTGGTGAACTCCAAATAAACAGGACTTCCGGGCTCCCAGTTTAGACTGAATCATGCCTGAACCCTTTCACACGTCGATAGCACAATTTTCATACCCGTTATGAGACTGTTTACTTCACACAGAAGCTCAAATTACCAAGCTTTACCCTGCTCTCTGACTGGCCCAGAGGGCCACTGCTAATATGAATCCACACACAGTACCAGGGAGCCGAGGTTGACCTCCTAAGCCAACAGTCTCAGACTTTTGTCAAATAAATGAAAACAAGAGTACTCCATGGAAGCGTGTCCAGAAGGAAGAATCCTGAATTCACACAGATTGAAAAACGAGATCCTGGCCACTGGAGACTCTTAGTGAGGTACCCATCTCCCAAAGCAGAGAGCACAGGCATCCGGGGCTGCGTAATGAGTTACACATGGGGCCGTGAGCAGAAGCTGTATCAATCTCTTCTGTCCTGCGCCAAGCTAACTCTGTTCAGCGTGCAGCATTAAGTCTACTTAAAGGTGTAACTCTATTCAACGTGCCGTTTCAGTTTTACTGGCAGCAGTTTGAAAGTGCTCGATATGATTATCGCCCTTCTAAAAAAAAGGTTGATATACTTTACAATTGTCACATATAATAAAGAGCAATGAAGAACCAGAAAACAAAGACAAAACACTGAGGCTGTTATTTTGGTTTGCATTGTTATAGGTTGGTATATGATGTTATGGTAACGCTATATTTGAACTTCATGACATAAACCCTCATTAAATACCTGCCATTACCAGCCTTGACAGTATTTTACAGATTATAACAACTGTCAGAACAATACCATAAAATAATTCTGCTTTATGACATTCACCACATACATTAAAATATAACATCATGGTTATGACACTGCTATGTGGGTTGTATTTCAACTTGAAATTGTCAATAACTATGTCATAAATACTGTATTATCCAGCCCAAGAGAATACAATGTCTTTATCTTACCATCAGCCAATGAAGCCTGTCTGTATGATAAACCTCTTTCAGGCACCAGAACTACTCGAACAGTAGATTTCCAAATATGAAATTATTTCATTAGCATCCTTAAATAAAGCAAACTGAACAACAAAAATGTGTTTTCCTTTCTAAATCAGGCTATGGAAAAATTCAATTTTTCTCTTAAACGACTTCAAAGAAAAGACTTATTTTGACTATAGGCAGCCACGGATGTGCACTCCTAAAGTCTAGTCAGTATAGAAGATGAAAACACAGATTAAAAAGTCCAGTGTTTCCATTATATGCCATTATAATAGTCTGAGGTTAGTCACAGTGTTGTATTTCAAAGGTGCACTGATAGCCTAGCTCCTTTTGAAACTTCATAGATAGCAATCCCCCATCCCCTCCCCCCTCCCCATGACAGATTCTGGTATACCCAATGGTGTCCATGACATGTCTAATTACACATGACAAACTGTACTGGATCTAGGGGGTAAAATAAATAAATAAATAAAGAGGAAAGGGTGGATAAATTATATGATACGGTTTACTTTGCCTAAAGCACATTTTTGTCCTTATTCGTGCTGGTAGACGATTAAATAACAAACTTCCGCGCTGACGTCCCAAAAAAAAAAAAAAGAGTGAAACCTCTTCCTGCCAAGTGGGGGTATATCCCCGAATAAAACCGTTCTCGCGCACTGCGCTCGTTCTAGTCAGATAGGCTCCGCGACGGGGGCCAGTCAGTCCGGAACGCAGCTGGAGTAAACATTTGGGAAGGACCAACAAGTCAGCCTCCGCTAAAAATAAAATAAAATAAAACTGCGCCGTTTCTTTTCATATATACATTTCATTTGTCGGGGACAGAATTGGCAACACAAGCCGAAAGATACAGCGCCTCAAAACAGGCTCTCCTTAAAAAGACTTCGAAATGACCGGTAGCCCATTAACAGGGCTACTAGTTGCGCTCTGCATCTGTAGTAGTGTCCACTGTATGCCGAAGGTCCTGGGCAGAGACAAACGCCAGGCTCAGCATCAAATTTATCCTCATTTTGACGATGCATCACCTGCCCAACGAATTCAAGGTAAGTTTACCACGATACAGTCGCGTGCAATTCTGGAATCACAATTTTGACTATTTCATTAACAGCTTACTGTACCCGTTTCTTTTTAACTATTTGGACGTCCAACATATATTCTGGATGCTACTTAGCGCTGTGAATGCGCATTTGATGAATCGGTTCGTTGTTTTATGTGCCTTAACTGGTGACCTAATGTTGATTGCATTTTAATGCACGCGCACATTTCCGCAGCCCAGAAGGTTCCATTATCATAGCACAGCATATAATTATGAAACTTTGTAGATAGCAGATAATCGATGATCAACCAGTCTTTTTTCCCATTGATGTTTACTCAAGATAGAGTTTACTGAAATAAAACTATATTGCTGCCAATATGCAGTAGTGGAGTAGTCTATGTCTCTTCCCCCTAGACGGCTGCGTTGACAACGGTCGGTATTATCGAGTGAATGATCAGTGGGAGCGGTCCTATCTGGGGGGCACATTAATCTGCACTTGTCATGGAGCAGCCGGAACTAAATGTAAAACAAAGCCTGAAGGTGAGTTTGGATTTTCACTGGTGTAATGTCAAGATGGAGCATAGTTCGGTGGTTTCACCCTTCAATTTCCCAATATCCTCTCAGTAATGTATTCGCCAACAGCTTTAAACATAGCACCATGGGGAAAACATCGGTTAATTATTTTGTGTAAAATATCGATAATTGATAAGTTATTCGCAAGTCAATTTGGAATAACAGGTAAAGTAGCCTACTTCGCGCTTGTTACGATCACTTCGTGCTTCTTGAGAACTCTCTTTGCTTTGTTACCTATTCTACAGAGTAGTAGTGCATTTTAGCAAATATGAACAGTGTAACCATTGTTGTACGTGTTCTGCAGCCGAGGAGACTTGTTATGATAAAATAAACGCACGATCGTATCGGGTTGGGGAAACCTACGAGCGCCCAAAGGATGGGATGATCTGGGACTGCACGTGCATCGGCTCCGGTCGGGGTAAAATCAGCTGCACGATTGCAAGTGAGTGGGTCAATTAAATGTCTCCAGTAGTGTCTTATCTACGTTTGAACTACCACGGGGAAATATGCGTGCACTAAATTCACTTTGATATGTGGCGCAAACTCCCCCAGACCGCTGTCACGAGGGAGGCCAGTCGTATAAGATTGGGGACACCTGGAGGAGACCGCACGACACCGGAAGCTACATGCTGGAGTGCGTCTGCTTGGGGAACGGAAAAGGGGAGTGGACCTGCAAGCCTGTAGGTGAGAAAGCTGGCGAAGGGGTGACGTTCCTGCTGCATCTTGAAAAGCGGCCCTGAGTTAGGCTCTAAAGCAGATTTTTACTCAGAAAAATCAGGGTCCTGCCGACTATTTGACATCGTTTTAAACATTGACAGAACAGTGTTCCCATTTATCCTAAATCTGGCCACTATTCAAACACAAGACCTGATGCAATGTTTGACCAGCAATAAGAGTCTGTCACAATCACATTTTCCTGGAAGAGTATTTTGTCCTCCATCAGGCCAACATGGAGGCGTGCTGCTGTTAAACTGTGAACGCAACCTCTCCCTTCTCTGTAGCGGAGCGTTGCTATGACAATGCCGCGGGCATGTCCTACGTGGTGGGCGAGACCTGGGAGAAGCCGTACCAGGGCTGGATGATGGTGGACTGCACCTGCCTGGGGGAGGGAAGTGGCCGCATCACCTGCACATCCAGAAGTGAGTCCCCGGACCTGGGCCAGGCTCCACTCCCCATGCTGCTTATATACAGAACATACACAGCCTCCTGACCACACCCCTTTACAAATGCACACACACAGCTACCTGCTGGCCACACCCCTTTACAAATATCCAGTTACCTGAAGGCTCCTCCTCATTTTTCATCATTCCTTAAAGCAAGAGGAGCAGAGATCCTTCTAAAGGGCACAGACTTACTCAGAGACATAGTGATGCTGAAAGCCCTCACTTCAATTGGAGAGCCCATTTTCATTCTTTACCACAGAGAGTCGGCATGGAAAAAAATCTCTCTTAAAACCGATTTAACACTCATAGTCTTCTAATAAAAAGCTTTTTTTAAACAGCTCTTTGGAAGGAAAGACAAGATTTCAGGTTCGGATGCTGTTGTTTTTCTTTAGTTTAATGATTGATTTGCTCCGGTGAATTCTTTTTAATGTTGCAGACTTTGGCAGAAGTCTTCACATGTCCTGCCAGATGTCTTGCATTATCCCGTAACTACTTTCAGTCCACGCCTTACTGACATCATGGCCTTCAATTTTCTGTGTGTCTGCCTGTGTGTGTGTGTGTGTGCGTATGCGTGTGTGTGTGCAGAGGGGAGGGCATCGTCTGCAGCTGCACTGGAGCAGCAGGAGGAGAATGAAGGCGTATTTCAGCCCTTCTGAAAGGTCATTTTTGGGACCCGCAGAGGT
Source organism: Anguilla pacifica (assembly GCA_039654925.1). NCBI lineage: Eukaryota > Metazoa > Chordata > Actinopteri > Anguilliformes > Anguillidae > Anguilla > Anguilla pacifica. The sequence continues at coordinate 12,151,314 of CM077298.1, forward strand.
TTAAAGCTGAACCACAGAGTGCACGACCCCCTCAGAACAGAAAACATTCTGTCCAGTAGGAAAGCAATGATGCGGAGCCGGCGAATGGAACCAGAATCTATTCAGAGCAGTTTAAACGGCCTCAGCTAACAGCTTGTTGGCTAGCGTCCTGTTGCGATGACATCACTCTCTCACGCTGTGTCCCCTGCAGACCGCTGTAATGACCAGGACACGCGGACCTCATACCGCATCGGAGACACGTGGAGTAAGGTGGACGCGCGCGGGAACGTTCTGCAGTGCCTGTGCACGGGGAACGGCCGTGGCGAGTGGAAGTGTGAGAGACACGCCTCCCTGCACACCAACAGCGTGGGTGAGGCCCTCATCAGCCTGTGTCACATACCTACACCTGGACCATGTACACCTACACCTGAACCACGACAGCATACCTACACCTGAACCACGACAGCATACCTACACCTTAACCACGACAGCATACCTACACCTATACCACGACAGCATACCTACACCTGAACCACGACAGCATACCTACACCTATACCACGACAGCATACCTACACCTGGACCATGTACACCTACACCTGAACCACGACAGCATACCTACACCTGGACCATGTACACCTACACCTGAATCACGACAGCATACCTGCACCTGAACCACATACACCTACACAGCGTGAGATGCACACACGGACGCACAGGCTAGTTCAGACCACCACACACCTGTACTGTGTGTGCACTACACACAGTAAAAACTACACGTCTGCCGTTTAATGGTAAAGTGTAAATGTTTCTGCTGTGTGAAATGCAGGCACTGGATCTCGCGTTGTGACCAGCATCCAGCCGGCAGTGTTCCAGCCCCTGCCCCACCCCGAGCCCCCCTTGGAGGGCGCCTGCAGGACGGACTCGGGCGTGGCCTACTCCCTGGGCATGCGCTGGGTCAGGACCCAGGGCAGCAAGCAGATGCTGTGCACCTGCCTGGGCAACGGAGTCAGCTGCGAGGAGTGGGGTCAGTGCTCAGAAAGTTGACCTTTAACCTCTACTGCCTTCGCCGCTCATTTACTGAGCACCATACAACCACATATTTTAATGCCAAGCAGCAGGTGTGTGTTCCTCAGTGAGAGATAACGGGTATCTCTCCTGCAGACGGGCACACGCAGGTGTACGGGGGGAACTCTAACGGGCAGCCCTGCGTCTTCCCCTTCGTCTCAAACGGGAAGACGTACTACTCCTGCACCTCGGAGGGCCGCGGCGATGGGCTGCAGTGGTGCAGCACCACCTCCAACCACGACGCCGAGAAGCAGTACTCCTTCTGCACCTCCAAGAACGGTGAGCCCAGGGCACGCTCACAGGAGGGGAGGGGCACTCACAGGCGGGGAGGAGCGGGGAGGAGCGCTCACAGAAATGGAGGAGCCCTCACAGGTGGGGAGGGGCGCTCACAGAAATGGAGGAGCCTTCACAGGTGGGGAGGGGCGCTCACAGAAATGGAGGAGCCCTCACAGGTGGGGAGGGGCGCTCACAGAAATGGAGGAGCCCTCACAGGTGGGGAGGGGCGCTCACAGAAATGGAGGAGCCCTCACAGGTGGGGAGGGGCGCTCACAGAAATGGAGGAGCCCTCACAGGTGGGGAGGGGCGCTCACAGAAATGGAGGAGCCCTCACAGGTGGGGAGGGGCGCTCACAGAAATGGAGGAGCCCTCACAGGTGGGGAGGGGTGCTCACAGTAACGCTCAGAGAACACACTGAGCAAACTGCATTTTCAGACCGGAATACAAGCAGAATGGTAGCTAGAGTGTTATTTATCATGGCTACACACTGGAGCGACTGCAGTGTGTTACTAACACTGCCTCTTGTGCTTCCTAACAGCGGTGCTCGTGACCACCAGAGGAGGCAACTCCAACGGGGCGCTGTGCCAGTTCCCCTTTCTGTACAACGGGCGCAACTACACCGAGTGCACCACGGACGGGCGCCAGGACGGCATGAAGTGGTGCGGCACCACCACCAACTACGACAGCGAGAAGCGCTTCGGCTTCTGCCCCATGGCCGGTGAGACTCCCACTATCCTACTTTCTCTCTCTCTCCCCTCCTTTCATTCTCCTTCTGTCTCTCTCTCTCAGAGGAGGAGGAGGAGGAGAGAGAGGAAGATGTGTTAAGGAGGAAGTGATGTTCCTGTTTGTTTATGATTATAATCGGCAAGAACTGATGTTCAGAAAGTATGTTTATAAACAGAGGCAGAGGGACTGGGCATGCCAAAGCGCACCCTGTAAGAGCTTAGGCACGCTGATAGCAGGAGAGAATGTTCAGCGATGAAGCCAAACGCTAGCAGGACAAAGACATTTTGGGGCCCGAAAATCAGTGTTCCCTAAATAATTAACAAAAATCAGGACAGGCCTGACCACTGTAGCCTAAACAGCAGGGATTCTACTGTTAATCAAAGGGTTTTCATGCGACAGATATGATTTAAGAAGGTTGGAGGGCAGGGCGTGGGGCGATATGTAGATTTTTACTAGATGCTGTTATTTTATTGGGTGTGGCTACTGTTTTGGAGAGTGAGGCATTAATGAGCCTGTGAAAGTGTTTCATTAAAGAGCCGGCAGTGCAGATCTTAAGCGCGCCTGAGGGAGTGGGGCTGCATTAGCCTGAGAAGCCGTGCGGTACTGCGGCTACCAGAGGCAGTAATTGCTCCAGCCCCGGGGCTGAGGGGTGGGGGGGTGGCGGGGGGCCTCTGACCGTGGGGAGCGGCCCTTTGGAGACCGCAGGGACAGACTGGCAGAGGTCCAGAGGCTGCCTGGCTGCCAGCACGTCCGCCCCTGCCCCAGAACGCCACCGTCCCGCTGTTAACCGTTTCAACACACCCCTCAACCCCAGAAATTCAACCCCCACTTAATAATCTCATGTTTTTCCTTTAAGTTACTGGAGTGTTTACAAGTTGGTTTCCATAAGCTGAGCCTTAACTAAAGGCTCAGCACCTCAAGCATAAACTAAAGGAATACAGAATGACAAGTGGATTGGCAGGGAGGGCAGGCACACAGCTACTCCCAGGCTTGGTCAGGACTATCAGAGCAGTGTTAGCATTGAAGACTCTCCAACACTGTGCTTTCTCTCTGCAAATAAATTTATCACTGTTCATTTTGTTCCTGATTAAGAGCACTTCTACGTTATATTTTATTATACTCATTTTCTAGGCAAAGGGTATTCCATTTTAAATTGTTAAAAGTTTTACTGCTCCAAAAGGGAACTAAATACTATGATCTTTTATAGCATGTGACTCTGCTCAGAGGAAATTAACTGGTTCATTTGTTCAGTTATGCACACAGTTCTGCCCCAGAAGTGAATTCACTCCTCTTTGTATTTTAGTGTCTGAATCCCTGTCCTGAAAGTGAATGCACCACTGTGATTCGTTACACTGCATCATGTGACTCACCGCTGTGTGCCTGCAGCCCATGAGGAGGTGTGCACAACCAGCGAGGGGGTCATGTACCGCGTGGGCGACCAGTGGGACAAGCGACACGACGTGCTGGGTCACATGATGCGCTGCACCTGCACGGGGAACGGGCGGGGCGAGTGGACCTGTATCGCTTACTCCCAGCTGAAAGGTGAGATCCGAGTGGGAGACCTCATCACCTGACCACATATGAACCACTGTTCATTGGTCCACCATTTTAAAACAAAAATGCTACAATTGGGTCCCTCCAATCTGATGTCTTCAGATATCGAAGCGACACATTAAAGACTCATGAATTGCCATTAAAAAAATTAGAAATGTTGCTGTAAATCAATTGTACGATCTTAGGGATGCTTAATCTTCAAAAGGACAAATATGAATAATTATGGTTAACAAAACAGGAATAAAATAGGTTGTTATACTTAGTGTACTTGTAAAAACGTCCCAACTGATCAGCTATACTGTCATCAAAAAATAGGGACAAAATACTGTTCTGGAAGGCTGCTGGATAAGACCAAAAACACAAAGACATAGCCTACATTTCTTGAGGGCAGGCAGGCAGTCAAGTTTTGTTTTGTTTTTTTCTGCTTCATTGTGACATCATTTCCTGTTCTCCATTTCATGGCAGACCAGTGCATTGTGGATGGGCTGACCTACGAGGTGAATCACACCTTCACTAAGCGGCACGATGAGGGCTACATGATGAACTGCACTTGCTTTGGCCAGGGGCGGGGCCGCTGGAAGTGTGACGCCATTGGTGAGCCCCAGCCACACTCTTCCCTCAAACGGCCCCCACTGACCAATCGCAGGCCACAGTGTGGACCTTACCCTCTATACTGCACTATTAAAGCCCTTTGATTACTGAGATCGATGCGTAGCTCATGGTCTTTGGTTACTGAAATCCTCAAATACATGGAAACTCTTTCACCTTCTGAACACATTTCATGGCTTTGCAAATACAAAGTGTAGCTCCTTTGTGACAAATGCCCTTAAATATACATTTCCTGGGAAGGCATCATGGAGAGAGACCAGTCGCTGGGGTGAGGATTCTCTGCCAGACAAATGAGTGGTATATCATAATACAGTACAGTAACAAACAGTCATTAAGCAACGTATAGCAATGCATAATAGTATGACTTAATGTGTAATGATTCAACGTCTGTGCTCAGACCAATGCCAGGAGCCGGACACCAAAGTGTTCTACCAGATCGGCGAGACCTGGGACAAGCACATTCAGGCCATCCGCTACAGGTGCACATGCTATGGCAACGGCATCGGGGAGCTAAGCTGTGAGCCGCAGAACTACCCAGGTAAGCGCGACTCCGCCGACCATGTGACCGCCTGCTGCGCTCTGACTGGACCTCTGCTTTCCATCTCTCCTCCACTGTGCATGCGTGGTCTTAGGCTGAGGGCACAGGTGCCGTGAGGCATGTTGTCTGGCCGGATAAAGAGCTGGTTAGAGGTGGTGGACACCAGGCTGTGGCACATCACTGGGCTATGGGCACAGCTGAGGAAGATTATTCTGCTACTAAGTGCAGAATGAGCTTTGACTGAGGCAGCCGCCCTCTCTCAAGGCTAACTATTAGCAGCTTATTTGTTCTTTAAGACTCGCTTCCAGATTCAGCAGTGCGCTAAAAGGGGAATTAAGTGTCGGATTAATGGCTCAGAATCCCAGGGTTGAGCCCCACCCACATCTGATGGTGGCTTCTGTACAGAGGAACAGTGGTACACACCTGTTCAGTTCTGCCTGTTCAGTTCTGCCTTGGCTCCCTCTCTTCCTCTCCCCCTCCTCTTTATCTCACTCTCTCTCAGCCCCGTAATTAAGAATGAGGTGAAGTGGTGCCAGCAGAGGTGCTGGTGTTCTTATCTGCTCCGGATGCTTGTTTGTATCCACCCTTCTTGACACTTGTTCTTGATGTAGAGTGCCCCCTGTGGCAGGGCAGAGAAATGCAGGTCAGATATGTGTTCAAAGCAGCTCGGGGTGAATCACGGGGTACAGTACGCCAGTTTCCTTTGAGGTGACTGGATCTTTTTCTAAGCAGTTGCTTGTGTTTTACTTGCCGAGGTGCCACGTTTTGTGCAGAGTATCCTTCAAACTAAATGTGCACTCAGTCCGTATTGTCAAATTCATTGTAGCACATAGTGCTTCCCAAGGTTAGCCAGTTCAGTTGCATCGAAAAACCTGCTGAAAAACGTAAAGAAAGAGGGAAATGCAAAAGCCACCACCCTTCTGTTTCCCGAGCATGAGCAGAAGTCCCACCCCACAAACCTGTTTCAGTTTTACACGGGCTATAGGGGGAGAATGTGGCTTTTTCTCTTTATTTCTTTTTTTCTTTTTTTAGTGGAGGGTTCCCCACGCCTAATCCCTCCCTGCCCTAAATGGCATGCAGCTGTTGGATTAAGCGTCTGGGAATCCGTGAGAGAGGGTGGAAGGCAACGCTTGAATAAGTGAGACTTAAACACTGTATAGAATCCACCTGGCCTGTGGGCTCTCATGGTTGTAATTGGGAGAAATTGAGACCAGATTGCAGTGGAGGGGGGGCCTGGGGCAGCCTGCAGTGGCTGAGGGGGGCAGCCCTGCCCTACCTCCCACCTCCCCCCCCCCCCCCCCCCCCCATCTGTGTTCTGTGAACAGGGCATGAGCTCATGGGCTCCAGTTTAATGGGACTCCATGGTTCTCTGTTGCAGTAATTTTGGTAATTTTTTTCTTATTCTCCCGCTGCTAAGCCATATCATTGCAGCTGCTCTTACAGCATTCGTTTGAAATTGCTCGGGTGTGACTGAAATTACCCTGACTTGGACTCAAGTTGAAGGTGACTGTTGATGTGCAGTTATATAGTGCAGTGTAAGGAATTGTAGGGTACGGAAATGTATTCATTCACTAGTGCAGCAGAGTAGCATGAATAACACAGTCAGAGCAAACCACAGTATCATAATGCTGCTACCTTTAGTGCAGTGTTGCATAGTCCAGTACAGTATCACACTGCATAGCATAAGGTAGCATAGTTAAGCACAGTGTAGCATAGTCCAGTACAGTATCACACTGCATAGCATAAGATAGCATAGTTAAGCACAGTGTAGCATAGTCCAGTACAGTATCACACTGCATAGCATAATGTAGCATAGTTAAGCACAGTGTAGCATAGCCCAGTACAGTATCACACTGCATAGCATAATGTAGCATAGTTAGTGCAGTGTTGCATAGTGCAGTACAGTATCACACTGCATAGCATAATGTAGCATAGTTAAGCACAGTGTAGCATAGCCCAGTACAGTATCACACTGCATAGCATAATGTAGCATAGTTAGTGCAGTGTTGCATAGTGCAGTACAGTATCACAATGCATAGCATAAGGTAGCATAGTTAAGCACAGTGTAGCATAGTCCAGTACAGTATCACACTGCATAGCAATATGTAGCATAGTTAAGCACAGTGTAGCATAATCCAGTACAGTATCACACTGCATAGCATAATGTAGCATAGTTAAGCACAGTGTAGCATAGCACAGTAGTGGTCTCTATTTCTCATCCATTCTTTGTATTTGAATGGCTGTTTTCTATTTGGAAAGACGATACTTTTGACGATACCATTTTGAAAGTCCTCACCAAGGCAGTGCATAAAATTCACCCCCCCTCCCTGACCCCCAGGTGGACACCGCCCAGTCCAGGTGATCATCACCGAGGCTGGAAACCAGCCCAACTCCCACCCCATTCAGTGGAACACCTCCCCCTCCACCCACATCGTCCAGTACATCCTCAAGTGGAGAATGGTGAGCTGGCTGTCCCCTCCCCTCTCAGGTCCCTTTCAGACCCGACTCACCCGAGCGTCCTCGCCTCTTCTCCTCCCCCATCCCTCCCTTCCTGTGAATTTTTTTGAACATTTTTAGCAAATATTTGTAAGGCTGAAATATTGTAGTTGTACACAACTACACAAAATCTTGTTTATGTGATGGTCTTGCATGAAGTAAAATAAAGTAGAAAGGGCAGTAAAGTACAAAGGATCCATCAGTCCAAAAACAATTTAACAGCAAGTGGGAAATGACGTGCGCAAGCATTCTTCCCTCTTAATGTGAAACGGTGCACATTCTCGGCAAGAGCTTTGGAATTTTTATTTCGAAATGGACACAGGGCTGACCAACGCAGAGGTTGCGCAAACAAACTACTGGGAACATTTGCGTAAACAAGAGACAAGAGAGCAGGACCACCGCTGGTAGTCTGAACACACAAAGCCTGGAGTCACTGACCCAGAGTGCTAAGGCATAAACACACACCAGCTGAACCAGGTCAGACTGCTGCAGAGATCTTAAATTGCACTCCAGATCACAGATTTGATGCTTAAGACTTCCCAAGAAAAGGGTTGTTTCATAATGAAACAACAGTGAGTTCCCGTCGCTAAAGTTCTTTGGGTCGGTGAATTTATAGATGACTTTAATGATATAAACAGTGACAGTAAGAATAAGTGGCCATTTAGGCAAGACCAGGATTCCACAAACAAAGTTTAAGAGGCTCCTTTAATAAAAATCTCAGACTCCAAACTGAGTGCAGTGATTCAGGGTATTTGTACGAGCTGCTTCGAGCTGCAATGACAGTTCATCTGCACTGATCTAGTGCTGCATGTGTCAGTGTCGCACTCCACACACCTGCCCTCTGAAACTGACCAGTGTTTAAGATGGCTTGCTGGCCTGCTTGTTCCTGCTACAATAAGTGCTGTTCCCACATGGTAAGGCAAGAGTATATAGAGGTCTCTCGAGTCTCTTAATAATAATAATAATAATAATAATAATAATAATAATAATAGTGCCTCTCAAGATCTGAAAGGGTTTCACAGCGAATGAGAAAACGGCGCTAATGTGTTGCACCCATCCGGACGAATGGCAACCATTTTGCGCCGGAATGTTCACCACGTATTTACTGAGGTGAACAGAAAGGAACTTACTGGGGGCAGATTAGGTGGCCAGGTTGGGCCACAGGGCCAGTTTGGGAATTTTGACAGGATACCAGGGAACCCCCCCCCCCCATGTCGTGGGATCTTTAATGACTACAGTGAATCCCCCCCCCTCCAAACTTCTCCCCTCAGAAAAACAGCCACCACACATGGAAAGAGGTGATCATCCCTGGCCACGTGAACTCCTACACCATCGGCGGGCTCAAACCAGGCATCACCTACGAGGGTCAGCTGATCAGCATCCTGCGCTACGGCCCGCAGGAGGTCACCCGCTTTGACTTCACCACCAACGCCAACTCCCGTGAGTGCCCGTACATCCGCACTCCCACAAGGGACTGTGTTTGAATATCTCACATACTGCACACTGGAGGCCCATATCCACTTCTGTTTCTCAGTCAAAAACTGGGCATCTACATATGAAAATAAGCTGAGCTGCTTTTTACCCTCCTCCCTAAACAGTGATTGGGATCATCTCACAAGGGGAGACGACCCCGCCCCCCGTCATGGTGGACACTTCCGAATCGGTGACGGAGATCACCTCCAGCAGCTTCGTCATCTCCTGGGTGTCTGCGTCCGGCACGGTGTCCGGGTTCCGGGTGGAGTACGAGCTGAGCGAGGAGGGCGCCAAGCCCACTGTGCTGGGTCAGTACCATGTGACCGTCCCGGGTGCCGTGTGACCTGAGTGAGCGCCATGTGACCTGGGTCAGAACCGCGTCAACATTAGCATTTACACTGATCAAAGCTCTGCCCTACAGAACTGCCTCGCACTACAACCTCCGTCAACATCAACGAGCTGCTGCCCGGACGCAAGTACACCGTCAACGTCTACGAAGTGACCGACGAGGGCAAGAACCTCATCCTCACCACCTCCCAGACCACAGGTCAGGCCCTCTCTCTTCAACCGCTTCCCACAACTCCGTAAAAGGGCCGAATGACCGCCACATACTCAAAGGAACTGAACAAGCCGCCCTAACCCCCAGTGTCTGCAGCACTACAGAGAAACAGCACTCGAAATACATTTCTTTGCAGTATTTGACTACAGTACATAAAAAAACATCACTTCTTTTTGTGATGGACACTGTGAGAGTCTGCACTCTGCAGAACCTCCAAACTGACGATCCGACCGACATCATTGTGTTCTTGACGGTTTGTACGTCTAGTTTCAACAAGCCTTTAAACACTCCCTGTCCCCCCATAGCTCCCGATGCCCCAACCAATGAAAAGGTGAAGGAGGTCGAAGAGAAGTCTATAGTGGTCACCTGGTCCAAGCCCCTGGCACCAATCACAGGTGAGGCTCCTCTGGCATTCCATCCCCTGAGTGATGTCACCGCTTTCCGTGGAGACGTGCCGACCTTTGACCCCGTGCCTCCCCGTGCGCAGGGTACCGCGTGGTGTACACCCCGTCAGTAGAGGGCAGCAGCACGGAGCTCACCCTGCCCAATACCGCCACCTCAGTCACGCTGAGCGACCTGCGGCCCGGCCTGCTCTACAACATCAGCATCTACGCCGTGGAGGAGAACCAGGAGAGCGAGCCCGTCTTCATACAGGTCAACACCGCGGGAGACCCACTGCCTGGTATTTACCAGCGTGCCCTGCACCCACATAAACCTACACCTGCTGCATAAATAAGGTTCTGCTGTAACCACCTAAAGCAAAATGTAACGCTTAATGTTCTGCTACACCCAAATACACCCACACTGTACTGCCCTCAATATGCCTCCATCCACAGATACAAAGACCGCAATCCCCTCCAACATCCACCTTGACTGCTTAATGTCTCATCTACACCCAAATCTCATTAATATTAATAAAATGCGATACCCATCCCTAAACGATGTACCGCTTATGTAACATGGTGTAGTTAGGCTGTACATGCACTTCCTGTCACGTGACCTCTTCCTTGTTTGCTTCGTGTCCGCAGAGCCAGCCGCAGCCCCAACCAACCTGCAGTTCGTGGAGGTGACCGAGAACAGGATCACCATCACCTGGAACGGCCCCACCGGCGACGTTTCGGGGTACCTCGTGAGCTTCGCGCCCGTGGGCCCCGGGGGTACCCCTCAGGAGCAGGTCCGGCTGCCCGTCACGCAGAACGCCTACGCCGTGGTGACCTCCCTGCAGCCCGGGACCCTCTACCGCTTCTACATTTACACCGTCCACGAGGGCGTGGAGAGCCCCCCTCTGGTGGGGGAGCACGCCACCAGTGAGTCCAGGGGGGGCCTGTCAGACTCGGGGGTTCAAATACGAGCCTCACTTTGGCATCACGTCTTCCATTTACAGCTTACGTTTTTTTTCCCTGTACATGTCAGATTCCTTAAACACTTGTTATTGTGTCCAGGTGTCAGACCAGTAAAAACAACGCTCCTTGTCACACAGTATTATCGCTCAAAGTTGCTGAGAGCGTATTTAAATGTATATTTAAACATGCAGTTTTTGTTTGGCACTGCCAACACACTGTGTGGACCGCACCGCATTTCCACCACAGAAACTGACGCGCCGGGCGTTTCTCCACAGAGCCGGACGCCCCCACAGGCTTGAGCTTCACCAACGTGACCGACGAGAGCGTGGTGGTGATCTGGGTGGTCCCCAGGGCCAGCGTCACGGGGTACCGCCTGTTCCTGACGGAGGGCTCCAGCCGGAGGACGTTCAGGATCCCGGCGACCCAGTCCCAGTACATCCTGCAGAGCCTGCAGCCGGACACTGAGTACACCGTCACCCTGTCCTCCGAGAGGGACGGCGTGGCCAGCGAAGGCGTCAGCAGCATCTTCACCACCGGTGAGTGTCCCGTACTGCAGGGGCCAGTAGCTGTTGCCCGATGACGTGCTATTGACCGCCCAGTCGTGACACAGAGCGCATCTTTGCCCCGCCCCCTCTCCCAGCCCAGCCAGTAGGAAACGCTCCTCGATTCCACACCGATGTCACGGACTCCTCCATCATCATCTCCTGGACCCCAGTGCCCAGTTACGGGTTCAAGGTGAGAGTGTGCCAGACGTTTGTCTTTTGCTGAAGCAAAAAGTGGCCGTTTTTGCAGCCTCTGAATGAGCACTTGCTCCTGGGCGTTTGGCAAAGGGCTTGACCTCTGACCCCTATATGTGCTCTCTTCAGCTGACTGTGAGGCCCAGCCAGGGTGGCGAGGCCCCCCGGGAGGTGACCTCCGATTCGGGCAGCATCTACATCTCGGGCCTGACCCCCGGGGTGGAGTACACCTACGTCATGCAGCCGGTCATCAGCGGGCAGAACCATGGCCCCCCCATCACCCGCCACATCACCACACGTGAGACCCGCAGCTCCTCCCGCGCCCTGTTCACCTCTGCACAGCACTGCCATCCTATCAGCACAGCCCACACTCAGTGCAAACACCTTTCCTGGACATATACATATATATCGTTTTTGCAATTTACAACATTTTGCGATAAATGTTGAACAGAAGCAGTGCAGGTGACTAACAAACCTGAAATCACAGTCAGGCCATATTTGTTCATTTTCATGCAAGTACCTCCCTGAGCACACACACGGCTTATTTTTTATAATAAACACAAGATACTTGTGCCCTATATATTATATTAATGTGTGAGCTGCTATGGAGGCAGTGAGTAGGGCAAACAGAAATGTTCCAGTCTGGACGCGCTCACTGCGTTCCCCTTCCCTTCTCCTGCCCTGTAGGCCTGTCTCCTCCCACTGACCTCACCGTGCACTCCAACGCCAACACGGGAGAGCTCACGGTCCGGTGGAGGGACTCCACGACCCCCGGTAAACACAGCCTCTCTCTCTTCCCCTCCGGCCGTTAGCGCGGTGAGGCTAACCTTGGCTCTCAGCCACCGGCCTCTCAGGACGAGGGCTTCTTTTCCTCTAACACAGTTTTGGGTTATTCCAAAAATCTGCTTTTAAATCCCTGCCCTGGGTCAGCTGTAACTATAAAACTGAGCATAGCCATAGCATTTTAGAGCTAATAAAACTGACAAAGTTCGGAGTCAGTTTTATTGTGAAGTTAAAAAGCGTTTCATTCGCTCCGCCCACAGACATCACAGGGTACCGTGTGACCTGCAACCCAGCCAATGGGCAGCACGGGAATTCTCTGGAGGAGTTCGTGAAGATGGGGCAGACCTCCTGCACCCTGGACAACCTGAGCCCAGGGGTGGAGTACAACGTCAGCGTCTTCACCGTGAAGGACGACATGGAGAGCGAGCCCATCTCCACCACCGTTACCCAAGGTAGGCCGGCGCCCGGTCCGCTAACCTCTCGCGCTCCACCGGTGGCGCTGTCCCTCTCCCGTACCTGCGGCCACACACTGAGAGCAAGCTGGGAGTGCCCCAGGAGCAACAACACCGTGTGGAGGAGAGGAGTATTACACCTCAAAGCCAAGCCAAGCCAGAGCAAGTCTGACTGCCCGTCCTCCGCTCCTCACTGGAGAAGGTTAGCAGAGGTTAGCGCATTTCACTAGCGCGGTTCCCATAAACCCCAGCGGCAAGACCCAGTGCTGCAGCCCAGTGCTTCTCTGACCACGTCCCCTTCGCTGATCATGTGCAACAGCGCATTTCGTGTCTGTGTTGTTTGCTTGCTTGCGTTTGAAGCTGTAATTGTGCCATTTTACTAACGTGTGTGTTCCCTGGCTGAATTCTGTACATCTAGAGAAGATTACAGTGCTGTACCACCCCTGAGGCTGCATCATCAGCTCAGGGGCCTGAGCAGAATAAACAAGCTCAGCAGTCTAACTCCTGCACAATTAATTAAGCAGCTGATGTGATATTTCTGACATATTTTTCAAAGCATGGCAGTTCATTTGAAAATGCTCCTAATTGACATCAGCAATTGTGGCTTTTACGAAGTGCTTATTAGTTGTTGAATCACTATAATGTTTTGTATATACAGTGAGCTCCATAATGTTTGGAACAAAGACTTTTTTTTGACTCTGTACTCCACAATCTGAAATTGCAATCAAACAGTTCAAAGGTGGTTAAAGTGCAGATTCTCAGCTTTTATTAAAGCGGCTAAGTGCTGTCATTTCTACATGGTGTTACCAAAATGTACGAAAACACCTCCCATTTCAGGGCACTATAATTTCTGGGGCAAATGGTTTCACGGGTCTTTCTGATTAGTCCGGTGTGTTCAATTACTTTTTTAGTGCAGGTAGAGAGAGATTTCAGTGTCTAGTCTTGATTCTAGGCTTTTGATTGCCTTTGGAGTCTGCTATTGGCATTTGGTTTTGTTTGATATATTGTTTGATATGTGGCAAAGTACTAAACACTTCTATTTACATAACATTAATATGTCCCAAACATTATGGTGCCATGAAAAAGGGGGTTATGTATAAAACGAGCTGTAATTTCTACATGGAGAAACAACCAAAGTGTATAAAAATATCCTTAAAGCCGAGAATGTGCACTTTAACCACATGAGAATTGCTTGATTGCAGATCTAAAATTGTGGAGTAGAGCCAAATCAAGAAAACATGACTTTGTCCCCAACAGTATGGAGTTCCCTGTATATATCCTTGCCTTTTAGTGAAAATTATTTGTGGCTCGATGATTTGAAATCCATAATACTGCAGCAGCAGTACATTCATGATGAACGCACTAATTAACAAAGCTGAGACTGTCATAGCAAACCTCCTGTCATCCTCATGTCACATGATAACCCGGCTTGAATGGCGCTGCCATTGGGTGCTTCGTGACCATGTTTAATTAGTAAACATCACCGTGTGCTCGTGTGCCTTTTGTCTTGTTTGTTTCCTGTTTGTTTTGTGTCGTTTTGTCTGGCTGTTCCGCTGCATTCCTAACCTGCTAGACGTGCCCCCGCTTACTGAGCTCGACTTTGTCGAGGTCACCAACACGTCCATCTCCATGAGGTGGATCCCGCTTAACTATACCGCCATCACGGGCTACCGCATCACGGTAGTGGCGGCGGGCGAAAGCATCCCCCTTTTCCAAGACGTGGTGGAGCCCTCGGCTGGGCAGTACACAGTGTACGGACTGGAGCCCGGCGTCGACTATGACATCACCGTCGTCACCATCACAGAGGCGGGAGAGAGCAATGCCACCACACACACCCAGCAAACCGGTGAATCAGCATTTCGGCTTTTTGGCGGGAAACTGGGTTCTAGGGGTTTTATAATGGGGCATGGGGTTTTTGGAAGGGGAAAGGGTTTCAAAGTGGTTACAAAGTAGGAAAGGGGTTCTAAGGCGGTTTTGTCTTCAGTTGATAAATCAGATTCCTGTATCTCATATGTGGTAATCTGTTAACCCTTGATAGTTTTGCAGAAGTGATTCTTTGAGTTTAGTTGGAGCTCACATTCCTCCAAGGTGTTTCACTTAGACTACATGTACACTGCAGGCCTTTACGCTCATTTCCAATTCTTTGTCTATGTCCTATTTTTTTGCCTGTTTCCATCTACTTTTGAAAGTGACCCGTATTCGATACCCGTGTTAACACGGTGTACACTTGAAACCTGCATGTGAACACGAGAGTTTTGTTATCGATACGAAAGTAAACAACTACACTGCCACAGCCATACTGCCATCTGCAATGGACGCAAAACGAGACAGGAATAATAAAGATTTTTAAATAATTACTGCTTTTTAAAGCATGTTAGGTGTGCAACAAACATCCCCAGTATTTTGGCCTATAACAGTCTTCGCCCCAGAGGCCTACAAGGCATGAAACCTCGGTAGCCTATTTGCCCACTGCCCTGAGCCTTCAGCCTCCATTTAACACCTTCTTTTATCATTTAACATTAGCAGCGGAGTGCGCTTGTGCATGTAATTAATGTTACGCGCAATTCCAATGTTAAAAAGTATGAGAATATCACATTTTGAATGACATGCGAAACGCGATGCCCGGGAAGTTCCGATCTGCGCGTTTAGATGAGTCGCATTGGCAATTATCAGATTCCTATCAGATTTATTTCCACGTATGAACGTGGAATCTGAAAATATTCCATTCTACGTGGGTTTTTCCCCCCGTTTACACGTTTATAACACATATCTGATCTGTGCCACGTGAGCCAAAAAATCTGAATTGGGTCACTTTTACCAGGCGGTGTTAACGTAGCCTTAGCGTTCCGCCTGGTCTGACAGCTGGCTCTACGGCGGGCTGACTCCCGTACACTTACCAACAGATGCTGCGTGGTGTCAGGAGAAGATGTGCGCTAGAGCCTTTACGTTCAAATTCAGTGTCTGTGGGATCCAAACTCGACTACCTGCAGATGCTATTCCAATCACATCTGGATAATTCCAATCCAAACTGTTCAGGCCAGTCCTTAAATGCACCCCATATCAGATTTTATGAGAAACTGCGTTGTCAGTTGGCTCTAAAAAGCCTCAAAACTTTTTTTTTTTTTAAACTTGTAAATGTCAGCAGTAGGGCATTTGAGGTGGATCTTTTATTTGATGCACACAGACGGAGCTGTGTGTCACAGTTCCAGTCAGTGCACTGAGTGCCGCTCAGCTGCAGGTAAAAGCCGTTAATCATTAGCGCTACGAGGCTTGGGTCTGCAGCCAGGTGTGCGTGCGGTAAACAGCAGGGCTGGCCTGCCGGTCAGTGCCGTCTTCCCTCCTGACTGACTGAGGCGACCCTGCGCCCCCCCCCCCCCCCCCTCCCCAAACAGCGCTGGACTCCCCCACCGGCCTGGACTTCTCCGAGGTGTACACCAACTCCTTCACCGTCCACTGGGTGGCGCCGCGCGCCTTCATCACGGGCTACCGGATCCGCTACCAGCCGGCCAGCGGCGGGCGGGTGAGGGAGGACAGGCTGCCCCCGTCCCGCACCCACTTCACCCTGACGGGCCTGGTGCCCGTGACCCTGTACGTCATCCAAATCTACGCCGTGAGCGGCTCGCTGGAGAGCCCGCCCCTCACCGGCCAGCAAGCCACCAGTACGAGCCCTTCACCCGCCTTCTATCCTCTTCTGTCTACACTTCCACTCTCTCTCTATCCTCTTCTGTCTACACTTCCACTCTCTCTCTATCCTCTTCTGTCTACACTTCCTCTCTCTCTCTATCCTCTTCTGTCTACACTTCCTCTCTCTCTCTATCCTCTTCTGTCTACACTTCCACTCTCTCTCTATCCTCTTCTGTCTACACTTCCTCTCTCCCTCTATCCTCTTCTGTCTATACTTCCTCTCTCTCTCTATCCTCTTCTGTCTACACTTCCTCTCTCCCTCTATCCTCTTCTGTCTATACTTCCTCTCTCTCTCTATCCTCTTCTATCTACATTTCCACTCTCTCTCTATCCTCTTCTGTCTATACTTCCACTCTTTATCCTCTTCTGTCTATACGTCCTCTCTCTCTCTATCCTTGTCTTCTGTCCTCCCCACTCTCTTATCCTCCCTCCTCTCTTCTGTCCTTCCCGCCTTTCTCTCACTTTCCTCCCCCTTCTCTCTAACCCGTTTCTCTTCTTCCCACTGATCCTTCCTCTTTCTCTCTCCATCTCTCCTGCCCTCTCTCCTTTCCTCCTTTATGTACTCTTTATACTTTCCCCGTTTTCCTCTCATCTGTCCCGGCTCCCCACTCTCTCCTTCATTCTATCATCTCTCCATCCCTTCATCCTGCTCCCTCTGTCCATCCCCAGCTCTTTCCAGTGGTAATGTTGTGTTTCTGTTTCATCAGTTTCAGACGCCCCTACTGACCTGGAGGTGACCACCTCCACCCCCACCAGCATCACCATCCGCTGGGACGCCCCCCCTGTCACTGTGCGGTACTACAGGATCACCCACGGAGAGACAGGTCTGTGCAGCTTGTTCCATCATCCAGACACTTATCATTACAGTACTGCTGTGTGTATGGTGCTGTAGTCAGGCGTGTGTTCTTCGCTCCTGTGTTAAAGGGACAGTCCACCTTTAAATAATTGCCCAAAAAGTTGGACTATCCCTTTAAGTGCTTATAAGCATGAGTGACTTAATATCAATGTGTTTGGTTTAATTCTGATGCTAAACAGCAGTTCATTTGATTGTTAAATGTGTGTTAAAGTGCTTGAAGTCTTTGTAAGTTCCATATGTTTGAGGTCAAGGGATGATAATCAGCTGTATGTTTGTTAGTTTCCCAGGTCTGTGAGTATGACGGGGTTCTGTTAGTGTGGGTATTCAGGGAGTGTGTGTGTCAGTACTTTGGCATTAATTTGGATGCGGCTTCCTTCCTGTCCCAGGCGAACTCGGCCCCCCGAAGGAGTTCACCGTCCCGGGCTCCCAGTCCCAGGCCACCATTCACAGCCTGCGGCCCGGCACCGACTACACCATCACCGTGTACGCCGTCACCGGGAGGGGGGACAGCCCCGCCACCAGCACCCCCATCTACATCACCTACAAGACAGGTACGCACTGAGCTAACTACAGGCATGAGACAGGTACGCACTGAGCTAACTACAGACACTAGACAGGTACACACTGAGCTAACTACAGACACTAGACAGGTACACACTGAGCTAACTACAGGCATGAGACAGGTACGCACTGAGCTAACTACAGGCATGAGACAGGTACGCACTGAGCTAACTACAGGCATGAGACAGGTACGCACTGAGCTAACTACAGACACTAGACAGGTACGCAATGCACTAAATACAGACACTAGACAGGTACGCACTGAGCTAACTACAGACACTAGACAGGTACGCAATGCACTAAATACAGACACTAGACAGGTACGCACTGAGCTAAATACAGACACTAGACAGGTACGCACTGAGCTAACTACAGACACTAGACAGGTACGCCCTGCACTAAATACAGACACTAGACAGGTACACACTGAGCTAACTACAGACACTAGACAGGTACGCACTGAGCTAACTACAGACACTAGACAGGTACACACTGAGCTAACTACAGACACTAGACAGGTACGCCCTGCACTAAATACAGACACTAGACAGGTACACACTGAGCTAACTACAGACACTAGACAGGTACGCCCTGCACTAAATACAGACACTAGACAGGTACACACTGAGCTAACTACAGACACTAGACAGGTACGCCCTGCACTAAATACAGACACTAGACAGGTACACACTGAGCTAACTACAGACACTAGACAGGTACGCCCTGCACTAAATACAGACACTAGACAGGTACGCACTGAGCTAACTACAGACACTAGACAGGTACACACTGAGCTAACTACAGACACTAGACAGGTACGCCCTGCACTAAATACAGACACTAGACAGGTACACACTGAGCTAACTACAGACACTAGACAAGTACGCCCTGCACTAAATACAGACACTAGACAGGTACGCCCTGCACTAAATACAGACACTAGACAGGTACACACTGAGCTAACTACAGACACTAGACAGGTACGCCCTGCACTAAATACAGACACTAGACAGGTACACACTGAGCTAACTACAGACACTAGACAAGTACGCCCTGCACTAAATACAGACACTAGACAGGTACGCCCTGCACTAAATACAGACACTAGACAGGTACACACTGAGCTAACTACAGACACTAGACAGGTACGCCCTGCACTAAATACAGACACTAGACAGGTACACACTGAGCTAACTACAGACACGAGACAGGTACGCACTGAGCTAACTACAGACACTAGACAGGTACGCACTGAGCTAACTACAGACACTAGACAGGTACACACTGAGCTAACTACAGACACTAGACAGGTACGCCCTGCACTAAATACAGACACTAGACAGGTACACACTGAGCTAACTACAGACACGAGACAGGTACGCACTGAGCTAACTACAGACACTAGACAGGTACGCACTGAGCTAACTACAGACACTAGACAGGTACGCCCTGCACTAAATACAGACACTAGACAGGTACACACTGAGCTAACTACAGACACTAGACAGGTACGCACTTCTCGCAGAAACCACAGGGCCCTCTGTACGCTGTAGGAATGGGGCTTTTCACCCCTCATCTACCCCTTTTTCTACCCCTTCTGTCCCGTGTTCAGTTTTATCAGATGGTTCGAGGGGTATTAGGATTAGAATTTTATTAGGATCCCCATGAGCAGAACATCAGCTACTCTTCCTGGGGTCCACACAAAACACAAACACATGACAACAGATAAGACACTTACAGACAAAACAACCACATTGAAATACCGCTTTGGAAAGTAAAATGCATCCCCTCTCTCTCTCTCCTGCCCCCTTTCCCTCTCTCTGTAGACATGGAGTCTCCCACAGACATGAAGGTAACCGACGTGAAAGACAACACCATCACGGTCCGCTGGACGCCCGCAAAAGGCCCCGTCACGGGATACAAGGTCACCGGGGTCCCCAAAAATGGCCAAGGTCCCTCTTTCTCCCAGGTGGTGGGCCCCGGTAAGCTCAGAGCAACGCATTGCGCTTCTGATGGCTGCACCGCACTATTGTGACAGACAGAGGGCGCCGATCTGTTCTATGTGTTCTAAATGTGTCTAATGGGGCAGCTGCACAGCTTTTTGCATTAACATTCTAACGCAAGTAATTATTTATTCACTGACGAATGATTAGCACAGGTAGGGAGAGGTGATTCCATGTACAACACTAGGGCTACAATAGTGATACCAAACATGCCCGTCAGTCTTACCAATCAATGCCCAAATGCATCCACGTGTAATGGGTGACCCTCCTTTCATCTGGTATGTTTGCCAAGGATGCTGAACAAATGGGCACAGGGTAAGATTTCCACCAGCCACTTCTGTCCCTGTTGTCAGTACTGTGGTCAGCGCTGTGTGCTGTGGTCAGTGCTGTTCTGTGCTCAGCGCTGTGTGCTGTGGTCAGTGCTGTGTGTTGTGTTGTGTTCTGTGGCCAGTGCTGTGTGTTGTGCTGTGTGTTGTGGTCAGTGCTGTGTGGTGTGTTCTGTGGCCAGTGCTGTGTGGTGTGTTCTGTGGTCAGTGCTGTGCGTTGTTCTGTGGTCAGAGCAGAACGATATGGTCAGTGCTGTGTGTTGTGTTGAGTGCTTTGCTCAGTCTCCAGAGTCTCCCCCTCGCTTGCAGATAAGACAGAGATGACCTTCTCCGGCCTGATGCCCACGGTGGAGTACGAGCTGAGTGTGTTCGCTCTGGGCCAGAATGGGGAGAGCCCACCGCTCGTGGAGACCGCAGTCACCAGTGAGTCGACCGCACAGAGACCCTCAAAATCCCAAAAGCTCAATGCACTGTCCTCCAGGATCTTAGCTGTGCCTGCTGAGTTCAGCTCAATTTGCACAAACACAAATATATGACACCATCACATACAGTGACAGCTGTCTAAACTCTACAAGCATTATTATTCTTCATCATTGTTATTATTATCATCATCATCATCCATCTCTGGGAGGGATGTTCTGGCTCGTGTTTTAAATTGTAGGAACTGCCCTATCTGCTGAAATTCAACAGTAAGGAATGTAAAAAATGATATGAACATTACAGCAAAACAGACTACAGCTAGAACAGTTACCAACAACAGTAAGCTGGTCTTGAGGACTGTCCTGCTCTGGGAGGTTCATAGGTCACTGCGCAGTGCCCCCTCCTGTCTGTGGATGAACAGAGCCAGAATAATCTGATAAAGCACTCAGATCGCGAGGTGAGATTAGGTTGTTCATGCAGCATATACATCCTCATATCCCCGTCACCTCTCAAGGGAAACGGTGAACAAGCTAAATGCAACAGCGAGGTGGGCATGAGCCAGAATGATGGCCTGATACTGTGAACCAATCAGAGTGTGAGGAGAGGAGGCTCCACCCCCTAATGTTCCCTTCTTCCCGACGCAGCCGTGGACCACCCCAAAGACCTGACCTTCTCGGACGTGGACTCCACCTCGCTGCGCATCTCCTGGGACGCCCCCGACGGGGCAGTGACCTCGTACAGGGTGCTGTACTCCAGCCCGGAGGACAGGGAGCGCGAGCTGTACCCCGCCCCGCAACCCAGCCAGGAGACGGCCGTGCTGCGGGGCCTCCGGCCCGGCACAGAGTACACCGTCAAGGTCATCGCCCTGCACGACCGCACCCCCAGCCCCCCGCTGGTGGGGACGCAGGCCACCGGTGGGTACCCCGCACGCAGAGTCACGCATTGAGCCCTTCACTAAAACACAAGCGTCAAGTGGGGCATCAGAGGGGGTTAGTTTAGGTCCCACACACACCAGGTCACGCCTTGACCCCTTCAATAAAACACAAGGCTCCTGTGGGGCGTCTGAGGGGGTTAGTTTAGGTCCTACACACACAGTCACACCTCGAGCCCTTCACTAAAACACCAGGCTCCAGAGTGCCGTGTCTGAGGGGGTTAATGCTGTTGTACGGCCTGCACACCGGCCCTAGCCCTGACTGTACCAGAGTCCCCTGGGCTGAGGTCCCCACCTCACTGAGCAGTAACTCCTCCAGTCGGTCATGTGACTGCAGCTCTGAGCACAGGGTTGAGCCTGAGCAGCCTCAGCTGAACCCTCAGGCACATAAGGGACTGCCGCTCGCCAGGTCTGCCACCATTACTCACCTAGATCAGGTCCATGAGCATGTTCTCCAGCACTGCAAGCCGCTCAGGAAGAGTGTCTGCTAAATGTGTGAAGATCAGAGAATAATGAGCCGAGGAAATCACCCGGGATAAGTGCAGCCCCTGAAAGGGTGAGCACCTGATATTACTTAAAATGACATACATCAGCCAAATGGAAGTAGGCTAGTTGTCCCATTTCATGATTCACAGCGTAAAGAAACAATTTTATTTTAAAAAAGGCAAGAAATAAGCCCTTAAAGATCAAACTGCTTACTCTTTTTGCCCCACCTCCCTTTTTCAACAATCTTCGGAATGATCACTTACTTCACATTTTGTGATGAGGAGGAAATGAAGTGAGATACTGTCAAATTAGCTGGTCAGCCATTTTACCATTAAGGAATTAGCCTACACTTGATGCGCATAAGAAAGTTATTGCAACAACGCTAATGGAAAACAAGTTAAATCAACATTTGATGCTAGGCTAACCCGCTTGCTACAGGTGGATTAGAGTATCCTCTAATATCCTTGTATTGGACACACAGGGACACACACTATTGGTATCACTCTTCTTGTATGAATCAGGGCAAGATAGCTAAAAAGCTAATTTCCCAGAAAGTGCTCTGGTTGTTGGCTTTGGAAAAAATCCTCCAACTCCGGTCACATCTGGCTCAAACCTGAGCGGCCGTATCGCAGTACCTGAGTCAGCGATTATGCCTTCGACAGACTCAGAGACATCCGAGTCCCTGATAATGCCCTTTGATTCAAAAACAAGAGTTTCAGTGCTGTCCATTTCTGTCCTTCTTCCCATCTATCGATGTGGTGCTTGCCCTTTGAAGAGGTAATATCGCATCATGACATAATGGTGCGTATAATATGCTGAGATTATGTTACTTAAACCATCAACCTGCCCAGGGACTACAGATGAAAATTAGCCTGTATGGCTAAATCTGGCACATTTACATGGTGCATCTGAGTTCTCATGTTTATTAATGTGCACTGTCCCTTTCTTAAATAAAATAAACCTTAAACCTTAGATTCATGTGTTCTCTCCCAGCCATCCCGGCCCCCACGCACCTGACTTTCCCCAACGTGGGCCCCACGGACGTCGTCATCTCCTGGCACCCCCCCAACGCCCGCCTCACGGGCTACCGCGTGGTCATCAACCCCAAGACCGCAACCGGCCCCGCCAAGGAGATCAACGTGGCCCCTGACACCACGCAGGTGTCCGCCACGGGACTCATGGTGAGGCTGAAAGAGCCGCTCCTCAGCGCTTCCCCCAGCCACTCCCCCAAATGCAGTCTAAGACCGGGACCTGCTCACAAAGTCCTGTTTCACAAAGCGGGGTTACCGGGTTAGCTTTAACTGCACCGAGTGAAAACCTGGAACGCTCCCAAATCTGGAGCATGGACTGAAGTAAAGAGAGCCGTTCCGGGTTTTACTCAGCGCAGCTGCGCTGCTAACTCAGAAACCTTGCTTTGTGAAGAACCCCCCTGATGTAATTAGAGGCTGAAGATTTAAAGTGACCTCAGTACCACTCCACCAGAACATCCCTGACCAGGGAAGCCACAGCAGCTGGGTTCTCATATGCAGCCCAGGGGTGGATCAAAGGGATTTTGAAAAAAGAAATCACAAGAGACTTCTTTATCCTTCCAACCTCCCGTTCTTTCATCCATTTATTTATTTATTTGATGGGAATGTTACATTTTGTGCTGATATGAAGTTTAGCCGTGTAAAATGCATTGCTCAAGTGTTGCCATGCACTTGCCAATCAAAAGCGGTGCCACTCTGATGACGTCATAGTCATTCTCATGAGCACCGTCTCTGTCGCTCTCTGATGATGTCATGCCCATTCCCCTGTGCAGGTATTCACTACATATGTGGTGCAGGTCTACGCACTGAAGGGCTCTCTCACCAGCCGTCCTGTGCAAGCAGAGGTCACCACTCAGGAAAGTAAGTCCCCCGTTCCCCTCGCCACCAAGACCTAAAAATCAAAAATCCACTTTTTATCCACGTAAGCTATCCTTATGACAGTGCATATTCATATTGTAAGGTTCTTACTTAGCTATTTTATGCTTGTAGTTATGCCTAATTATAAAGGCATTTGATTGGGTAAATATGGTTCCTAAGCTTTGATCTGAGGCTGATAAAGGCCTGGAACTGCTGCACTGATCTGTCAATCATTCCAGGGTTCAGCCCACTATCTGCATCTAACTCTTTGAAGGGTAGGTTTTCGGGAAAAATTATTTTATATCTAGAAATTTCTAGAACACCAGTTCTGATTTCAGTTGCCAGTAGTGATTGTTACATCAGCACTGGAATATTCTAATTACGTGTGTGTGATCTCACACCTTACGGGGTTACGTGTCTGTGAGGACTGTGTTAAAAGGTTAATGTAATATTAGCCGAAATTCAATATTAATATTTTTGTAATAAATATAAATTTGAGGAATGATGTCACGTGATGTCCTGATATCACAGGCCCTCATTCCCATCTCCCATTCCCAGTTGTTTGTAAATGCGTAATTCAACAGTAACCGATCAGTGTGTTCTTAAACTCCTCCTGCTGTAGACATCAGCCCCCCTCGCCGTGTGCGCATCCTAGACGTGAAGGACTCCTCAATCACACTCACCTGGCGCTCCAATGCTGTGCCCTTCACTGGTTACCTCATTGAAACCACGCCCGTCACTGGTAGCCACGCCCCCATCAAGAGCACCATCTCACCGGAGCTTCGTTCCCACACCATCACTGGTACCAGTACCCCGATATTAAAGCTGCTCCTACATCTCCCATTATGTTATATCAGTCATATTACAACTGTTCATACACCATCCCTGGTGTTATTACAGTGATATAACAGCTGCTACTAATCCCTGGTGCTATTGCGGTAATATTACAGCTGCCACTAATGCCTATTGGTTTCTCAGAGTTATTCCCTCTCAGTCTCACACACGATGGGCTGCAGGCCCATAGCTACTGCGTTTTGCTAATGGATAACGGCCGATTGTCCCATAGGTTTGGAGCCGAGCACCTCCTACACCATCCATATTTACACCCTGAACGGAGCGGGTCGCAGCCCCCCCTTCACCCTCACCACCAGCACAGGTACGCCCTCCCGCCTGCCGGCCTTTCCCCAGGTTGTGTGCCACGCCCCTCTCGGTCTCCACGGTGACCGCGGCAACTCTCCTGTCAGCCGGCCTCACGTTTCCGGTTGGTTTGCTCTTTGCAGGAAAGTCGTTGGTGGATTCTCCCACGAACCTCCGCTTCACATCTCTGACCCCCAACACCATCTCCTTCACCTGGACCCCCCCTAGCACCCCCATCACTGCGTACGACATCACCTATGAGGAGTCTGGGAGGTTCCCCCAGAAGCTCACCCCTGCACCCCACTCTGGAAGCAGCTATGCCACCATCACCGGTACCCACCCACCCTGTCCACTCCGCCCTAGAACAGCGTTTCACTGACTGAGCACACGGCTTTGACAGAGCCCAGAACCGATCTGCCTAACCGAGAGCAGCAGTTCCTCCAGTCAGGTTACCTCATCCAGATGTTCGTTTGGACGGTTGTGAATATTCTAGAGGGCAGCTAATCACAGTCCAAAAGTTCAACACTTATGCTTCTATTTGGAGCCAATTCACAATTCAGTTCATCTGTATCTCCGTTTGGTGCTGCTCAGCTACTGCAGCTAGACACAGATGGGAATCTTGTAAGCTATGGATGCAGTTCACTGACCAATCACAGAATCTGAATGTTAGCGCCACAGGCTTTCTTTTTTATCCACTTCATGCAACAGGTAAATTTTGCCATGTCCAGGCAAGTAGAAATTTAATTTTGGGAACTTGCCTAAACAAGAAAGTATAAATGAACACTGAACCCTGTTAAACCTTTGTGTAAAGACACAGCTGATGTAAATGTATCTCCCACGAGTTTGACATGCCGTTGGTTTTTTGTTTCTCAGGTTTACGCCCAGGCACTGAGTACATCATTAAGATCACTGCCATACAGAACACCCACAGAAGCGTACCTCTTGTGGGCAAGGCCAGAACTCGTGAGTACACACACACACACACACACACACACAAATGCACACATAGGCAAGCACAAGCACACAAAAAACGTATGTACCTGCACATATATATGCAAACATGCATGCACATGCAAACACACACAAATGATCATTATGTCACTGACAGGGGACTTTTAAAAAGGTTTTAAATGACGGGAGCAGCGTGGCGTTTAAAGCCTGACGTTATAACGCCATCCCTCTCAGCACAAGCACTGTCCTCCACACGCTTCCTGTCCGCACTCTGACCTCTGACTCAACAGCCACAGAGCTCCAAAGGAGACAGCTGCAGGCTCAGTAAGGTGGCTCTGCTTGCTCCACACTGCCACCCCTGGCGGTCCCTGGTTAATGCAGGCCTAATCCTAACATCTTCCTCCCAAACCCGTCTCTCCTGTAGAGCCCAGCACCTCCGTGCTGGTCCCGCAGCTCCCCTCTCCCTTCCGGCCCGTCCCGGACATCCTGGACGTGCCCGAGGACGTGCCCAGCCTCAAGGACAACCAGGTGCACATTGGCACCAACGGGCGCAACACGGTGGGCCAGCAGGGCCAGCACATCTACACCGAGTACCAGAACCAGGGCAACCACCACCCGGGCCAGCCGCTGCCCCCCCAGCTGCGCGAGCCCCAGGTCTACATCCCCCAGTCCGGCCCGGACGGGGCGCGCGTGCCCGTGGTGCGGGTCAACGAGAGGTTCTTCCCGGGCGTCTCGTTCGGCATCCCCAGCAACGACACCAGGCTCCCGCAGGAGGCCCTCACCCGGACCAGCATCACCTGGCAACCGCAGCAGCACAGCAACGAGTACCTGGTCTCCTGCCACCCCCTCAACCCCCACGACGACAAGGTGTTCCAGGTGAATACGAGCGCACCGGCTGCACACACACCCGCATGCACACGCGCACATGTGCACTCAGTGTACACACACTGAGCACATGCATGCAGAGGGAGAAAGGCAGTCCTGGTCCGAGGCTGCAGTAAAAAGGTAAGACTAACAGAAATTCCACGTTGCTCCCACAGGCTCACCTGCCTGGGACCTCCACTGGGGCTACTCTCATAGGCCTGACGTCAGGAGCGTCGTACAGAGTGGTGGTCGAGGGTATAAACGGAGAGCGCAGGAGTACCGTGCTGGAGAAGGTCATCACCGTCGGCGACACAGGTACAGCGTCCGCACAGCCGACCTCAGGCCAGTTGCTCATGGATCAACACAGTCACATTCATTCTGTTCATATAACTGCAAGGACCAGTGAAACTCCTCACTGTCAGGTGAAAAGAAGCAGCTGGCGACTCCACGTGTATCAGAGGAGGCATGTGGCAGCCTACACCCTCCCTAGACCAACAGAGGATAGCTCATCGACCAGGATCGTGATACACACGGGGAATTGGTATAACGACTCAATTGGGGAGAAAATGGGAGAAAAAAAATTACAATAACTGCAAGGAGGAAAATGAAGTTTCTGTAATGAGGCGAATCATTCCTGAAGCTGTGCTTAAAAATGTCATGCCGTACCACCTGCGGAAAGGCACAACATTTTTAAGCACAGCTTTATCGCCTAACGTTACTTTAGCTAACCCGAACATGTTCGCGTTTCGCCTACTCCAACAAAGGAAGCACCACCTGTGCATGCATCCCGTTTTGCCTACTCCTACTAAACAAAGCACCACCTGCGCATGCGTCCTACTAAACGTCCCTCTCAGGTCGTCCGTTAGTGAGTGAGTGAGTGACTACAATTTTCCAGTTACTGCGCGCCGTGGGAAAAAGACAAAAGATCACTTAACGCCCAACGGTGGCAGTTATTCTTATTAAGCTAAAATAAACCGTGATTCGTTACATCGTGTAGCCCTACCCGTCAATACATCCAGGTAAAACCATAATGAACAATAATGCCGGACATCGGTTTTAAAACTCCAAAATGGACATGTTGGAATCACTGTACTTTAACACCAGCAATAATTTATAGTGTGTGAGTGGATCTACAGGGATTCTGATTTACTGACAGCGTGTTCCCCCTCCCCCCACCCAGTTTCAGAGGGTGTGGCCTCCCAGCCGGACATGTGCTACGACACCTTCACCGCCACGTACCACCAGGTGGGGGCAGAGTGGGAGCGCATGTCTGACACAGGCTTCAAGCTCTGGTGCACGTGCCTGGGCCTGGGCAGCGGCCATTTCCGCTGCGACTCATCCAGTGAGTGGCTCGGCCTTCCCATCATGCCTTTCACCCCACACAACCGGCTCTAGCCTGAGAAATGCACACTAATAAGGAACTGTCCACACCTGTCTTGTCCCACAATCTGCACCCCTCCCCCATTCTGTCCCACCATCCCCACCCCTCCCCGCTCCCCCTCCTTTCTCTCAAACAGAGTGGTGTCATGACAACGGCCTCAACTACCGCATCGGCGAGAAGTGGGAACGGCACGCGGAGAACGGTCACATGATGAGCTGCACCTGCCTGGGCAACGGGAAGGGCGAATTTAAGTGCGAGCCACGTAAGCTCCGCCCTCCTACACAACTATTGTCCAATCAATAACAGCGTCATAAACCCCATGCATCAGCGTGAATAAAGTCCATTCATGTTTAATGTCTAGTTCACCCTTTTAATAGAACACATTTTACTCACAGTGCATTCTGGAGAACATGCTGTCGTTGGGTTTACTGCATCTAAGTTTAGTGAGGTTGCACTTCAACTTTGCGTTGCTGCGTTTGGGTAAACAACTGATGCATCTGGGTTAAGCACTGACTGGTTTGGGTGTAGTAATGATGCCTCTGGGTTTGGTGGGGATGAGTCGTGTTCAGTGCCAGTGCATTTGCTTCTGTGCAGACGAGTCCACCTGCTATGACGATGGGAAGACGTACCATGTGGGGAACCAATGGCAGAAAGAGTACCTGGGAGCCATCTGCACTTGCACCTGCTACGGAGGACAGCAGGTAAGACCTTTCCTTCTACCTGTGTGACAGCACCACAGTAAGTGTGACCAGTGTGAGGCTCCACCTGTGTACGACAGGTGTGTAAAGGTGTGTGGCGCTTCTTTGTGAATGTGACAGGTGTGGGGCTCTTTGTGAGCGTGACACGTGCCTAAGTGTGCTCTCCCCTCAGGGCTGGCGTTGTGAGAACTGCCGTCGCCCTGGCGGAGATGTGAACGTGGACCTCGTACATCCTGTTCGCACAGACGTGGTAGACCGCTACAGAGAAAACACTCTGCGCAAAGTGGTGGGTCACCAATGAGTTTCCGAACCTGTAATTACAAGGCTGCATGCAAGACTCGTTTGAGCAAACAAAAAGCCAGCTACCCTACCAAACCCGTACCAAAATGTATCCTGTATCAAAGTAAACAGATAATTACCAGTAAATACAGTCCACATCAAACCAAACACATCAATGAGGACTGCAACCACAGCACAGGTATTTGTGGAAACAAAGTTGCTTACCTGCGCCCTGTTCAAGTGCCAGAGCAGGTAGCCTACATAAACACGGGTTTATGTACTGATCCCTCCAACAACAACCAATCACACAACGGTACCACCGTTAGCAGTTGAAACAGAATACGCGAAAACATTGTAAAACATCAACTCAAAGTTTAAATTACGTGAAACAATCCAAAATAAAAACGACGATAAACCAAACACCAAATATACTTAGCAATATGAAAAACTGAATGTTTTTTTCCTGTGCACAAAATAAACTAAACCCTTCCGTCGGTTTTACTTTCCAGGTGTTAGCGTTTAGCCACACTTGCATGCAGCTTTATAAATGATCTCCAGCAATCTATTTTGTACAAAACACGTAGCCTGTATGAGCACACATACATTTATCATACAACACAGCAATCAACGTTATTCGTAACACATGCTAGCAGTCAATATAGATAGCAGTCAATCCCAACCCACTGGCCTACTGTACAAAATCCACGCATAGCAAACAAAACAGAAAAAAAAACAGATCATGACCAATTCAAATGAATCCAATTGGATTAAAGCAAAAATCAAACTACAATAAGTTTTTGGAGCCTTCTGTCGAACTTATTTTCCAGTTAGCAGGCCATACGAGAGAAAACTTACGTCACAGAACCACAGCACAATGTTCACTCAACGCAACAAGCAAATCGTGTTCAAACAACCGCGATCCACTTGACCTCCGTTTCTGCAGACAGCGAGCTCAAACAGTACCCTAATAAGATACGCCCGACCACGACTGCAATAAAACTCAGTTTACTTACCGATTTGTGTAGCCTTCATGTCCGTGTTTTCGTGCAGCTTGGCATGGTTTTTTCTATACAATTTGCGACTCAGGAGAAGTGCTCAAACGCTATCGAAAATGAAGTGTCTTCGTGCAGTCATGGCGTTTAGGTAGGCCTACTCAGCGTGCAAGCTGTCAGAGGATCAGAAGTTGACGCCATTCATGTTTTTCCTTAGACCGCGAGGACAGCAGGCAACTGACATGCGCGGAGTAGCCTACACCTATTATAGGTTCGGCTCCAAATTCACCTGCATATCTGAGATGCTGAACCAGCAGCGAAATTTCTTCTTGCCAAAACTGAATGAGATTTAAATTGAACCATTACATTCAAAATAAATTGAACCATTACATTCAAAATGAAAAACCAAAAGATTTGTTTATAAAATACATAAGCCTAAACCTTTTCTTGGCTATATCTAATTAAATGTGCGTCTGTCTTTCAAGGGGTAAAGACAGTTTTAGCAATTAGGCTAATTTAATATCTAACGAGTAAACTAGATATTAAAAAACTAAATTGTAAATACGGGATACATTGATTTTTAAATTAACCGTTCATTTGAAGAATCTTTATTCCGTTATATTTCTGCAGTCATTTAGAAAGGGGAATTTTGAAATAGACTTCAAACTAACATTTTGAATGTAATTGGACAAATGGAATAACATTTGCTGGAATGGACCTACCACTACTAAGGAAAGGTGTAGTATGGTGCAGAATGAAAAAAACAGAGAAAGAACACTGAGCTGACTGTACTTTTCTCTCTCCTGTAGAATATCCATTGCCCAGTCGAGTGCCTCAGACCAGAGCTACTTGCAGATGCTGACACACACAGTCCAAGGGAGTAAATGGACCACTACCACCCCCTAAGAAAGCCGAAAACACAGCACCCTTTTTCCCAGGGCACTCCTAACTTGAGACCGTCCTAACACCTGTGTACCGTCATACACACCCCCTCATTCCCTGACCACACCCTTACCACGCCCCAGCCATGCCCAGGGATCTCTACCCCACATCCCTCTGCAGCTCCACCTAAGGTGCTTGTTCAGAAAGGGCTTTCTTTGTGTATTTGTCATCTTGTTCATTTCAATTCTGTTTTTCCTCCCTCTTTGAGACACTGTAAAGAAAAAAAAAGAGAAGAGCCCGTTCACTGTAAAATGTCCCCAGTGTTTTTGCCCCCCAAGCCTGTGGAGTTTTCATTTTGGGAGGTTCTTGCCCCACAAAGATGCCTGTGGGTGGGTGGTAGTAGGGAGGACCCCTGTGGGTGAGTGTAGTGTAGTTTGGGAACCCCTGTGGGTGAGCGTTAGTGTAGTTTGGGGGACCCCTGTGGGTGAGCGTTAGTGTTGTTTGGGTACCCCTGTGGGTGAGCGTTAGTGTTGTTTGGGGACCCCTGTGGGCGAGTGGATGGTAGTGTAGTTTGGCTGACCCCGGTGGTTGAGCATTAGTGTAGTTTGGGGGACCCCTGTGGGTGAGTGGTAGTTTGGGGGACCCCTGTGGGTGAGCGTTAGTGTAGTTTTGGGGACCCCTGTGGGTGTGAGCATTCAGGACCACCTCCCATCCCTTAACTCCCAAACTCCTGTCTGAAACAGTGGCCCTGTGCCTGCCGCATTCTGAAATATAATGATGCTACTTTTTAGAAATGCCCTCATGTTTTTTTCCATACCGCCATACTTAACTGTCACACTGTTCTTTACTTGCGTGAGGAAGCTCAGAAATGAAGGTCTGATTGTCTGCATATGCACGTGTTTGCATACAGCCTCCTTCCCCACGGGGTTTGTGTTCTTTGCTCGGTGCAATGGGCTCTTCTCAGAGTGTGGGACCATTTCTGACAGACACCCAATTTTCTACACTGATTTGGGTCGTGATTTTTCATACCTTCAAATCTTTTATTTATCCCTTTTTAACCAGGCATTCTGTGTAAAAGCAAAATTTTGGGGTGTAAACTTTCTTTTTATTTTTATACTGTAGGTGCAAAAGTCTTTACTACTGTGGACAGAAATCCCCTTTTTAATAAAGTTCTACAAAGAACCAAAGTAAGCATATGATGTCTCATTTCTGATAATGAAAGATGCCGAGCACAAAGTGTGACCTCACTCATCATTATAAAAGCAACATTCAAACACAGGAAAATAAGATGGCCTCTCTCTGTCCATAATGGCCATAAGGTTCACAATGTTGACATTTACTTCTTCCTCACTCAGGGAACCTCAACAGCTCCACCTAGTGGTCATAGTGTTATTACAGCATATTTAACTTGGATTTCAGTAGTTACAACCATAGAAACATTCTTACTCATTCTTACACATCTTACTTCCCCATTTTAGAGTAAGTGATGAGGCTGCTCTCTACAGGTTTCTCTCACACTGACAGTTGTTAGTTTCTAGACACAGGCAGGAGTGGATCCCAGACATCGGTGCAAATGTTTCTGTTTTTGATGAGATTTTTATGACTTAGAGTTCTGCTTGGACTCAGCGCAACGCAGCAGTTTTATTTTACATTTGTGCATATAAAGGTCAAATGAATACATCTGGATTGCATAATGGCAAACATACCAAATAAATGTTGAAATGCCTGAAAAACTGTTTGGAATATTTAGATTTATAACAACGCCTTTCAAGACATGATACAGAGATTATTTTCAAAAAGGAATTAAAAGTTGAAAATAAAATGTCCTTCAACTATCTGATTAAATAACTTCCCTGCTGCTCCTACAGGCTGGTCTGCTGGGGGAAAATGGGATCTGTAGTTTTCTCAATCCCAGCTGTGCCTACAGAAGGCTTCCTCGAGCCGCACTTGGGAGATTTCCTGTGAAAACAGGCAGCCCTGCGTTATAGCTCACACTGTAGTCATAGCACAGCTCACAGCCTAACAGATGACGCAGGTATCCTGTAGTGTAGTGCAGATGTACTGTGATGCAGGTGTGGTGTGGTATATAATGCAGGTGTGGTACAGGCGTTGTGCGGTGTGATGGGTACTGTAGGCGCAGGTGAGTGTACCTGGCTGAGGACGGCGGCAGAGCGATGGTGCGGGGGCGGGCCGTCAGAAGCACCTCGCCCAGGAAAGCTTCAGTCATCAGGTTCTGCAGCGTGTTCAATAGCACATCCTCAACCAGGTCAGCAAACTCCGGCAGCCTGAGAGAATATAGAATATTAGCACATATACACACACAATGCACTTTCCGTCTGCACGTTCTACCCTCTGTAGAGTAGGTTTTTCGGAATGTTGTTTCAAACTTCCAAGTCAGTGTTCTAAAACTCCCTTGCTTTCAATTACCAGTAGTGACTGTGACATCAGCATTCGAATGTTCAGTTAAGAACATTCTACTCAGATATTTGTGATCTTACACCTTTCAACACAAAAGTAATACTAACAAGTAGTAACATACGCAGACCCTTAAAATGAGTTCTGCGCATTTAGTGAGTGCAGACCCGCCCTGCTCACCTGCGGATGGCCTCCTGTAACCCCTGCTCCTGGTCTGACTCACACAATGAGTCATTACTGAGCTGGGACTCGCTCATAGCATCCTCATGGAGCTGTGACTCATGCAGCGTGTCCTCTTGAAGCAGTGACTCCAGCAGTGTGTTCTGATGGAGCTGTGACTCCAGACTTGTGTTCTGATGGAGCTGTGACTCCAGACTTGTGTCCTGATGGAGCTGTGACTCCAGACTTGTGTCCTGTCGGAGCTGTGAGTCGTGCAGTATGTCCTGACAGGACTGTGACTCATGCAGTATGTCCTGACAGGACTGTGACTCGTGCAGTATGTCCTGACAGGGCTGTGACTCGTGCAGTATGTCCTGACAGGGCTGTGGCTCCTGCAGTGTGTCCTGACAGAGCTGTGACTCGTGCAGTATGTCCTGACAGAGCTGTGACTCAGGGCTGTGGTCCAGAGAAGGCCTCTCTGCAGAAGAGAAGCGCTGGGGCTGGGATCGTATCTGACTGAAATAAGGCACAGGGTCTGCCGAGCTGTCCACTAAAGACTGCAGGAACTGGGGGTCATCCAGGAGGCCCCTGTACAAAGAACATATGCATTTATTACACACTCACACACTCACACACTCACATACACACACACTCACACACTCACACACTCACATACACACAAACACATAAATACACACACACGGTCACACACACATACACACACACTCACACACTCACACACTCACATACACACAAACACATAAATACACACACGGTCACACACACATACACACACACTCACACACTCACACACTCACATACACACACACTCACACACTCACACACTCACATACACACACACTCACACACTCACACACTCACATACACACACACTCACACACTCACACACTCACATACACACAAACATATAAATACACACACGGCCACACACATGCAGGCACACACACACCCCTGCGCAATACACACAAATGCTCACACACTCATAAATGCATGTAGACATAACCACTACAGATACATGCTTATACTCACTCATTCACGCCCACACACACACACTCTCACGCACACACGCACACGCACACACACATGCACACACGCATGCACACACACACACAAAAGCCACACACACGCACACACACACACACAGACATTTGTGGCTTACCTAAGGATGCAGGAGACAGTATGAGTGATGATCTCTCTTTCTGTACCATGGCTGAACAGTGATCTGTCCCCAGAGTGAGTGAGGCAGGGCAATTTAGGCTTCAGAGTTCTGTAAAAACATTTCCGATATCACAATACAGCACTGCACAGCTAAGCCTCATTCTAAATATAACAAAATACTCTTGCACAGCTGAACCCACTGAGATTTTCCAGCAGAGATCTGTGTGGATAGAGGCTGAACGCATCCACAGACACAGGCATAGGGACACAACACACTAACGCACAGGCATATACCAACACACACAACCCCACCACTGACAGCAATAAGGCAGGGGCTACCTGTGTAAATTCCACAGCCAGGGCTACCTGTGTAAATTCCACAGACAGGGTTACAGACAGGGCTACCTGTGTATGTAGTGCGTGTTGAGGCGGGAGGGGAAGCAGCTCTGGAACTCCAGGTCGGAGTGAGAGCGGGCGGTAACGCCCAGGTGCAGCAGGAAGGGGCGGGGCACCGCCGGCCTCCTCCAGACCCTGGCGGCCTGTCTGTGGGCACGTCTCTCCTCCCGGCTGGGCCTCGTGCCCGTCACCCCAAACAGATCACCGTCACTGCTGCATATGGGAGGCAGAGTCTGACACAGGGAAACAGAGAGAGAGAATGTTCAATTTGAAAAAGAAACTTTATTGAACAACCTTTACCCTCACACCTGGCAACAGAAACATATCCTTCACACAGTCATTATTACATAAATCGCCTCTCCATTCAGCATCAATTCAATACCTGGATTTCTGATGCCATATTCAGATATTAAATTGCAAAAGACAACATATTGTCCTTGCATGTACAAAAAGCATGTTTAACACTAAATCTTCAATATTATTTGGTGATAGGTTATAGGACCGAAACTCTAAGTGGATTCTATTTTCATCATTCTCTGAAATAGCAAGAGAGAGAGGGATGGGGTAGAGTGAGAGAGGGCATTAACTTTATTCATAAATTATTTAAATAATATTATTCATTTATTATATTTCAAAGTTTTAATTCTTCATACTCCTGTGTACTGTGTAACTCCAGGTATGACAGCAAACTCCCCGGGAGCATTCTGTTGGGACTCACCTTGTACTTTCTAATTGTAGTGCCTGCACTGTGTGTGGATGTTACACACTCCTACAGGTGAAAAAAATAAGCAAATATCAGTACAGTTCACGCAGAGCACACTGTCAAAGAACACTGTCTGAAAAGAAGGAGTCGCGTTTAATGTATTCATTGCTAACTTTAGGAAGTTAACTTTAGGAAGAGGTGCACTCGATGGTTTTTCTGGATATAGCAGATTGAGGAGGATATGGATATGTGAGACTTATGCAGCGCCTCATAAAGGGTTGTTTGCGGGGTTTGTATGAGTCTGTGGGCGCAGTGTGACTCGCGGTCTGAAATGGCGGTAAAGAATACGGCGGACCGTAAGCGTGTGGTCAGGTGGTCCCTCACCTTCTCCAGTAGGCAGTGGGCGGGAGGCTCAATGCCCTGCTCTGTGAAGGTGAACTCATTCCTCTGCCTCTCTCTCTCCTTCTCCCACCGCTGCAGCTCGTCCTCATACTGCGCCATGGCTCTTTCTGTGGTCACCTAGCAACGGACCACATGCTTAATGACATCACATATTCACTCATCACACAACATGTATCTACCTTACCCAGAACTTCACATATCAACCTTAGTTCAACACTTTCAGTGACTGAGTGTGTGCGTGTGTGTGTGTGCGAGCATTGTGATTGAAGTGTGTGTTGTAAGTTTTCACCTGGCAGATGAGGTCCAGCAGGTAGAAGCTGGGGGTGCCAGAGGCCTGTAAGGTGAGGATGCAGAGAGCACTCTGTCCTGCATCCAAGAGCCCAGAGTCAGGAACCACCTGCACCTGTAAATACACACCACATACAACACACCCTACCATATTAAACACACAATACCACATACAACACACACTGCCATATTAAACACACAATACCACATACAACACACCCTACCATATTAAACACACAATACCACATGCAACACACACTACCATATTAAACACACAATACCACATACAACACACCCTACCATATTAAACACAGAATACCACATACAACGCACACTACCATATTAAACACAGAATACCACATACAACACACACTACCATATTAAACACACAATACCACATACAACACACACTACCATATTAAACACAGAATACCACATACAACACACACTACCATATTAAACACGCAATACCACATACAACACACACAACCACCTGCACCTGTAAATACACACCACATACAACACACACTACCATATTAAACACACAATACCACATGCAACACACACTACCATATTAAACACACAATACCACATACAACACACACTACCATACTGAATGGATGGTAAATGGACTGCATTTATATAGCGCTTTTATCCAAAGCGCTTTACAATTGATGCCTCTCATTCGCCAGAGCAGTTAGGGGTTAGGTGTCTTGCTCAAGGACACTTCGACACGCCCAGGCCGGGGTTTGAACCGGCATATTAAACACACAATACCACATACAACACACCCTACCATATTAAACACACAGTACCACATACAACACACCCTACCATATTAAACACACAATACCACATACAACACAGCCTACCATATTAAACACACAATACCACATACGACACACCCTACCATATTAAACACACAATACCACATACAACACACACTGCCATATTAAACACACAATACCACATACAACACACACTACCATATTAAACACAGAATACCACATAGAACACACACTACCATATTAAACACGCAATACCACATACAACACACACTACCATATTAAACACAGAATACCACATACAACACACACTACCATATTAAACACACAGTACCACATACAACACACCCTACCATATTAAACACACAATACCACATACAACACAGCCTACCATATTAAACACACAATACCACATACGACACACCCTACCATATTAAACACACAATACCACATACAACACACACTGCCATATTAAACACACAATACCACATACAACACACACTACCATATTAAACACAGAATACCACATAGAACACACACTACCATATTAAACACGCAATACCACATACAACACACACTACCATATTAAACACAGAATACCACATACAACACACACTACCATATTAAACACACAATACCACATACGACACACACAACCACCTGCACCTGTAAATGCACACCACATTCAGCACACATACACATACAACACACACCGCCACCTGTACATACAGCCCAGTAAACACACACGCACACACACACACACACACACACACGCACACGCACACACAGACCTGCTGGCTGCAGTCTTGGGGCAGGTTCCAGGTGTAGAGGACTCTCTCTGTGAGGGAGACGTTGGTGAGGAAGAGGATGCGGGTGCTGCGGGAGCAGACAGGGATATCTCCCAGAGAGACGCGCTCTTCTGACAGGAACACCAGCTGCACAGAGAGACCCACACCAGGGGTGAGACACGGCCAGGGAGAGAGACCCACACCAGGGGTGAGACACAGCCAGGGAGAGAGACCCACACCAGGGGTGAGACACGGCCAGGGAGAGAGACACACACCAGGGGTGAGACACGGCCAGGGAGAGAGACCCACACCAGGGGTGAGACACAGCCAGGGAGAGAGACCCACACCAGGGGTGAGACACAGCCAGGGAGAGAGACCCACACCAGGGGTGAGACACAGCCAGGGAGAGAGACCCACACCAGGGGTGAGACACAGCCAGGGAGAGAGACCCACACCAGGGGTGAGACACAGCCAGGGAGAGAGACCCACACCAGGGGTGAGACACACAGCCTGGGAGAGAGACCCACACTAACAGTAGTGAGACACACAGTATTAAACAAACAATCACACACTTCTAATAAACACCAGATTCTGCACATGCACAGTAAGTCCAGAAGCACCATGGGAAGGCATGAGAACCTTGTTCAGAATTCCCCTAATTTAGGGTACAAACATCTTGGTGTTAGGCTGTTTTGGAGCACATTACTGTAAGTGATGGAGAGCTGGTGTGGGCGAGGCCTCTCACCTGCCCAGGTAAGGCCACCCGCTGTGTGCTGGGCACAGAGGGGGGGCAGCCCTGGAGCTGCGCTGGGGGCACCTCCCTCGCGGAGCGGCTGTCCCACCCCCGGCCCTCGAACCGCACCAGCGCCGAGTCCCCCTCCAGCACGTGCACAGGGACGTCCACCTGGCAGGGCACAGCACAGTCACCACATGCACACTAACGCATTCAGAGGACTCATGAGAGCCACAAGGCCAGACCCACGCCAGTGAGCAAAGATGCAATGTCACTAAAGCTCTAATGCAAGTTAGCCATACTAACCAAGAACCAATGTACATATTCTACATACATACAGACCACACACATAATAAGCCATATAAGAAGAGAAATATAAAACCATAAAATATGATGTAAGACTATAAAAACACAATAACATGTCGCACAACGTGTGCAGGCTGACACACAGAAACATAAAGTGACGGTGAGACAGAGAGGGAGACGGGGCGAGCGAGGATCACGCACTGTGTAGGTCTTCGCCTCCAGGGGGGAGAAGATCCACTCCAGGCTGGCCGTGCGGCCGGGCTGCACCTCCCCGCGGGGGGTCAGGCACTGCAGAACCGGGTGCCCGAAATTCTCCTCCGTCAGCCGCTCCAGGGGCGCAGTGTCAATATGGAACCTCACAGGGACCGCCCCTCCGTTATACAGCTCATACACCTGCATAATAACACCCTCTATTATACAGCTCATACACCTAGAATAACACCCTCCGTTATACAGCTCATACACCTGTACAGAGTAACACCCTCTATTATACAGCTCATACACCTGTACAGAGTAACACCCTCTATTATACAGCCTATACACCTGTATAATAACACACTCTATTATACAGCCTATACACCTGTACAGAGTAACACACTCTATTACACAGCTCATACACCTGTACAGAGTAACACACTCTATTACACAGCTCATACACCTGTACAGAGTAACACACTCTATTACACAGCTCATACACCTGTACAGAGTAACACACTCTATTATACAGCTCATACACCTGTACAGAGTAACACACTCTATTACACAGCTCATACACCTGTACAGAGTAACACACTCTATTATACAGCTCATACACCTAGAGTAACACATTCTATTACACAGCTCATACACCTGTACAGAGTAACACACTCTATTATACAGCTCATACACCTAGAGTAACACATTCTATTACATTGCCTATACATCCATCGATAATATCATTATATCAATAGAAATAAATAATAATTGTAATCATTAACATTAACAGTAAGCAGATGAAGGAGACTGAGAGCAGAAGGCACAGAGAAGGTTCTGGACACGGTCCAATCAGAGCTCAGCATTGACGCTGCTCACCTGTTTGGGGGGGCTGAACCCGCCGATGGGCACAGGTGTGAAGGTGTGTTGGCTGGAGGGGAAGTGAACATACGGCCTGTCTCTCTCCACCGTCACGCCAAGGAAATTCAGCTGGAGACAGGGGAACATGCGTGCATATATAAAAAACATACAAACAAGCACATCCTGTACTGCAGTTTGCAGTCAACATTTATCTTATGCAAAGACAGGGCATGTAGACATATACTGTCCTTAAGTTAACATAATATGACATATATATATTCATAGCATAAAAAACAACAGATATTCATAGGATCATGAACCAGCCTGGTTCCAGCTCTACAGTGGGAAAGGGCTATAATGAGCCAGTCTGGTTCCAGCTCTACAGTGGAAAAGGGCTATAATGAGCCAGCCTGGTTCCAGCTCTACAGTGGGAAAGGGGTATAATGAGCCAGTCTGGTTCCAGCTCTACAGTGGGAAAGGGGTATAATGAGCCAGTCTGGTTCCAGCTCTACAGTGGGAAAGGGCTATAATGAGCCAGTCTGGTTCCAGCTCTACAGTGGGAAAGGGCTATAATGAGCCAGTCTGGTTCCAGCTCTACAGTGGGGTATAATGTGAAAGGGGATCTCACCAGGATTTCTCTGCCATGGGATAATTTCAGAAGGACTGGGAGGAGGTCACTTCCAGCAAAGTCATGCCTAAGAGAAGAAGAGATTATCTTAGCATTTGCTTATATCAAAACGACTGACTGCAGAAAACTTCTAAATCTGACTTTGTTTTAATTTAGCAATCTGGAATATGAATTGTCTGTGCCTGCCTGACCTGTGAGTGAGCTGCACTGCCCTCTGCTGGCCAGGATGCAGTGTTCCCGAGCGGGGGGAAACGGAAAACAGCCTGTGCTCCTGCACCTTCATCTGCTGCAGCTCTGTGGGGCTGAACTCCACACTCTCCGCCCAGCACTCCAGCTCCAACTGCTGGTCCTCCGGGAACAGGAAGCACCTGAGACAGAGAGCAGTACAGTGAGAGGGGGCGGAGCAGTGCTGAGGGGGCGGGGTTTGCTGTGAGAGGGGGCGGAGCATAACTGAGGGAGTGGTGCTGAGGAAGAGGGACTGGCCTCTTACACAGACACACACAATCATTCGCACTCTACACACACAAGCAAATACACACACATACCAGTCCACAGGGATGCTGCCCGGGTTCTCCAGCATGAGCAGCACACTGGAGGCTTCTGAGCCCAACGGCGCTGCACTGAAGCTGAAGTCCAACAGCACTGGAGTGAAGAAGCAGGGAGAGCCCTGGAGGCTAGAGAGACACACCATGAGCCAGACACACACACACATACATACACCATGAGCCAAACATACACACACATACACACACACTCACACCATGAGCCAGACACACACACATACACACGCACTCACACCATGAGCCAGACATATATACACACACACACTCACACCATGAGCCAAACATACACACACATACACACGCACTCACACCATGAGCCAAACATACACACACACACACACAAACACACAAACGCATACTACACACACACGTGCGCACACACACACACATACTACATACACACACACACACATACACACACACACAAATGCATACTACACACACGCGTGCACACACACACACACACACACACACACA
The DNA here is from genome assembly GCA_039654925.1 of Anguilla pacifica. Classification (NCBI taxonomy): domain Eukaryota; kingdom Metazoa; phylum Chordata; class Actinopteri; order Anguilliformes; family Anguillidae; genus Anguilla; species Anguilla pacifica. The sequence continues at coordinate 12,193,118 of CM077298.1, forward strand.
CACATACACACGCACAAACCATGACACTAGCACTGTTCAGACTTCCCTAAACATGAGCACAATATGCAGTGACCACTCCAAGTGAAACTGGATGCAGTGTAGCGGTGCTCTTATAGTGCATTATCACTGTGCAGGGGCACCTGTGTCGCGTGGGCACCCTGTAGGTGAGTTCGGGCGGGGTGGGGTCGCGGCGCAGGTAGGCGTTGAGGGCGTCCAGGGAGAAGAGCTCCCACAGCTGCAGCTTGCTCAGACCCGCCACACCCCCGCTCCCCCGCACGTCCGTCACCTGCAGCACCGGGAACACGCCCTCAGCCTTCACCTGGCACAGGTGCGCCGGCCCCGCCAGCTCTGAGCCTGAGGGAGAGAGGAACCAATCACAGCTCTCCTGAGGGAGAGAGGAACCAATCACAGCTCTCCTGAGGGAGAGAGGCACCAATCACAGCTCTCCTGAGGGAGAGACGCATCAATCACAGCACTCCTGAGGGAGAGAGGAACCAATCACAGTAGAGAGGGGACTTAGGGCACCAGTCACAGTCACTCTTGTGCTTGTGGCAGAACACTGACGCAGTGCACACACACACAAAGGCACACACAGGCACACACAGACACACACAGACACACACAGGCCGCTCCAGTACCAGACGAGCTGAGGATCCGGTAGCTGATGGTCCAGCAGTACTGGGCTCTACAGGCCGGTCTCACCGTGGACCGCAGCACCATCCTGGACCGGGCCGGTACCGTGCCGCTGTGACAGCCCAGCTGCAGGGCTGGGGGGAGGGGGGGGGGAGAGGACAGGGATCAGCGCTGCAGACACCCCACAGATCAGTGCAGTAAACAGGGTCACATCCACTCACTCTCCCTTACCCACAGCATCCCCGTCACTGTCCTCCTCCAGCCCGGGGCCCACAATGCACTGCTTCACCTCCAGGGAGAAGCTGAGGGGGCAGGGGCCGTTGTTGATCAGCGGCAGGTCACATGACTGGCAGCTGCCAGCCAGCAGCTGGCCCAGGTCTGTCACAGCCTGCTCTGCCTGAGGAAGCAGAGATCCTGTCACTGTCACACTCCTGCCGACACCAATCACATGATCACAGGTCAAAGATCGACAGACGCGCAGAGACCTGGAGGGAACCTGTGGAGGCCAGCCCCACCACCTGGAGAAAGAGGCGAGACTTCTTGCTTCCAGGCAACTGGGTTGGCCAGAAGGTCAGGCAGGGCCTCAGAGTGTACTGCATTTCAGCCAATGGCGAGAAGGACCACTTCAGCACCTGAGACCAGCCAATCAAATAAAATTACAAACAAGAAGCCAATCACAATTCAAATAGTAAGATTAAACCGTAGAGCGGCAGAGGTCAGCCAATCACAGCACAGCTTACAGGACAAAACTACACGAGTAGACGTCCTGATAACATTGCAACGGGCAACACAAAGAGATGGGCGAGCATGAGGAAAGAGAGGGCTGGAATGAAAGAGACGACCCCCACCCACCCGGGCCTCGTTGGGCAGCAGGACGCCGCTCTCTGGTTGGACGGAGAGCACGCGGCCGTCGGGGCTGGGGATTCGCCAGTGGAAGTGCAGGGGGAGGCGGCTTGTGTTCTTCAGGGTGTGAGAGCGGAGCGAGCTGTAGCCCACCGCCGTGGGTCTGAAGAACAGCGTGCCGTCCCCCTCCAGAGCCACCCGCGGCCTCTCCACAACACGCACCACCGTCAGGCCCTGCAGCACATGAATACACTGTAACACACACAGTAAACACACACACACACACACACACACACACACACACAATACACAAACACACACACACACAGTAAACACACACACACACAATGAACAAACACACACACACACACACACACACACACACACACAATACACAAACACACACACACACAGTAAACTCACACACACACAATAAACAAACACACACACACACACACACAGTTAACACACACAATAAACTCACACACACACACAATAAACAAACACACACACACACACACACACACACAGTAAACTCACACACACACAATAAACAAACACACACACACACACACACACACACACACACACAGTAAACACACACAAACACAAATACACACACACACACACACACAATAAACACACACAAATACAAAAACACACAATCACTGCTCTCAACACTAGCCACCATCAGAACCTGTACATAGACGAGAACACAGTCACCACACTGAATACCGATCAGCGCTCTCCTGGTACCTGTGTGTATTTGGGAGAGGCGTTGAACTGCACAGAGACGGACAGCGTGTGGGCAGGGTCTTCCTGCGGGACGGCCCTCAGGGTGAGGATCTGGTGGGCTCCGGGGCGCACCAGGCCGCTGGGGGGGTGCGCGCTGACAGAGGGGGTCCCCTCAGAACCCAGCCTGAAGGCCAGGGGCAGGTCCCCCTCATTCTGCAGGAGAACCGTCCTGTAGCACACCTCAGCCAGCACAGGAAACACCTGCAGCAGGAACACAGGGAGGGAGAGAGAGAGGGAGGGGAAAGGGAGGGAGAGAGGATGAGAGAGGGAGGGAGAGAAGAGATGGAGGGAGGGAGAGAGTGAGGAGAGGGGGAGGGCGAGAGAGGGGGAGAGAGGGATGGAGAGAGGGAGAGAGAGAGAAAGAAAGAAGAGAAGGATGGAGAGAGGGAGAGAGAGAAGAGATGGAGGGAGGGAGAGAGTGAGGAGAGGGGGAGGGAGAGAGAGGGGGAGAGAGGGATGGAGAGAGAGAGAGAGAGAGAAAGAAAGGAGAGAGGGAGGGGAGAAAAAAACAGTCAAACCCAGTCATTCAAAAACAGCCAAACCCTTCTGAATAATTTCCAGTGAAACAGCGGGCCTTTCACCACGCCCTGCCCCCAGACACACACCCCACTCAACGATTGAACCCCCTCCAGCTGTAAAGCAGACAAATACAACATCCATCTCCGACTCACCACCAGGGGGCGCTGCAGGGAGAAGCGGGGGGTGAAGTGCTCGCAGCCGGGCTGGAAGGAGTGGCCGCTGACCCTGACGGTCACGCACCAGGGAGGGCACAGAGTGGGCTCCTCCGCCAGCCGATGGTCCCGCAAAACCTGCCCGGGCACAGACACGGGGGAAACATCAGCGACATGATGCCCATCTAACATTCTACACATGTACACCTCACTCACACACAACAGGGTATTTACACATCCACTCATACAGCGGGATAATTACACATTAGTCACTTGTACAGATAGCAGCACATTCACCCATGTAGCTGGGTATTCACTGTATGTCTTATACACCCACACACCTGGACAGTTACACACTATTGCTCATAGAGTAGGGTATTTACACATCATCCATTCATACTACACCAGATAGGTATGTACTGCTTATTCACTCAGCGCTCATACATCACTCACTCATACGGGTGGGTATTTACAGCTAATGCAGTTACACATAATATAATCTGCATAATACTATAGGGTAGTACAGCAGCAGTACCTTGTACCAGGCAAAGCACTCCAGCTGAGCAGCATGGAGGGTGTTGTGCTGCAGAGGGGCGTAAGTGACCCTGAAGGCGGTGCTCTTCAGGGGGGGCAGGTCACAGGATTGGGGGGAGACTGAGAAGGGCGAGCCCGGGGCGGTGGTCCACGTTAGGCTGAGCCGGCCCTTGGTGTGATTGGTGATGGAGAGGGGGAGGGAGCGAGACCCGTCCCGGAACAGGAGCTCAGCGGGGTCCACCGTGACGTGAGGTCCCGCCCCCGTTCCTGTGGCCACGCCCACTGACTCAGCCCTGCCCTCCTGAAAGTACTCTTCCACAGGATTCCTCTCAGGCAATACGCAGCTTTCCACAGGAGGGCTCTCAAGTGCAGCCTGCAGATTCACACACAGCCACAGTCTGAGTTACATACTGTAACACGCACACACATGCATGCACGCACGCACGCACACACACACACAAACGCACACACACAAAAACAAACATACTCACAAACTCACTCACATGCAGATGCACAAACACACACACACCATGGACATGTTAATGATTCATCATGTATACAGCAAAAACAACCTGCCACAAATACACACTCACACGCGCTATTTTCACTGCTATACCTTCCAAGCAGCGCTGCTTGGCTCACGCGCAGAACTGACCTCTGGCAGCAGGAGCGCCCCCTCCTGGTCGAGCTGCAGTCTCCCCTCCGTCAGCATGGCACTCAGGATGTCGGGGGGGTAACAGGTAAGCCGCCGCGCCAGGTGCAGGTTGTACAGCCGCAGATGTTTTGACCTCAGGATGGCTGGTTTCAGCTGCTCTGAGTGACAGGTGCCAATCATGTCCAGGAACAGAGGCTCCTGTAGGAAATGAGTTTACTTACTGTCATCCCTCTCATCAATGAGCTACAGCTAAAACTCACATGCATGGACATTTAAATGCTGAATGTTATAAACTCACATGTATGGACATTTAAATGCTGAATGTTATTCATTATTAAATATGAAACTACTAAAACAGAAACTGCCACAAGGCAGTGATCAGTTAATACAGGTAGTTGTGTTTTATCTGCTTCCTTTTGACCGGGGGGGGGGGCAGGTTTGAGTTAATTTGAGGCACACATTTCATTTCATTTTTTCAAATATAGGATAAATTTGATTTTTGTACTTATACACAGCGGGGTATTGTGTTTGTGCTTCGCTCCCCATAGATAGCGCTTACAGCTGCATCTCAAACAGTGAATACTCATATTTTGATGTTACATACAGCACACTGTTAGCCTGGTGCAGTACAGACGTGAGGATCTGGTGTTCGGTGTATGATGACATGTTGGCCACACTTACCCTGTGCAGCAGCAGACAGGGCGCCCTCCGGTGGTGGGCGATGGGGTGCTGAGGACGGAAGCGCACGCGCAGGGTGAGCCGGCTGTTGCCAGGCAACGTGCCACAGGGCGGGTCCACGGTGAAGACGCTGTGCCCCGCGGCGTCCACGTCGAACTGAAAGCGCGCCTCCGCGGCCGCTGAGTTGGCGATTTCCACGGTGCGCCACGCCTCCCCGCCCAGGGCCACACAGCCAAAGTCCAGCACCGCGGCGTGCAATGACACCTCCGGGCCTGAAGAGGGCACCAAAGGGAGAGACAAGGCTAAAACATGATAGTTAACTAGAATTGAGAAATGACTATTTCACACGTACTTCACACATTACCAATAAATAATCAACCCTGGGAAATAAACACAGCCTTTTTAGCACTTAAATAAACACCGTATTTTGTAATATTAATGCATCTGTCATTGGCTGATGTCACCTGTGCTGTTGCCGTGGAGTTTGAGTAAGGCCTTGCTGGGCCCCCCGTGGCAGGTGAGGCACAGGTACTCCACACTGCTGCAGTCGGGCGCCTGGGGGGAGAAGCACACGGCCACCTTCACCCGGCCCCCGGGGGCCAAACGGCCCTCCTGCTCCTCACATACAAACGCAGAGCCCTCCAGCGGCACCCGCCCTACCCCCGCCAGCCTGAAGGAGGCGCTCACCTGCCACAGAGAGAGAGAGAGGGAGAAGGAGGGAGGGAGGGGGGAGGGAGAGAGAGAGGGAGGGAAGGAGAGAGAGGGGGGAGAGGAGAGGGGGAGGGGGAGGGGGAGGGGGGAGAGGTAGAGAGAGAGAGATTATTTTTGTTAATGGCATCATCTGTGGAGTTCCTGCTTTAGATAAAAGCACAAGTTCTTTTGGCATGCTAATTAAATTTGAATAAGAATCTGTATTAGTGAGCTGAGTGGCCTGTCTCTCACAGAGGATGGGTTGAGGATGTGGAAGTGTCTCTTCAGGGATTGGCCGACAGGCACGCTGCCAAACTCCAGCACACTGCAGCCATCCTCCAGCTCCACACCACACAGCTGCAAGTGGGGGTACTTGGCTGTGAATGAGGGGTACACACAGCAATAAGACTCCCTCAGTTACTCCTGGAAATGGTGGGCAGCTTGCGCTCTATGTCTGCAGCTGATATGAGATACAGAAGAATGGGGGAGAGAGACGCTCACCCAGGCCCTGTAAGAGAACACGACACCGGCTCTCCCCCTGCTCTCCAAACACGCAGGCTGCTTCCACCTGGTACACCAGCGCCCCCTGTGGTCTGAACAGCACTGTCATATGACACTCCTCCCCCGGGCCCAGGACACCGCTCTCCGGAGACAGCTGGAATGGATCGCTCACCTCCCACAGGAAGTGCGTCTGCAGCTTACTGACAGAGACAGGAAGTGTGTCTGCAGTCACTGACAGAGACAGGAAGTGTGCCTGTAGTTACTGACAGAGACAGGTGTGTTTGCAGCTTACAGAGACAGACAGCACCTGCAACTTACTGACAGAGACATAAAAGGTATCAGAGAGAGGGCGAGATGGAGCAGGAAATTTGGAAACAGGATGTGCAGAAAGTCCAAAATGTTTGCGGAAACACAAATGTCTTTTCAAAACATTTGGAACAAAATAGAAGAAAGTTTGATGATGAAAACAGGCGATTCAGTCTGTCTAGGCTTGTCATTTTGCCTGCTTTCTAAGGAGAGGCACTGTATTATCCAGTACTGTGATACGCCAGGCCTGAAACACTGCAAGCTGCTCCTGGGGTCCCTCCTTCTACTACATGCCCAGGTAAACTATGCAGGCAGGACATGAATGAAGCACAATCAGATATATACCAAGAGACAGGAAACCCTTCATCTCATTGCAACAAGTCAGCAAGGCATTATCCTTTACAGCTCAAGACACCCCATACCTCGCCCCCGTCCCAGGTGTGCAGACCCTACCTGGCGTTGCGGAGCAGGAAGGAGGCTTGGGAGCTGTCTAGGACCCCACATGGGGGCAGTAGCACCGATTCGGGGACCACCAGGGCATGGCGTGGGATGGTGGCACGCAAGGACACCTGAAAGGTCCCCATGCTACTGCGGAACTCGATGCTGTCTGAATATTCATGCTGCGTGGACAGAATGCACACACTTTGAATGAGTACCCAAAGACCCTTCCATGCTTCATATGCACAGGGGCAAAATCCAGGTTCAGAAAGTAAAAGTCCTCCCCAGTATCCCAGTACATGGATTTGGAGGTAAAGCTGTATTAAGGTTATTAAACACGGGTGAAGCTGTATTACTGATGCAGGTGCAGGTAAGGCTGTATTAAGGTTATTAAACACAGGTGAAGCTGAATTAATGATGCAGGCGCAGGTAAGGCTGTATTAAGGTTATTAAACACAGGTGAAGCTGTATTACTGATGCAGGTGCAGGTAAGGCTGTATTAAGGTTATTAAACACGGGTGAAGCTGAATTAATGATGCAGGCGCAGGTAAGGCTGTATTAAGGTTATTAAACACAGGTGAAGCTGTATTACTGATGCAGACACAGGTAAGGCTGTATTAAGGTTATTAAACACAGGTGAAGCTGTATTACTGATGCAGGTGCAGGTAAGGCTGTATTAAGGTTATTAAACACAGGTGAAGCTGAATTATTGATGCAGGCGCAGGTAAGGCTGTATTAAGGTTATTAAACACAGGTGAAGCTGAATTAATGATGCAGGCACAGGTAAGGCTGTATTAAGGTTATTAAACACAGGTGAAGCTGTATTACTGATGCAGGCGCAGGTAAGGCTGTATTAAGGTTATTAAACACAGGTGAAGCTGAATTAATGATGCAGGCACAGGTAAGGCTGTATTAAGGTTATTAAACACAGGTGAAGCTGTATTACTGATGCAGGCGCAGGTAAGGCTGTATTAAGGTTATTAAACACGGGTGAAGCTGTACTACTGATGCAGGCGCAGGTAAGGCTGTATTAAGGTTATTAAACACGGGTGAAGCTGTATTACTGATGCAGGTGCAGGTAAGGCTGTATTAAGGTTATTAAACACAGGTGAAGCTGTATTACTGATGCAGGCGCAGGTAAGGCTGTATTAAGGTTATTAAACACAGGTGAAGCTGAATTATTGATGCAGGCGCAGGTAAGGCTGTATTAAGGTTATTAAACACAGGTGAAGCTGAATTAATGATGCAGGCACAGGTAAGGCTGTATTAAGGTTATTAAACACAGGTGAAGCTGTATTACTGATGCAGGCGCAGGTAAGGCTGTATTAAGGTTATTAAACACAGGTGAAGCTGAATTATTGATGCAGGCGCAGGTAAGGCTGTATTAAGGTTATTAAACACAGGTGAAGCTGAATTAATGATGCAGGCACAGGTAAGGCTGTATTAAGGTTATTAAACACGGGTGAAGCTGTACTACTGATGCAGGCGCAGGTAAGGCTGTATTAAGGTTATTAAACACAGGTGAAGCTGTATTACTGATGCAGGCGCAGGTAAGGCTGTATTAAGGTTATTAAACACAGGTGAAGCTGTATTACTGATGCAGGCGCAGGTAAGGCTGTATTAAGGTTATTAAACATGGGTGAAGCTGAATTACTGATGCAGGCGCAGGTAAGGCTGTATTAAGGTTATTAAACACGGGTGAAGCTGAATTAATGATGCAGGCACAGGTAAGGCTGTATTAAGGTTATTAAACACGGGTGAAGCTGTACTACTGATGCAGGCGCAGGTAAGGCTGTATTAAGGTTATTAAACACAGGTGAAGCTGTATTACTGATGCAGGCGCAGGTAAGGCTGTATTAAGGTTATTAAACACAGGTGAAGCTGTATTACTGATGCAGGCGCAGGTAAGGCTGTATTAAGGTTATTAAACACAGGTGAAGCTGTATTACTGATGCAGGCGCAGGTAAGGCTGTATTAAGGTTATTAAACACAGGTGAAGCTGTATTACTGATGCAGGTGCAGGTAAGGCTGTATTAAGGTTATTAAACACAGGTGAAGCTGTATTACTGATGCAGGCGCAGGTAAGGCTGTATTAAGGTTATTAAACACAGGTGAAGCTGTATTACTGATGCAGGTGCAGGTAAGGCTGTATTAAGGTTATTAAACACAGGTGAAGCTGAATTAATGATGCAGGCGCAGGTAAGGCTGTATTAAGGTTATTAAACACAGGTGAAGCTGTATTACTGATGCAGGCGCAGGTAAGGCTGTATTAAGGTTATTAAACACAGGTGAAGCTGAATTAATGATGCAGGCGCAGGTAAGGCTGTATTAAGGTTATTAAACACAGGTGAAGCTGAATTAATGATGCAGGCGCAGGTAAGGCTGTATTAAGGTTATTAAACACAGGTGAAGCTGTATTACTGATGCAGGCGCAGGTAAGGCTGTATTAAGGTTATTAAACACAGGTGAAGCTGAATTAATGATGCAGGCGCAGGTAAGGCTGCGCTTTGGGGGCATTACCCTCTCTAGCGGGCGGAAGGTAACAGGCAGGGTGGAGGTAGTGCCGGGGCTCAGAGAGATGGTGTGAGGGAACAGCGTGGAGAAGACCCGTGAGACAGGGGGCCTGGGGAGCCACACACACACCAATCAACACAAAATCATCATAAATCACAACAGCACACACGCTGGGCCCAACCCTGTCCAGCTCCACGCTGCTGCAGAAGGACGAGAGCGTCAGTCACAGAGCGTGGGCGGGGCTGCTCACCTGGGCGGGACTCACCTGAAGCTGAGCTTCTGCAGTTTCCCGTGCACGTTCTTCAGGTGCAGGCTCTTGGTGTACTCCCGGCCCAGCTCCCAGCTGTCCCACACAAGCTCCGCCCACGTCTCCACCCCCAGGTAACGGGTGCGCTTGGACGTGCCCACCCTCTGCAGCTGCCCCGACCTCCTGGACACCGCCCCCTGCGGGACAGACATGCAGCAATGAGACCCCTGCTTCACTGCCACAGACCACAGAGAGACACTAGCACACCAGCCAGAATAGCCATGAGACCATTACAATCATGCAGTGACCATGCACAGCCACCAGAGGGAGCACTCAGATCAGTTCAAAGCTGGACCAGCCAGTGGACATGATCAAGTCTATCTCTCTGACAAGCTGCAGGTGCTGCTGAAGAGCGTAGCTGCATGGGAGGAAGCAGCGTGGGACAGGTAGCTCTCAGCAGGCTGTACGGCCCTCGCCCTGGGACTGTGTCCTCTGACACCCTCCAGCAAACACCACAACACACAAGCCAGAGTCTGGTTTCCACAAGAAACCTATCAAATTCTGATTTTATTTTATCCACAGCACCATCTGCAACAGCCACTGAGTGATGAATACTGCAGTATAAAAGTACGATACACACCTGTGCAGACCTGGCCTGGAAAATCCCACTGTCTTATGCTCCTTATTTCTCCCCCATGCAAAATCCTATTCAACTCAGACATCTTATCCTTTCAATTTCTACTTAAATGTTTTTAAATGTTTTAATGTTTTGTAACATTTAAATATTTCAAGCAAATATTTTATGCCATCTGTCATATACTGTATAACACACTGAACATTTCCTAATATACCATATCCATATTCAAAACAAAATTAGACTAGGGAATAACATTCGGCATTGTCATTTCATTTTTTCACAAACATGAATCAGAAAGTGACTATATATTATAAATTCTTTCTCCAATTAGAATTCCCTGAAATAATGTTAATGCAGGAAAAGTGTTTGCATACATTAAGCACGCTGCAGCATATTAAACAGATTTTTTTCCTCAGACAAATAGAGCATTCTGTTATTGGCAAAAGAAGTCAGTTCCATCTGTTTTATTAGGTATCGCGCTGACACGTACATTCTGGTACCATGGCAACCCTAAGAGTGGCCACAGTGTTAGCACCCCTGAGAGCACTACCTGTCCATGTTTGGTGCAGTGTGACCTCTGGAGGAGGTCAGAGGTCAAGGGATTCACTGGATTCTCTGCCAACATCACACCTTTGGACAGACAGACAGACAGACAGACAGACAGACAGGACCAGGTTATATGTACTAGTGCAGCAGAGAAGGGACAAACTCACCTTTCCACACAGTGATCTACAAAATTCAGAGAAGTTCAACAAAGACCCTAACCCTTATCTGACACCTTAATTTGGGTTCATCTGTGACAATATTTACACCCTGATACTGGGTTTTGTTTTGAACCTGTGTTTAATTAAACTGTATTTGTGTCCATATTGGTTTTAGCTGTGTAGGTACACATGTAGGCCTACGCATACCAATCATTTTCACCGCCTATGCTAAACATAATCCAGCATTCAAATAGTTACTGCATTTAATAAAGTGTATTACCAAAACTGCGCTTTCTTTCTTGCGTTTGTACAGCGGTTAAAGTCGGACAGATGCAAATTTATGGTCCACGTCCCTCATTCCTTTACCTTCCCATTAACTTAAGTGACACGACAAGGAAGGGAGAAATCCCAACCAATAAGGGTGATTACTTAAAAAGATCACACAATCTGTTCATATTTCCGTAATGAGGCTGACATTCTTCTGATTGATTAAACTACAGGGTGTAAATATTTTACAGGGTCGCGTCGCTTAAGTTATTGTTCTTGATTTATAATCTGACAAATTGAAATATTCATATTTATTTATTTAACTATGAAATGAGGCTTTCTGGTAACCATTTAGAGCGGAGAAGTCGTTCGGGTCATATTGACCGTGCAGGGTGACTTTAATAATATACAGCCGCCATAATAGGCAGTGGAACATATTTTCTATATTACACACACACACACACTCACACTAGTATTGGATCTTTGCGTTATTGGTTTAAATAAGTGCTACGCGTCAGCAGTTCTGTCAAATCAGCATCAAATCCACTGGGGTTTAAACGTGAAGTGTAACATTTGCCGGGAAATTACCGCCGCGGCGTTAGGGTTAATCTCAAATGCTGTTTTTGGATCTTACTGTCCTTGGAGCATCATTAATATAACTGAGAATTAAAATAATTTCTTTATGCTGTTCTGATATAGGAGTCATTAAATTAAGGGCGAGCCTCACCTAGGCTATAGGTCTTGAACCAAAAAACCATCACGTCGCAAATACAGTTTTCAGACAAGGTTACCCTAGACCGCTGTAGGCATAAACTACATGTTAAACATACAATTTAAATCTTCGAATAGGACCAAAAGCACGGTGAGTCAGCAAGCTGAGTCGTCTACTCAAATAACCAAATAATGTCTCTCACTAGGCCTACATATGTTGATATGATAATTTTATCAAGAGGCGGTGTTTGTTAATTAATACCATTATGAATTAAATAAACAGAACTGATAAAAACAGAAATAAAACATGATAATAAGTTAATGTTTACGTTATGACATGCGTCGTGTTTAGATTAAGGGAGAAATAACGTCAAGCCATAGTATGTTATTTCAAGGACATAGAGAGCTGGCTAGGATAACGAACTAAAAAGCGAGTTTTCCTATTTTTAGTTAAATTAACGTTAACGTCAGCTGTTATGCATTACCTTGCTAAAAATATCGGCACCTAAATACAGGCTACCTGTTATCGAGAAGGTGGCCGAGGACAGGTAATGACTGACAGCAGGTAGTAGCCTATAACATTAACATTAAGCATAAACCAGAAATAATAAGACATATTTCCAATGGCATTTGCGAAGTAGCAAGCTTTCAACAGGACATTTTAACAGTTAGGCTACTAAAATAAAAAACGATAATATATAACGTTACACCCTGACGATGGCACGTAGCCTACATATATGATTAACGTTGCTCACCATGGCGTCTGTTCATTATGTGAAATTATACGTTTTAAGCTGCTTTGAGTAAGAGCGTCTGGCAAGTGGGTAAATTGCGAATTGTAATTGTAACATAGCTACTACGCACCTTTCCGCTTACCCCAAGCTAACGTTAGATAGTCGGCACCTTTTTCCATCTAACTAGCTGCATAGCTATTATCTGAAAAAAAAAAACTTAAACTGTTTAGGTATAGAAAGTTTTTCAAACTCAATGCATTTTCGAACCGTATGACTATTTTTAGAATGTCAAAAGAACAAACCATTCGATATAAACTTCGGACTTCCGAAGCATGCCTCGGTTTCCACAGCAGTGTAGAATTGTTTCTCGGGCATATCCATAGCAACCACGGCAGCCGCACTTGGACAAATAGCACGAGGTCGGCACGATCTACGATCAGTCAGTATGATTGCGGTAGGCTTTCTTACATTTGTGAAGCAGCCTACGCTCATAGATTGGCACGAAATTTTTAAGTGTTTTCTTTTAAACATACTTCAGGAAAATGTTTTATTTAGTAAGAATTATTGGAATAGCCTTTATCGGATAGGGATAAAACATTACGGCTCCTAAGCTTGGATCAATAAATAATGTGCTAGCTGGACAGCTAAGTGGGGGGGGGGGTTCAGAACTCCGAACGACATTTTCAAAATCGACCCAGAGTGGGTGCAAACGCTTTCTAGATTGTGTTTTCCATCAAACAAGGCGGTTGACGCTATGGTAGTCCCGAGCTTTATACCAGATTGAAAGCTCCCGGGTCTCACGAATGATCTCACAAATCTGAAGTGAGTCCTCAGAAATTCATTTAACTCAGGAATTCCAGTGCAGTCCCTGATTGTACTCAAGCAAGATCATGGAATATCAAAGATAAAAAGTTGGATGCCAGAGAACTGCAGTGAGATAACTTGGATTAACCAATTACATTTATCAATCTTAATTAACTTAATTACAAACAAATCCCAAACCTAGATTATCCTTATAGTGCTTACCAATAAGTACAATATCCATTCCATCACTGGCAGCCAGTCGAACCGCTCCTTCACACACATGCATGCAGAGATGCACACACCCTCGTTCTTAGTCTGTCCTCTGGTTCACCTTCCATTTCTCCCCTCCCCTCTGGTTTACTGTAATTACCATTATTCAGTGGGGAGGTTCGCCACAGCTGGTCTCCGCTGTCATATAAAAAATGCTGAGGTGAGGGATCTTAGGGGCGCAGTTTTTGAAGTGGACAAAGCCGTTCACTCTGCTTTGGACAAACAGCTGTGCACTCTCTGCTTTGGATAAACAGCTGTGCACTCTCTGCTTTGGACAAACATCTGTTCACTGTTCTGTACAAAGACCTGTGCACTCTCTGCAGTACACAAACATTAGTGGTGCCTGCGGTGGACAAACACCCGCGCAGCCTAACTTCTTCAGAAGGACCTTGTACTCCATATTCATAAACTGGTCTTGGAAATGGTCTCACAAATGGTAGTTCCTCTATGTCCCTGGTAAAGCAGGGTACTATGTCTGCTATTCAGCTCACCCAAAATAAACGAAATAAAACCTGTATATTTTGCCGGGCCAAGATGGAGTCTTTGCGTGCAGCAACAGGGATGGCACAGTTGTGTAGCGCACTGTACAATGCACTTACCTTCAAAAATAAATAAATAAAATAAGTGGCCTATCATCATAATCCCTTTCTTCACTGTTCATTTCCCCCTCATTACATCTCCTCCCGTCTCTGCCTCTGGCTTCTCCTGGCCAGCAATGAAAATCGAGACCTCCATCAGCTTTCATGAGACAGCGCCGCTAAGGATCCGCTAGTTAAAAATACATTTAATCACTATATAAACACGTAGCCGGCTCCGCGCGGGAGTTACACCGCGTCTCCTTCCCTCCTCATATTTAATCAGTGCCCTCACGCTGCCTCCCAGTAAACTTCCCCTTCCGGTCGCGCCAATCATTTAGGCCTTTTTTTGCGCAAATTAAATGGGCTCAGTGACATCACTATCAGGAACGGATTCTTTTATTTCCCATTCATTAACTTAATTATTTGCCCATCAGTAAAACTGCCTTAATAATTCATATTTGAAAGCCCGCACGGTCGTAAATAAGGAGGCCCCGCTCGGTTATTATGTATGCACAGCCGATTCACCTTCCCTCACGCTTTAATCTGTGTCTTTGTCCACAGGAGCGAGGGCGAAAACAGAGAGACAGAGGCTGACAGAAACCAAAGGAAAAGATGCAGCTTTAAATATTCTTTACATTAGAATGTACTGTAAATGTACACAAATATTTGCATTGAGAGTTGAACCATGTCTCTAACAGATTTCATAATACGATCAGTTATTGCTGAAATTTTCACTGTACATATAAAATACTTTTGCGGTTATCCAGCAGAAGACACACAACAGACACACACATGGTCTTCATCCTGTTCGTAACGCTATGGTTATCCTCACTGCCTTCACTCTCAGGGCAACTGAACTTCATTTCAACAAAGAATCTCAGCATAAACCTGTCAAAGCCTGCAATCGTGTGAATCACCTGAATGTTTTGGTGGCTTTACCCTGGCATCACACTGTTGCCACTGTGGAGTTAAGCTTTCAGTGATTCCCACCCGTGCTGGATATCACTACACCTGATCAACAACTTGCTGTTCTTTGTCTTTATCAGTGCCAGAGAGCCAGAAAGTCCCAGCATGAGAGCATTTTTAAAGGAACTTATCCACATGAACAGCTTTTTATTTTAGCAGCTATAGCAGTTATGTTCCTGTAATTTTCTCGAAGCAAATAGCTGAATCAAACTTGTTTCCATTTATTCCTGGACAGGAGAATGAAACTGTTGCTAAAAGTGGTACTGTTACACCAGTAGGGGGCAGTATTTCCTCTCATCTATAAACCAACGTCCCAGTACTGCATTGAGGAGGACACTGTGCTGTAGGAAATCTAGTCATTTGTTAAGAGTTGAAATCCAAACTTTATGATGTCATTTGAGGTCCCATTGTACTTACCCCTATCCCAATCTTCTCATCTAGCCAACCCCTGTTCAAATTTAGCGTCCTGCCTCAGAATGACTGCTGTGCATCTCCCAGGTGTTAACTATACACCCCAACCCCCCCCCAAATCTTATATCTGGGGTTTTACTTAAAATACCATCACACAGGTCAACATGTTGTGATGATAATTATAAGGCATTTGCATCGTCACATTACTGCTATGGCATAATAACACCGTTGTGCATGATATCACATGCTATGCGTAGCCGGTATATGTTATTTAATATGCACGTGTGAGTGAGAAATATAAATGAAGGATTACCTGCCAGGTAGTTTAACTCACCTGCATCTGTATTCTGCCAAACCTCTTCCTGCCATACCGACTCAGGACAGGATGGGGGTCTTCTCCTGTAAACTGTTTGAAGCATTGTAGTTCATTATTCCTTTTATTTTTTGGGGTGAGTGAGATGGACAGTAGATGGGACTGATTCAATGGCAGGGGGTGAAGCGGCAGAGGTGTGGATGCCCATGCAAGGCTGGGTCGGGATGGGGGGACAGGGCCAGGAGCCTGGGCTGTGGAGAGATCAGGTGTCAGTCAGTTAAGAGACATTCTTCTCTCTAGAACAAATGAAGGCAGTGCTAAAGTTCATTATGGGATATGAACCCAGAATTCCGTGACTCGTTGATCCATTCCACAGCTGGCATCACAATAAGCACAGATTCTGACTACACACCACAGGTTCTCCATCATGGATACCAAATCACTGGACACATCAATATCCTCTACTCCAGTACTGTTACTGCAAAACACTGCTGGGTTCAGTCACCAAACCGAAGGGTGGAACGTAGCACAAAAGAGTAACAGTGATGTTGTGACAACTTGTGACAATTATTTCACTTAAAATTGTGTTTTGAAGCAAATTGTGAGTGACAAAATAGTTTAAGAATTATATTTATAACTGGGCTAAGACTTAATATGATGCACTTTCCAAGTAGCCTACATCTTCTCCAGAAAACGTTTTTTTCTCATAATCAGAGTTATTGAATTCTCTGGGGCTCCATCGTGGGAAATGGTCACTGATAAAGTAGGCCTGTAGCTCGGTGTCAGACTCAAAAACCTAAAATTTACGGAGAAGAAAAGCTTTCACACCTCGCAGTCAGGAATACGGTCAACACCACAAAACACCTTTATTCATTGTGTATGAGGTCACCCGCTTCCAAAATTTGGTTTGTTTTTTGTCTTTTTCAAACACCAACACAGACAAGTTAACAGATAAATACACGTTTTCTTCATTCCCTTTCTTTTCTTTCTTTCTTACTTCAAAGCCAATAAATTAGACAAAATTTAAAATTGATAAATAACATCAATATACAACAACAACTCCAAAACAAAAAGTTAACCTTGGGAACAAAACCTAATAATACCAGCCCAAAGGAAAGTTCCAGGGTCACGAATGTAATGTGGGCTGATGTTCCAGCTCATTGGCAGTCAGTCTCGTGGGCGGTGTGAGCTTAAGGAGAACTTTCTG
>CM077298.1:12212724-12360224 GCA_039654925.1 Anguilla pacifica
AAACATGCACACACATGCACACACACTTACACACACACACAAACACACAGCCTGACCTGCGTCTCCGTCAGCATCAGGGAAGTTGCAACCTCAAAGCGCTTGGGGCGGGACAGGTACTTGTTGAGTTTAAACTGGTTCTCCAGCTCCAGGAGCTGCTGACTGGTGAAGGCAGTTCGAGGCCTCCTGCACTTCCCCATCAGCCCAGACTGCGGGGAAGCTAGAGGCGAAACCAAGAGAAACAGAATGAGACAGGGCAGAGTTTTAAAGGGTATTTAAGAGTTTTAAAACTGGCGTAAAACTGGCTACCTCCTTGCGTGGATACTTTCATTACTGCCGCCTCACTGTTGCGATATATATAATGAGGAAGACTGTGGTGATTCGTTAAAGTTAATGTTTCATTCACTTTTTTTGTTTTACGATATTCTATCTTCTGACTCGGTCGGTACAAGTGCGTACACCCGCAGATAACATCTTTATTTATTTTTATTGTTGACAAGAGGACGTGGAGATATCGCAGCGGCTCGGCTATAAAATGCCAGAGAGCGCCATTAACTTAATGAAAATTCAATGAACGCGTATTGAACTTTATTGATGAACTAGAGAATGTTTACGCGTTTGTTTATTGTTTATTGTTTCCTCTTACACCGCGGCCATTTAATTGAGTTTACGTTTATGGAGAAATAAATAGATGAAAAAATAAGAAGGTATACGAATAAATTTAGTAATAAATCCAAGTCAAATATATTTCAGAGACTGGATATGAAGAGTGCTGCTTAAACTACAATTTCCCCCAATTTCTTTAATATGTATGCTTTGCCTGGGTGAATTCAAACGGTCTGAAATTCAGCCTTCATGCGGTCATCAGAAATGTTTGCATCTATATTAGCGTATTTCAGTCACTCATCTATCTTGAATTGCCCCATGCAGGTTAAATACAAATATATGATTATCCTTCCTATTATTGTTCTTGTTGTCATTATTATTATTATTATTATTATTATTATTATTATGCTCAATAATTAATTCATATTGTTAAGAGACCATTAATTTGTAAATAACAAATATGGCCCTACACGACGCGATTGATAGCAAAGCAACGAAATCACGTTTCTGTCTTTCCATAAGTCTGTTTGTAATCGGGCATTTTTAGATAATGCAACTCTTTTTAAATACGTTAATAAAATATTGTTTTAACGGATTTTGCTTTTTCGAAAAATACGCCTCAACGATAGGCTGTTTGATGAAAGCTTCAGTTGCCCCCTAAAAAACAGATTATTAGTTTGCTGTACATCATAAATATAATTAATGTCGATAATGAGAAGAAGAACATATAATCGAATTTCGCTTCTTTTTTTCCGAGGTAATTTAATAAATGAACAGCTATTTTTTTAAAAAACGAATAATAACATAACAGTTTTGCAGATTAAAATCAAAATTGCATAATTACATAAAACTACTTCTACAAATTCAGTAAGTTTTTTAAAACTTTTTTCTAATGCAAGTATCAAGTGCCAAAACTTTTAGCATGCCTTTAAAATTCTATTAATTAGGAATAATAATAATAATAATAATTATTATTATTATTATTATTATTATTATTATTATTATTATTATTATTATCTGTTGTATTTTAGGTTTTAGTTTGTTTTATAGTCCTAATAGTTTCTCGGGTTGCATCCTGCGAGATTTTAAACAGTGGCTGTTTCGAGTCTGGAACCATGTGCATTATCACTCTCCAAAGGGACCGACTCTCTGAAATGTGCTTTAATCGCTCTCTGTGAACTTCTCTCGCGGCTAGCTTTACAAGACTTCAGCTTAATAAGTGAACTGTGGGTTTATAATTGGGGTTATAAACGCTGTGTTTACCAAGTGACAAATTAACCCACAAAAGCTTTCATAAGCCGAGTGTGTGCGCGCGCGCGCGTGTGTGTGTGTGTGTGTGTGTTCAGTCGCGCGCTTGCCTCACCTTTGTATCGACAATAAGGAACAATATGCTTTCCAACACCTAAAAGCGGTTACCTTCGATTCTTTGTAGGCGCTTGTAAAATCATGACATCAGCATCATTCAGAGCCACTAGGCGATTACAGGGGAAGGACATACAATTTGACTGCAATACGTTGTTGGTATTAAGCCTACAGCGTTGGTTAAATACTACAATAAAGAATGTATATGCACTACTATTATGTGAAAAAATAAAATGACTGTGAATCTGTACATGAGTATTAGCATCAAGGTTTTCATTCTGTTTCCTGAAAATATCCCTCAGTCCATACCTTGGTATTCCGCAGGTCGGTTGGACAGAGGTCAAAGGCCTGAGTATTCATTTAATTTCATCACACTGGTAATTGATGCACGTCAATATACTTTCCACATAAAGTTTACAAGAAATAAAATGGCAATTGCTTTATTTAGCATACAGAAGGATATATAATTCAGCAACATTGCTATATTGGAATGAAGGAGCCAAAAAGACAAGAAACATTCCTTCGCTAACACTCACTAACAAAACTGCCATTTGTTTTCTGTTTATATTGTTCAGACGCTTAGGCATCGGCCCTGTCCATTACCAAGATAAGTTTCCATATGACAGCTGCCAAAATCTTCATTTATTACGCATTGCTATGTAGCCTACAGCTTAGCCTATGCCTTTCCAATTTGCCGGTAAATATTTGAATTAAACGACAATACAATCACAACAATTGGCCTACTACAACTGCTATTCATAATAAGAACAAGAAGAAGGAGCAGAAGGAAAAACAGGAATAGTTATAGTTATTTGGTATAACTGATATTAGTATAATACTAATGTTATTAATACTGGCCAATATATAATACTCATGTTATTAATTCTGGGCTATACAGGCATATGCGAAATTCACTTGATCAGTTTGAGGCTCAGCGGCACTTACTGCTGTAGTCTGGAAGGCGTGGCACCATAATCCCAGCTCGGATCCAGTGCTCCAAGGGGAAGGACCCAGCCATAGCTGCGGCTTTCAGGTGCTCTGGGTATGCCGGATTCAGCTGGGTGAAGCTGGAGTAGGTGAAGGCGGGATGCTGGCCGCCCAGGGCGGAGATGGGATACATAGACGCCGGGTACATGCCGGGGATCGTCCCCTGCTGCAGCGAGGCGAGTCCCGGGTGCGGGAGGTTCAGCAGACCAGGTTTGGGTATGATTCCGGTCTGAAGCTGGAGAGCTCCCGGAGTCCCCCGAGGAGAAGGAGTCTCTGCGCGCCGGCAAGACACCGGACTCCCGGCGGGACTGTCGCTACTCAGCCCAGGAGAGACATCCCGAGTGCCTCGATGAGGTTCGTCCGCTAGCAGGGCATCGATTCTGAAGTTCTTAGATTTCTCCATTACCACGGTCTCCAGGATCTTAGTTTCTACAAATCCGCCACGAACTAAGCTCCCGAAAATCACTTCACTTTTTTACTTTGGTGCCTTGTGAAGTGAGCGTTAAACTGTTTTTAAAAACCGTATTTCAAAATACTGTGCTTTACATCACACATAGGAGAGTCATACATGTCTTTCACAGAAACCAATCTCTCGACAAACACGCTTTCAAACAAACAGTCAAATAAGCAAATAAAGTAGCCAAACGTATGCGCGTTTCAGGCTAACTTCAGAGAGCCGCGGCTGTCATCTAATAGTAATGTCACATACATCGCGCAGGGCTTTCCATACCTGCAAGCCAATAACCTTTCCCCCTCCCTCACAACTGCGTCTATTAATCTCTCGCAGCAGTTAGTCTTAAACGAAGTCTCCGTTTCAATTCATGCTCTGGGCGATGAAAAATTATAACGTTCAAAAATTAAACAGTAGGCTATACTACACAATACGAGCCCAATTTAAAATACCAACAATAACAATGCAATATAAATAAGAATAGCCTTTACTAATTCATTTATTTGCTATTTGCTGCCTCTAGTCTTCGCATTTATCCGTCCACTAGCTGATTTTCGCGTTTTGTCTCCAACTCCTCTTCTTCGAGGTTTAAGGCAACCTTACCTGCTACTCCAACTTAAAAACGCCCTCTTCTGTATTCAGTCTGCCACCCTGCCTATTGTCCCGGATCCGATTGGCTCATCTAGCTGCCCTAAGAGGTCAGACCCCTCGACAGCTTTCTAATTAACTAATTACACACTCATTTACCCCCTCCCCCAGCAGACGTTTAGCGACTCTCGCGCCCCTCGTTTCCTGGCCAAGTAAAACCAGTTCAAGTCGACAAACACGTCAAAAGACTGCCTTGAGGAGTCGGAAATGTGATTTTGTGAAGTTAAGCGTTGGTATTGCTGTTTAAAATGCGTCCAGTGTCAGGTGTTCGTTTTTGTTCGAAATGATATGCTCTATTAGCAATAGCCTATGCAACAGTCTAATATTTCGTAATATCATAATTGGCTAAATTCATTTATGTAATAACATGCAATCATAATGTATATATATCATACTAATTCGAACTTTAATCACAAAAAGAGAGAAGAAACATTATTTAAGGTGTATTATTATTATTATTATTATTATTATTATTATTATTATTATTATTATTATTATTATATTGTTGTTGTTGTTTAGATACACCGCAACCGGTCACAATTTTAAAACCGGTTAATAATAGCATTTTAATAGGGCATGGATAATTTTTCAATGATACATCCATGAAATATATCCATTTTATAAATAGAAAATAATAGAGCAATGGCCTTTATCGCTATAATAACATTGTTGGTTATTCAGTAGACAAATCAAAGCATCCCTTATTTATTTATTTATTTATTTATTTTGGAGTTCATCTTTCATGAGTTTTATTTAACCCAAATAGTTTTTTTTTTTTTTTAGCTATTAACTCTTTTAGAAAGAAAAGCTCTGAGAACACAGCTGTCGCTAAATAAAGGGGCACTTAGTTAATGCGATGTAAAAGGCTTTTTTGTTCTGAAAATTTACCTCAGATGCTGAAACACGAAATGGACATTTTAGCAAATGAAATCCAGTATTTCATGAAAATAAAGTAGGCTCGTAAATAATATAAATTAACGGTTGTCTATGATAGTATATTAACTTTTTTTTTTATTCAAGTCCAAATATTTACACGGTTTATTTCTCATGAGGGGCCGACTCCATAGCATTTTTTCTGACTAATGCTCAGGAAGAGGTTATACTAATATCAAGTGATTTATATTTTAATTAGTGCAATTTTAACGACTTGCTGATTTTAAAAATCCAGGCTAAAATACCCAGGTAATTAAATTTTACGAGGTAGAATTATACATAAACCATAAACGAGTGCATTAGTAAGAGATGTGATTTAGCATCGGATCTCCCATCAGTTGGTCCTCCAGCAGAAAGTCCCCGGTCCACTTCTGTGGAGTATTTATTGCGTCTTCTATTAACCATTAGAACCATGAGAAACGACGAAACCGCGAAGACCGAAAGCGATGCGTTCGCTTAGACGTGCGGGAGCTGTAGGCGCGCTGTGTGTCCGGAAATCTCTTTAAATTACCACACTACGGACTCGTACACTGTCGTAGGTTATACAGTTAACAAGGGGCCCAGAGTAGGCCTTCGGAAAATGCAAGGACGACAGCAATTGATAATAAGGATAGGCAATGCTCAACTGGAGTGAGTGGTTAAAGGTCTACACAGGAAAAGGGAAGTGAAGTGTTTGCTCTACTGGAAGAATAACCCACGGGAGCAATATTACCTTCACTCAATACACCTTGTATGACACCTGCACCCTCAAGGACCACCTACACTTCGATCTCTTTTGTTCGAGGTGGGGTGAAGAGTAGGCATAATCTTTTGTTTACCAATGCAAACAAACTCGCGCTCCTCTTCGCCCCAGCGCGTGAAGCGGGGACGCTGAAGGAATGCGCGCAGGTGTTTGAATATAGGTGGTCTAACAAGAACGTCCTGGGAAAAAATCCCTCATTCAGAATAGATATCACGGGGTAGCGTTCCCACCCCGCAGATGCACGGCAGTGCGGCTCAATATATCCACTTAGAACATCCGTTCACCCGAACTTCAAGTGATCAGATGATAAATGTCTTTAAATTTCTATACAAATATTGAATACCCCAATAGCCTACTGCTGCTGCTTTTGATGATAACAATGATACAGATGATGATGACGATGATTAGGCTATTATTATTAGTAGTGTTATTATTATTATTATTCTAATAATTATAATAATAATAACAACAATTATTATTATTATTATTATTATTATTATTATTATTATTATTATTATTATTATTAAAATAGTTGCTTAAGTTAACATGCGCAATATAATAATTATACATTTTTTATTTAGTATAATGCAATTCTTTTCTCAAAGCAGACTTAAAGACCACATATAATCGCAGAAATAAGGCATTCTGCAAAATATTTTAATATTTAAATATTTAAAACGCAACCGTACTGATTTAATAAACTATGGTTATAAGTAAGCGCTTTATTTTACCTGCTCTTGAAACACAGTTGATTGAAGATCAATGTAGTCGATTTATGAATTTATACAGCAGGATTTCAATGAATAAAAACTCGCCAAATATATTTCTGCCACGAATTTAATAACGAATTAACCAATACAGCAAAGAATTGCTACAACCCCGGTTCCTTGTTAACATATTTCTTTCCAAAAAGCGATGGAAATGTAGACTACTCTTTATTAGTCTTTAAATTAATATCATTATTGTATGATTATGTCAATGATGATGACGAATATTATTATTATTATACTTACTATAATTCTAATTATTATTATTATTAGTAGTAATAGTAGTAGTATTAATGCTCAGTAATTTACAAGTAGGCCAAGACACGATGCAGTCCCTCAATTGAATGGTTAGAGCTTACTATTGTTTAAATACAGAGCTCGCGTGTTCCAGTTGAGGAAATCAGGGTTTCTGAAAGCAGTGTAAACTTAATTACAGATGAGAGGACACGCCCCTTCTAATGAGGGGGGTGTCATAAGATCACCTTAAGGTCACAGCGAGGACAAACGCATATTTAAGTTGGCTAATTAATCACCAGGTCGTGCATTTTCAGGTGTGAGTAAACAATCTCTTCATTTAAAAATACTGCATAAAATACTGTGCTTAAATAACGTGTAATTTATGTTGAAAGACATCACAAGGAAAAAAAATTGTTCATATTTAGAAAATACCAACCTTTCAGGCATATTCGCTGAACAAGAATGTTATGGATCTTAATTGCTACGCAAGACCTCAATTGTGTTTTCATTATGAGCCTTCTGTCTAAAAATTCACATTCAGAAATATTGATAAATTCTGTTTAATATTTGGCAGTGAGAAAAGTATTTTTATAAACCTCCCATTACTGATGTTATGCACGTGATTTTTGAGTATTGTTATTGCTTGCTCGGTGTATAGGCTGATGCAGGATTTGTTTAATTTGTTTCACAATGTTGACATATTATATCCAATACCACAACCTATAGCTACATCGTATTTAATTATGACCCATTCTTCGCAGGACTGATATGTCTATTAAAATATCCTTAAATATAGTATAAGGTGTTATGTTATTTGAATGTGTATTATTATTATTCGCTTATTATTATTATTATTATTGTTGTTGTTGTTGTTGTGGTTGTTGTTGTTGTTGTTGTAAACTAGCTACATGTAAATAGAACGTCCGGATATGTGTCGGTTAGCCATAGCCTAAATCTAAGACTTTATGAAACACAGAAAGAGCCTTACATCATAAAGATTTTCCATGTTTTTAAAGACTGATGTGTGGGATACATATTATCCTTGATAGCGTCTTTTCAAGAGAAACAATGCAGTCGACTCATTACTTAAGCTACTCCGCGGGGCAAAAAAGACATGAATACATCGGTTAATTTACCTAAGGTATTCGGAAGACAAGTCGTCGCAACCGTGATGTATAGTATTGTAGAAATTCTAAATATCGGATCCAAATCTGAGAGAACTACAAAAAATATATACTTATAAAACAAGATAAACGTCGGTTTCTGTTTCAGCCTTATATGCATCTTGTAGCTGTTGCGTTTGACCCGAGATGATTGGAAAAGTGACACTCGTTGCGCGCCCGCCCCCTCTCTCCTCCATTCCTATCACTCGGATTACGGCCTGTCGCTCGCGCTGATATAGAGCTAATTTGCTCAGGGGAAATCAACTACAGCAGCCGAGTGCTTTCCGCAAACTCCCACCCCCTTCTATTCTTTCGTAGCCTTTATGATTTAAAAGTAATTTAAATAGCCAGCAACTGGTAAATCCGTCACCTGGAGCCAGTGACACAAATGCACAAATTAAATTGAATCAGCAAGAGGAATGGCATTGCTACCCTAATGTCAGGTGCCTAATTTAAGTACTCTGTATGCCCCCTTCAAGATTGCACAAGTGCACAGACACTCACACATTTGTAATTTGCAGTGAACAAAAAATAATGCCTTATTTATTTCATCGGGGCAGTCCGCCTTAATGAATAATATTGTGTATTGTGTGTGCCTTGCTCTGGCAGGTAAACTGCTGCTGTGTGTGTGTGTGTGTGTGTGTGTGTGTGTGTCTGTCTGTCTGTCTGTGTAGGTGTGAGAGTGAGGGGGGGAGAGAGAGAGACAGAGAGAGAGAGAGAGAGCATATAGAGGTGGTTATGAGGCCCCTTCTTTTGGACAGTGAGAAAACAGCGCACTGGAAATACAGGCTACTGAGATATGGACTTAGAGCACTTCCCTATAGTCACAGACACATAGGCCTTTGCTTCACTGACTCCACTGTATTGCATTGTGTTGTATCAATCAAAGCAGGGCACTGGACATATATGGGTCCCAGAGATTAATAGCCAGTCAGAACAGTGATTGACAGGTGGAGGGGAGGAAAGAGCTAAACTGATAAAAGTGTGATTGGTTTTCGCTGTAGTGTTGAAATTGTATGTAGGGGTGTGCGTTTGTGGAAAGGTGCATTTGAGTGCTAATCAGGGACATGTTGGTGAGGAGGTGAAGGGGGGAGGGTGAGTTACTTCTCTTATTGAAAGGACATACAGACAAGTCTCAGCCACCCGCCTCACAAACCCAGCAGGGGGGCAGATATTTTCTCTTTCATTAAAATATGGTTAAACCTCATATGAGTAAACAGAATTTTGAGATTTGTTTTCTAAATTGGACTGTGATGAGAAAATATCCCTGAGAATACCAAAAGTTTGATGGTGTACTTTTCTGGATGGGCTAGCTAATTGGCACACACAGCTCACTGTCACTGTCATCAACCAAAAGTGATCAGCCACTTTGACGTGTGGAGTTCGGGAGAAGCTACCACTCAACCGCAGGGAATGCCTACAACTTCCAAAATGCATCACCGGTCTCCCCTCTTTGTGCTCTCATCCACTGGTTAGTCAAAATGCCTGGACAAATAAGTTTGACCAGCCTGCTAAAATGATGGCGCAAAAAGAACTCATCCAGGAAGCCACAAAAGGAGTAGATTTTGCACTAATCATCTGTATTATCGCTAAAATAAGATTCTTTTGGAGAAAAAATGCAATTGGACTAATTCATGTGATATTATGAAATATGACAGAAATTGTATAAACTGTTTGAAATTAAAACGTCTTTTTCCTCAGTGAAAATGTGTAATATTATTACCATAAGCAGGTAATATTGTACGTAGAGTTTAATCACAAAGAAATTCTAAATTACGCCAGCTCAAAAGAGTCATACGTCAACGAGAGCAGTCATTTCCTGTATGATCGCGGAGCAAACATGGGTACCGTGGAAACACAGGGTCAGCTGATCAGCTGACTCTCCAGCTGTGGTTCTGCAGGTTATTTCCATAGTAAACCTCAGTAATATGGGAGCACGGCTGAGGCTGACCTGCCCTTGGACCTGTGTGGTGCCGCTGAGCTGCTCATTAGTCTGAGCTACAAACCGAAGGGTAAACATGGAGACGTCTGTGGGAATGAAAAAGGGTTTGACCTCTTATGCCTACAAATGTCACCTGCCGAGCGCCGGCTGCAGGTTTCTCACACTGAAGCCCCGCCCCGTGAGCCTTCACGAGTGCCTCCTATTGGCTGTCTCTCACATGAACACAGGAGACAGTCCACAACAGCAGCAAACTATACCGCACACACACACCAGTGAACATAAATGCTCACACACACTGAGACATGTAAGCACACACATGGTTTCTTACACAGGTATACACAGGTGCAGACCTACATACAAAGACAGACACAGAGATGCAAACACACAGGCGAGCACACACACACACACAAACACACAGGTATACACACAGACAGGTGCACTAACGCACACAGAGATGCATGCAAAAACACACACTAGTACATACAACACAGCCATACACGCAAACACATACATGCATGCACATACACTCCCAGGTGCACACACACACACACACACACATTAACACACAGGTATACAAACAGACATGTGCACTAACACACAAGATGCATGCAAAAACACCAACAAGTATGTACAACACAGCCATACACGCAAACACATACATGCATGCATGTACACTCCCAGGTGCGCACACACACACACACACACACAGATGCACACACAGGTGTACACACAGGTGATCTCATGGTTTGTCTGATGCTGCACCGCTGAGTCAAAGTTTATCAATTAATTCCCGGGCCATAAACTTTAGTGCCCGCTGAGTTTACAGAACATTAGAGAGCTTATCGCCAATTATGGGCATATTTTTCAATCATTATCGCCGTGTTAAGCTGATCTGGGGGGAGTGAATGATTGACTTTTCCCAGGGCTCATTTTTTCCACTAATCATTCTCCGAGTCAGCAGTTTATTTACTCACAGGCCCGAGGAGAGTTTGTTCTCAGCTGATAAGCCGCCGCTGACGGCCCTGGAAAAAAGCGCATCCCGCGTTTCACAGAGCTGGCCGCCGCGCGCGACATCGCCGGCGAAACCGCGCGGACCGCCTTTCCCCGGCGTGCCTGCGACGCTCCCACACCGGCAGCCTGCGGTGAACCGCCAGCTGCTTCAGTATCCACTACCGGACAAATACCAATGCCCATACTGCTGCAGAGGCCAACCGCCAAGCAGGTACACCCGCCCTGCAGCTGCTGCGCACAGCTCTCCACAGGATGAAGGGTTCCGTTCGCATTCTATCGCTCTCACTCAGGGTCGGACAGACGGGCCGCACTTACGCTGGCCTGCCTCAGTCACAGGGCCGCACCAGCCCAGGTGTTGGTACAGCAGTTTGATCTCTGTGTCAGTGCAGTACAGCCCTCTTTCATTCATTAACAAACGCAATATATCCCTTGTTTATTTCCAGCCAAATGTGATATCGCCCTTGTTTGCTTACAACCACATGATACATATATATCTTTTATGGACGAATATGACACAGCTCTAATTTATTTATAAACACAATATATTCCTCATTTATTCTCAGACAAATATGACACACAGTTTGACAGTTAAGTCACCTGGCAGATGCTTTTCTCCAAAGTGACTGCAGTAAAGCTGCAGATATAACCTGTGTATGAACAGAGTTCATTCGGCCTGAATTCATTTCTAAAAAAGGTAGTGTCGGCAGGTGTAGACGTGGCCTTAGCTGATTTACAAACGGCGCAGCTGTAAGGGTGTGTGCGGCCAGGTGCTACTCGATCCCCAGCGGAGTTGGGAAGGCAGCAGGGAAACACACACACCTGAGTGGCAGGTCAGTGGAGATGTGGATTCTGAATCCGAAACCAGGAGACACTTTATGAGCTGGGGCGAAACGTTAGCGGGCCAGGAGCAGGATAACGCAGGGGTGGCTCTCCCAAACTCCAGCTAGCATATAACCCCCCACCCCTACACCACGGTCTTGCGCTTTTTTCAGAACACAATGGCCTTTTTATTAAGTAAAACGCCTGCGCCATCTCTCTCTTAATTAGACTAATTCCCACACAGTTAGAGCAGGAGGATAAATCATGGTGTTCCCGGCCAGACCTTGGGACCCTAATTAATGTCAGCTCATTAAAGAGATAAAGGTAATTTATTTGACTTTTTCCCTTTTTCTCGTCATTCATTAACCAGTACTGAACCTCGTATGACAGCCAAGGAGCAGCAGCAGCTGTCTGCGCATCTCTGTCCCACAGCTCTGGGGTTTGGCCCAGGTTTGGGGGACTTCCTGTGGGGACAGGAAGTCCACGGGACAGGGTGTGTCCGCACAATTTTTTTTTTTTTTGGGGGGGGGCCTATTGTGAGAGGGATATCAGGATAGGTCTACTCCGCCAGTTATAGTCAATGCCTTTTCCCTGTGTCTACTTGCAAAATACGTTTTCCCTGGAACTTTGAAGATTGCATCCTCACGTTCACAAATACAGAAAATAGGCAGCTGCCCTTAATTATGTGTGAAAGCTGTTTTCATTGGACTCATTTAATTTAACCAGTTCTGAACTGGTATAAATTATTCCGTGAACATAATTTCATATCATATTTCTTTAGGTCAATTAAGTATAAAAAATGAGTATCGGAGACTGTGACCAGGAATGAGAGATGCACCTTTCACATTTACCTTGTGGGGCTGGAATGCGCCGTTTGTAATTATAAAATTATTATGTTTTATAGCTCCCGCTCCAGTGGAGAGAGGAAATCAGTTTTTCCGCAGGGTTGAGCAGCGCTGCGGGCGGGCCCCCGGGGGCCGGTGTGTGCGTAATCTCTGAGGGCCTGATTGTGAAACGCCGCTCGGCTCTCTGATGTTCCTGCTGCACTCCCGTACTGAGGAACACCTGTGTGCTCTTTCCACACAGCCAACAAAAGGCCCTTTCAGACTGACGGAGAGAGTGTGAGGTTTATAGTCCTTTAATGAGCCTTTACGGCTAACTGCTCGGCCTTTACTGTCCCGAACAACAGCTCCATTGTGCTCAGCTGATAAACACAGGTTATCTCTCCACAGACATAATTACTCTCACCCTGCTATCCTCACATCTATGGGCCCAAAGATAATCACCTCTCCATTATAAAATAATAAAATACACAACATACTCAGGTGACAAGAATTATCCACCTCTCTCCAGCTCCCTCTCTCTCTCTCTCTCTCTCTCTGATCGGTGATTATCGTTATCTTTCAGAACTTACTACTCTACTGAGCTCATATTATTCAACGTGTGAAGTGAAGAGTGGCCAGGTGTGTGGAATCTGTGTAGGAAAGACTGTCCAGGTGTGTGGAATCTGTGTAGGAGAGCCTGTCCAGGTGTGTGGAACCTGTGCAGGAGAGATTGTGCAGGTGTATAGAATCTGTGCAGGAGAGATTGTGCAGGTGTATAGAATCTGTGCAGGAGAGACTGTCCAGGTGTGTGAAATCTGTGCAGGAAGGACTGTCCAGGTGTGTGGAATCAGTGCATGAGAGACTGCCCAGGTGTGAGAATGTAGGAGAGGTAGTCCCAATGTTATAAAGGCAGCACTTTGAATCCAGTACGATCCGGGACAGCCTACTGTGGCTTGCGGCCATATCTACTGCTGTCCAGCAGCCCCCCTTTCTCTCCACAGAGACTAAATCACAGTATTGATCTGTGTCAGTGCCCCTCCAGTTGCCTTAATCACAGCTTAATGTCTGCACCCTGACCCCACAGTGTCTCTATATGACTTAGCTCTCCCTCAGTTGGGCATATTTCCAGGCACATTCTCAAAAGCCACATTCCCAGGCAAATTCACCCGCCAGTCCCATCTCAAAACATCACATTCTCATGCACACACGGAGTCCCATTTCCAAACACTACATTCTTAGACCTATTCCGAAATGCCAAATTCCCAGTTACATTCCCAAACACCACACTTCCAGTCCTGTTCCCAAACATCACACGCCCAGTTCCATTCTGAGATGCCACATTCCTACATGTCACATTCCGAATAAAATTCCCAAACACCCATTGTCAGTCATGTTCACAAGTGCCATGTTGCCAGTGACATTCCCATATGCCAAAAGCCAAGTGACACTCCCAAATGCCACAAAATCTCAGTCACATTCCCAGCCTAATTCCAGACGACACATTCTTGGTCACATTTTTAGTCTAATTTCCAAACACTACATTCCCAATCATGTTTCCAAACACTACATTCCCAATCATGTTTCCAAACACTACATTCCTAATCATGTTTCCAAACACCACATTCCTTATCATATTTCCAAACACCACATTCCCAATCATATTCCCAAACACCACATTCCCAATCAGATTCCCAAACACCATATTCCCATTCACGCTCCCTGCTGGGGTCAGCAGGAACGATCCAACCATGAACAAGATAAGCCCAAACCCCCACTGTCACAAGCACAGCACTTCTGTTGCATCCTCATGTCCTTTTGATGCCACTTCCTAACTCCCCAGGGGGGAGGGGAAGGGGGGCCCGGTCAGGGTTCATCTGACCCCATGAATGACTTGCTTAACAATGGACATGGGAGTGAGACATCAGGACAATGGA
The DNA here is from genome assembly GCA_039654925.1 of Anguilla pacifica. Classification (NCBI taxonomy): domain Eukaryota; kingdom Metazoa; phylum Chordata; class Actinopteri; order Anguilliformes; family Anguillidae; genus Anguilla; species Anguilla pacifica. The sequence continues at coordinate 12,227,148 of CM077298.1, forward strand.
GAGACAAGGAGGAGGAGGAGGAGGGGTGTGTGTGTGTGTGTGTACGCGGGTGTGTGCATTTATGTGTGTACGTGTATGTGTGTATGCGTGTGTGTGTGAGTGTGTGTGTGTACAGTATGTGTGTGTGAGTGTGTGTGTGTGTACAGTATGTGTGTGTGAGTGTGTATGGGTGTGTGTGTGTCTGCAAGGCTTGATAATCATCAGTAAAGCCCTGTCTCTGAGAGCAGAAGCAGAGAGACAGCAGGCACACACACAGTGGGACAGGAGGGCTGGGCTGGGTGTCTGACTGGAGCTGAGATCTGTCACACACATCTGCTGCTCTGAGACAGTGCTGTGGCCTGCTTCTCACCCACCAACCAGCTCACACCGCGTGGAACGCACACACGCATACATACACATGTACACACACATGCACATGCACACACACACACGCACACCGCCACCACTTCCATCACCACAGCAGTCCTGCATGGCATTTCAACAGCACTAATCTCAACGACCTCCCAATCACCCAAACCCTGGGCATTACAAACAGTCCAGCACATCACAGACTGTATAAAACTCACCGAAGGCAAGCTTACCTGTGCGAACTTGACCTACTTGTAACTTTCATCTGTAAATACCACACTTGGTATTTTTATACCCCTGTAAATATATACCTTTAATAAAATATAAAGGCTTTATTTAGTAGCCAAGAATAAATCATCTTTAAATCAAACCAATATCATGTTCATCACTAATGCAGACCTGGCGAATATCACAGCTCAGAGTTAATACATCAACAAAGTCTAAAATTTGTGTCCTATTGGTTTTGGATTGGTGAGCTCATACCTTTGACCGGAGTCATATATTCACTCATCTGCTGTAGGAGGAAAAAGCCATTCGTGCTCATAGACCAGGAAACATAATCAGAACTCGGGAGGAGGGGCGAATGGAAAAACAATCTCAGAAATCAATAAGTCAATCAAGGTCCGTAAAAGGTTTGAAAATCTCTGACTCGAGTGACGGCTTTCAATCGACCGGGACACTGTTACAAAATTGTCTGTGACAAAACTAACTCCCTTTCCAGCACTCCCACTATAAAGGGCAGTGTCAAGAATAATGCCACCTGACGTCACCAGAAGAACTGATTCTTGAGAACCGGGAAAACCTTTAAATTCCTGTGAACCTGCTGATTTACAGACAGTATTTTTACAATATCAGACAACCATCAACCATTATATTACTTCATAAAAAAGCATTTTATTCAATTTAAATTGTGCATTCAACTCACTCCTGCTCAGCAAACAGTGTGATATTAATTTAACAATGTTGACAAGGAGTTGGCACGGGCTCAAAAGCCTGATAAGGGTAAGAGTATGGGAAAATGAAAAGATAATCCCATTAAAAAAAGCTGAAAGCATTTTTCATTTTCATGGTGTACTTAATAAATCTGACACACCGAGGTGAATTTTAATCATTTTTAAATCGAATCAAAGAGCGGACGAGACTGTTCACCTCATCTTATTAAAGCAGGAAGTGATGGCCTCTGAGAGAATTTCAGATTCTCTGATTGGTTGACACATTTCACCTCAGGAACTGATTAAGCGCACGACAACTCAGCAATTTTAGTCTGGCAAGGGGGCCTCATCCACACAAATCCTAGCACGGATCGGGACACTTGTTGTGACGGGCGGACAGACGGACGGAAAGTGGGGAGGGTGGGCGGCCCGTCTTTCATCCCCGGTTCTAATCAGCTCTCTCCTTGGGCGTGAGGGTGGGCGGGACCGGCTCAGACTGACAGCTGATCCGAGCCTCATCATTCTCCCAGAGGCTGTCTGGGTCCGCCTCCTCTCCCGCGGGGAAGGCCATTAACGGAACAGTTCAATTAGCCCGTGCCATGCGCCAGGTCCCTCCTGTTCTCCACGGCTAATTGGCTGAGATGGGACCCGCCCTCCCTGCCGATAGAACAAGTTTCTTTAATCAGGGATCCCCCCATGACCCACGCCCCCTGCGCCCCCCCCCCCCCACTCCTCCAGGACCTCAGTGTGAGGAAATAAATCCAGAAGTGATTCATTACCCTAAACACTCTTCAAAAAAACCCAGCCCCCCATCCCTCCCCCATACACCCTGCATGCTGTCTGTACCCTTCCTCAAAACTGCATGGGCACTGCAGTGTGTGAGGCAGGAGTATATAACCCCCTGTACCCACACACACCCCCCCCCCCCCAACAAACCACAACTCCTCCTGACAAGGTCATCTCTTTAATGAGTCAGGAGCCACTAATGAAGGTCTAATTACACATCAGAGAGCGTCGCTGGCTGTGTGTGTGAGAGGGAACGATGAGCGCATCTCCCTTTCCACAGCATCCAGCCGGATATGGCAGCTAACACCTGGACTAACCTTCCGTCTCTGTCTTTGCCATGGCCTGCATGCTTATGAAGACAGCAATAATATGTTTAGTAAGCACCTGTACAGATGGGCCCCAAGCCCCAAGTCAAAGTGTATAAAAAGCAGCCTCACAGTATTCTTGTTCACTTGCAGTATTGAGTAATGTTTATACTAGCAGTTCTGTTTAACAGGTACACTGGCATAAGGATTCCTTCTCAATGAGATCCATATTCTAGTACATTATCTGGGATGGTTTCAGGTTTCTGGTTTTCTGGTTCAGTACAGTTTTTACAGAGTTCTATGAATGTGGACTGCTTATTGCTCGGTAGTATGTGTCAGATGTAGATAAAGGACCCAGTGGTGTTAATCTAAAGGCAGTGTACACGTAATAAAGGGAGGCCTGCCTTTCAACTCATATCTCTCAATCAGCCTAAGCAGGACTGAGTCTGGTTGCATCTGTCTAAACACGGTTGAGTCTGGCAAAGCCTAGTTGGGTCTCGCAGAATCTAGCTTAGCCTGGTTGGGTCTGGTTGAGTCTGGATAAGCGTGGTTAAGCCTGGTTGAGTCTGGTTGAGCCTGGTTGAGTCTGGTTGAGTCTGGTTGAGCCTGGTTGAGTCTGGTTGAGTCTGGATGAGTCTGGATGAGTCTGGCTGAGTCTGGCTAGGCCTGGTTAAGCGTGGATGAAGCTGCAGGCCACCCACACAGATTGCTCAGCCTGGCAGCAGCCAGCCCAGGCTCAGGGGAGGTAGCCCAAGGAGACCTCCAAAGTTTCCGCGGTGGCAGCCGCAGCCAGACAGTTATTTTTGTCTCACTTTCTTTGAGATGGACCATAAATCACAGGAGGATTTTCTCATTCCCGATCTGCTCAAAGAGCCATTTCTCCTCTGTCACTCTCAAACCCCCCCTGCCACTTCACCCCCCTCCCCTCCTGCCACTTCACCCCCCCCCCCCGCCACTTCCCCACCTCCCCAAGTAAGACTGCCTCCTCCCGCTACAGCCAGGTCCAAAGCTTATTTAGGAAATTGTCCACCCCTGCCAGGTCGGGACGGGCCCGGAGAGAGCTAACTGAGGAATTAGCAATCCTTTAATTGGCCGTTCTGTCAGGGGTGCTGACAAGCTGAAAGGGTGGAGCTGTCAATGGCCAATTTATCTCCTGTCCCGAGCCGAACATGAAATTTCATTCGCTAATTAGGATCCCCCTCCCTCTCCGCCGCCGCCCCCCTCCCTCCGCCACCAGCCCAACAACAGCGGTGACAATGCGGCATTATGGGAATAAATAGTTCCATTAGGCGCATTGTGGTGGTGCTGAGTTATTAATGGGGAGGGCTCAGCTCTGATTAAGACGGATGATTTATTAACAAACGGCACTGCTGCTCCGCTCCGCGCAGGAGTCATCCTCGCGAAGGTCATCCGCCTGGGCCTGCTCAGTTTCACACGCACGCGCACACACACGCGTATGCGCACAATCACACATGCACAGGCACACACTCACACAGAAATGTACACAAACTGATGCACATATTCATACACATGCAAGCACACTCCTATATACACTCACATGTGTCTACACACACACACAAGCAAACACAAAAGCATAAAGCAGAGTACAAAAAAGCAGGCACACAAATGCATCAGCACACACACACATGCACGCGCACACGTACGTACGTACGTACATACGCATACACTGTCATCTTTGTTTTCAGTTCCACTAAAGAAATGCATCCTGATATGCACATGAAATCAATCAACAAGCTGAAGGAGAAAACGTGCATTATGAATGTGTGAACATCACAGCGTAAATACGGCAAAAACGCAAGCACATCAGCAAAGCTCCTTCCTGATTCCTGATGATTTTACTACCTGGCGCTCAGAGACCGCTCCCGCACAGAGAGAGGGAGAGAGCGAGGGAAGGAAAGAGGATGGAGAGAAAGGAGAGGCGTAGGGAGAGAGAGAGAGATGCAGAAGCAGCCACTCAGACCAAACGGAGCAGGCCGCTCTCCTTTATGTCCCAGGAGCAGATGTCACGCAGCGGCACGGCGGGCCTTCAGGCTGAGGCCCGATCGGGTGAATAACGAGGCCTCATTTGGGCATCTTTCAATTAGCCCCTCGCTGGCTGACCCGCGGGGGGGCAGGGGAGGGGCAGGGTGCAGGGGGGCAGGGGTGCAGGGGTGCAGACAGCCAACAGCCTGTGTTTTTGTGGCAGGTCCCATTCATCAGCACACTTAACCCTGAGCGGGAAGCCATAATGGGGACGGGTCCAGCCACTCGCTATAATTAGACCAGTTAAACACCGCACCCTCCGCACACTGCTGCTCTCCCGCACACAGACACACGCACGGGTAGACATGCACACAAACACGCCAACATATACAGACACACGCACGGGTATACATGCACACAAACACGCCAACATATACAGACACACGCACGGGTATACATGCACACAAACACGCCAACATATACAGACACGCGCACGGGTATACATGCACACAAACACGCCAACATATACAAACACACACATACACACAGGTACACATGCACACAAACACGCCAACATATACAGACACACACATACACACGGGTGCACATGCACACAAACACACCAACATATACAGACACACACACGGGTACACATGCACACAAACACGCCAACATATACAGACACACGCACGGGTACACATGCACACAGACACGCCAACATATACAGACACGCACATACACACGGGTATACATGCACACAAACAAGCCAACATATACAGACACACACATACACACGGGTACACATGCACACAAACATGCCAACATATACAGACACACGCACACAGATATACATGCACACAAACAAGCCAACATATACAGACACACACATACACACGGGTATACACGCACACAAACAAGTCAACATATACAGACACATGCACGGGTATATATGCACACAAACAAGCCAACATATACAGACACACGCGCACGGGTATACATGCACACAAACAAGCCAACATATACAGACACACACATACACACGGGTATACACGCACACAAACAAGTCAACATATACAGACACACGCACGGGTATACATGCACACAAACAAGTCAACATATACAGACACACGCACGGGTATACATGCACACAAACAAGCCAACATATACAGACACACACGCACACAGATATACATACACACATACATTAACCAAAATATACAGACACACGCACACAGGTATACATACACACATACATTAACCAAAATATACAGACACACGCACACAGGTATACATACACACAAACAAGCCAACATATACAGACACACACATACACACGGGTATACATGCACACAAACAAGCATACACACACAAACAAGCCAAAATATACAGACACACGCGCACGAATATACATGCAATCAAACAAGCATACACACATACACGCATACACACACAAATAAGCCAAAATATGCAGACACACACAAACACAGGCATGGACATTTGTGTGTACACACAAAAACAAATACGGGCACATTTACACATGTATTCGCACACATACGATACATAAAAAACACATTAATGCACACTTACACAGAAACACACACTCTCTTGCACACAAAAGCACACAGAAGGTGAGTGGCAACACACACTTGGATTATTATCAAGTCACAGAGTCATTTCTGCTGGTGAGGAAAGTTCTGGAACGTTCCCAGGCCTCTGCATTTGACCCTGACCCCCATCACCAGTCTGTGCGTCTCATGCATTGAAGCACAAAACGAGCGAAGATCAGTGACCTCATAGAGAAAAGAGACCAGCCAGAGAGCTCTCGGAAGGCGAGTGTATGAGAGGCAGGTCACACCAGGCTATCTTTTGTTGTGTTCATGCTTAAAAGGGATTAGTGCTAATCCTCATTTACTCTCTAATGTGTGTGAGTGACTGCGGTAATTGAAAGATTATTATTTCTTTCCATTTCTTGAAGTGTATTCACCAGAAGTCAAATAACTGACCTTTGGATTGAATCCATTGTGTACAAAAAGTAATTACGGGGTCAGTGATGTTTTCTTACCCTCCAATGTACGTTAGTGTGTGTGTGTGTGTGCATGTGTGTGTGTGTGAGTGTGTGTGAGTGTATGAGTGTGTGTGTGTGTGTGTGTGAGTGTATGAGTATATGTGTGTAGGTGTGTAGGTGTGTGTGTGTGTACGTGTGTATGTGTGTGTATGTGTATATTTGAGTCCCTGTATATTCAGATGTAAACCTGTGTCAGTGTGTGTGCGTGCGTGTGTGTGTGTGAGTGTGCGTGTGTGTATGTGTGAGAGAGTGTATGTGCAAGTGTATGTGTGTGTGTGTGTGTGTGTGAGTGTATGTGTGTAGGTGTGTAGGTGTGTGTGTGTGCATATGTATATTTGAGTCCCTGTATATTCAGATGTAAACCTGTGTCAGTGTGTGTGTATGTGTGAGTGTGTGTGCAAGTGCGTGTGGGTGTGTTTTTGTGTTGATACAAGGCCATGCTGTGACTCAGTGTTGCAGGTGAAGGTATTAGACAGGGTGACAGTATCAATGGCACAGGTGTGATTAATCAATGTTGTGAGAGCTGAACAGCATGGCACCACCTGTCCTGCAAGCAGCCTAGAGCTGCACCCACAGCACTGATCCAGTCTCACACCACATCAGGAAGAAGAGGAGAAGAAGAGAAGAAGAAGAAGAATCTGTTTACTTGGATAGCACTTTTTAAACATGGTGCACAACCGTTTAAAATCATGGCAGGAGAGAAAAAGTACTCGAAAGGTCAAAAGAAGATTAACACTAAAAAAGAGTACTGAAATGAACTTTTCCATAAATTAAATAGAATTAAAGACAACACTATAACAGCGAGGCTTTAGCAGCATAAATTTGTACAGGCATGGCCTTCCACAGTGTAGGTGCCCTTGCAGTCAAAGCTGTGCTGTCCTTGGTGTTCAGTCTGAGGGTGATAGAGGGGGAGTAATTTGGCAAGGTGTTCTGAGGATAGACTATGCCTAAAAGTCAGTTAAAGCACCTTAAAACCACTCAGCTGGAAATGGTGCAATTCACCCAAAATGTCGGCAACGAGTGTCCTCGCGGTCGTACTCGGCAAAACTGATAAATGGGTTTTGAACTAACCACAGTCAGGAAAGGGCCTCTCCAATTAGACACAAAAATATAATCAAAATAATCAAATTTACACAGAATTTCAGCATGAATTATTTTTTTCAGAGTCTTTAACAGACAGAAAGTAATCTTTTGGCAAGTAGAGTGTATCTAAGTATGTTAGGAGAATTACACTTGTGTTACCTTTCAAATAGTTTTTGAGGCTCAGATTGGCATTGAAAATTGCTTTTAATGTATGTTTTAACAATTAAGCTACAAAGGCGACAGTGGGTCTGTTTCCCAGTACCCAATGACATCACTGGAGACTTCAGTGCCTTAAACTGGAGGAAATGTTGAGCACCCCAGTGCCTTTGTCTAGTCAATGCAGTCCACTGTACTCCAGTTTCACAAACAGACAGCGTCACAACTCATCTGAATACCAAGGTAAAGACATGCTGTGCCTATGTGTAATGCAGCATGCCCTTGGAGCACTACATACACACCACATGTGATTAAGTCAGGGAGAGTTTAAGTCACAGATCCTCTGGGTCATATGAGAAAGATTCAGAAGTAAACAGAATACTGCAGTTATGTAATTAAATCAAAGGCAAGCTTATCACAAATGCAACAGGATCATGAGCACAGTAATGAATGGCCACTGCAGTGAACTGTGTTAAAAACTTCAACAGCATTCTTTTTTAAGGACTCGTGCCTACAAGGTTTTTGTGTCCCTTCTGCGCTAATCTTCAGTGACCGTTTGTGATTTCTCAACAGTGACTTTGATGAGGAGGGAGTGCAGGCGTTTAGCAGCTGAAGGACTGAATTACTGATTATAAAACCCACAAAACACGCGAAGTACTGTACTTATCACTCGTGATAATGGCTGACACTACACTGAATAACCCACGTACAAGGACACAGAGCAGCCCAGAATCAGAAGCTGATGACATCATCAGGCTCATTTGTCCAGCTGGATTCATGAATTACTCTCACCAGCCACAGCAACTAAACTTGTGGCTTTTCTTTTACCCAGCTCTAATAATAACTGTGGTTTACATAAATATATCTATATATATATTGCCCATTTTGGAGAATACGTTAGTAATACGACAAAGTTAATGTTTAAACCTCTGCCACATGGTTGAAGTCATCTTATCAAATTCATCTGCATATCTGTCTAATCAGCTGCAGTGCAAATTTGAATTTAACAATTTAACTAATTGGTTTTCTAATGCTGTCAGACTCCTCTCACTGCATTAGGAGTCCGCCATCCCTTATAACAGGTATGTTACGCGCAGACAAACTGGATGCATCTGCAGAGGGGAACTAATCAGAATAGCAACCACACGCCATAACTTCACGAAACTGGCCCCTGTGCTAATGCCTGTAAATGAGTCAATAATGGGGGAGACACTATCTGGTCTGTCCCCGCTATCACAGTCCAGAGTCTGGGGCGAGCAAGGAGCGAGTTCAAAGGTCCTACAGTCAGAGGAGAGAGGGAGAGAGAGAAAGAGTGAGTGAGGGGGAGAGAGAGAGTGAGTGAGTGAGTGAGTGAGTGAGAGGGAGGGAGAGAGATTCACAAAGAGAGATGATAGAGAAACAGAAGGATACAGAAAGAGGAAAAGAGATGGAGGGAGAGAGAAATACAGAGAGAGAGAGAGAAAAAGAGGAAGACACAGAGAAACACGCGGATTCCAGAGAGTCACAGCTGACACTTTCCCTGACCTTTGACCTTCCTGGCATTAAAAGCAAAAAGCAAATATCTTGAAGATAACTGCTCAAACACAGAAACAGAACCGCAAGGCCTTCCTGTCAAAGCCATCTTATCTAAAAAAGTATGTTTTTAAATAAAGAGTTTTTCATATTGGATTTACAGGGCAGCGTACAAGACTGCAGAAAACAAACCCTGAGCCTGGCGAAACCAGGTGAATCAATTTATGCACAACAGCTAAAAATAGATTGCATTTTTCAATCTGGGCGAATAGCCCGCAAAAACAACATCAAAATAATGTTCAAATTTTCCGTCCGATCTTCCCTTACCCCTGCAGGGTCATGTCAAAGCTTCATTAATGTAATGGCTTTGCATTTATTGGCAGTAAGACATGACAGACTGAGACGGGTGACATCACTCATGTTTGAAACTGCTCTTTTTTTATTAAGTAATCCGCGCGCGCCCGGCCGGGGCCACCGTTCCCCCCTCGGCCTGCTTTTTATCGCTCGGCGCACGCGGGCTGCTTCAGCTCGCCTCCATCGCTGTAACTGAGCAAGGTCAGGTGACGCGGGGACCCATAACAATCAACAGAGGCGAAATTAAAAAGCAGCTCCTGGTTCCGGCCTAAAGTACACTCAACAGCACAGCCGGTACAGCAACTGTGGGTTCGAGTAAGCGGACCCACAGACAGAGATGCTAGTCTTGATCCAAGAGCCTGGCAGCCATTTTAAAATGCAGTGTATCTAGTGTCTGTAGTATAGCGTAGTCTAGTGTATATAACTCTATAAATTAACTCCACTCCTCGTGGATACTTAAAATGCACACCATTTTGATATTATACTTTGTCAATATACTGCCTTTATTATTTACAGATATTTTAAATTATACAGTTTCCGTATTAGTCTCAGTTAATAATGAACAATATTACTCATAAATACCTGCAAACGTACATAGTTTTGTTATTATTCCTGAAGTATGAATTCTCATTTTTATTTCCAAAAAGATTTTATACACAATTTCAGATGACCATACTATTATACGGTTCTATTGTTATATGATTGTATATAATAACACCGCAGCGTTGGCTGGGGGTCAGACTCAATCACTCCTAGTGTACTGTCTCTTAGAGCTGTCTGTGAACTGTATTTGCTCGTTAAGCCATATTACCGTGTTTTCATTCCCCTCTCCATTTTCTTACTAATCTGCTGTACAATATGTTGTGTGTAAAGTAAACAATGAGACTATTTAGGAGGAAATTATTAAGTAAAACTAATTACATAGTCATATTTAAAAAATAAGAGCAGGTTTAAGTTTGAGACCTAGCACAGAAACAGCTTGCAGGAAATGATTCAGATGGCTCTACACTGATCTGACAAGGTTACAACAATACAGTGCAATATAACAATGACAACATGGGGGCTGCTTTCCACTATGACGGCTACTCTACAGTATGGGGGCCCCTGCACTTCACCGCCGAGCTGATGAAAAGATATAGAAAAATCCAAAATTCCTTTGGTCCTTTAGCCCCTTTGTTCCAAATGGAATTTCTGTGTAATGCTATGCTATGGCTGGCTATTTCTGGAGGGGGTCTGTATAATGAAGGGCACTGAAATGCTTTGGGTGGTTATTGCTGGAGGGGGTCTGTCTAATGAAGGGCACTGTAATGCTATGGGTGGTTATTGCTGGAGGGGGTCTCTGTAATGAAGGGCACGGTAATGCTTTGGGTGGTTATTGCTAGAGGGGGTCTCTGTAATGAAGGGCACGGTAATGCTTTGGGTGGTTATTGCTAGAGGGGGTCTCTGTAATGAAGGGCACGGTAATGCTTTGGGTGGTTATTGCTAGAGGGGGTCTCTGTAATGAAGGGCACGGTAATGCTTTGGGTGGTTATTGCTAGAGGGGGTCTCTGTAATGAAGGGCACGGTAATGCTTTGGGTGGTTATTGCTGGAGGGGGTCTGTGTAATGAAGGGCACTGTAATGCTTTGGCTGGTTATTGCTAGAGGGGGTCTGTGTAATGAAGGGCACGGTAATGCTTTGGGTGGTTATTGCTGGAGGGGGTCTGTGTAATGAAGGGCAGTGTAATGCTTTGGCTGGTTATTGCTGGAGGGGGTCTGTGTAATGAAGGGCAGCGTATGTTTTGGGCAGTTATTGCTAGAGGGGGGTCTGTGTAATGAAGGGCAGTGTAATGCTTTGGGCAGTTATTGCTAGAGGGGGTCTGTGTAATGAAGGGCAGTGTAATGCTTTGGGCAGTTATTGCTAGAGGGGGTCTGTATAATGAAGGGCGCGGTAATGCTGACACTCTGCCACTCCTTGCATCTGCTGCTTTAATCAACATGAAGGTGCTGTCAGCGCCCTATTTCAGGAAAATTAAACAGGCTTACCGTAAACAGGCCCTGTTGGGAGGGGCAGAGAGAGCAAGTGTGTGTGTGTTTGACAGCGAATGTGAGACAGTGTGTCTATGTGTGATAAAGTGTTTGTGGGTCTGAGCGCGTATGTATGCATGCCTGTGCGAATGAGTGTGTGTAAAAGTTTATCCAAGAGTATGTGTGTGTGTATGTGTGTGTGTTTGTGTATATGTGCGTGAGAGTTTATGAATGCATTTGTATAGTGGCTCTGATACGGTGACTCTGGAGTGCAAAGCATAAATGCAAAAACTAAAACTCAATGACAAAAACCTGCAGCCCTGAAGTCCAAGATCTGTGAGTTTGTGTGTGAGGTTGTGTGTTAGTACATTCCTGCACATTTTCTCACGTGAGAGTTTGTGTACAAGTGTGTGAGCATAAGTTATAGCTGGTGTGTGACAGTGTGCAGGTGCGAGATATGTGTGTGTATGTGTGTGTGTGTGCGTGTGTGTGTATGTGTGTGTGTGTGCATGCGTGAGCGCGTGTGTGTGTTTGTGTATATGTGAGTGTGTGTGTGTGTGTGAGAGACTGATTGAGAAGAGAGCAGATGGGGAGACAGAAGCCAGGATGCTCCAGATTCAACCCCCCGCCTCCCACCCCACCCCACACCCCCCCACCCTCGCTCTCCCATTGACATGATAATGGGTACAAATTGATGAAGACATTTCACTCACTCCCTGACAACTCCTTGACACAATACACAAACACTCCCCCACCCACGAGCACTCGTTAATCACAGGCCCCGCCCCCCTGCCCGTGCCCCACCCCCCCCTCCATCTCCCCGCGGTTTAATCAGCTAATTCTCTCCCCCCTGAGCGCCGCGGCTGGCGCTAACAGCCCTCGCGCCGCCAGATAATCCTGTCTTCCTCACCACTTAATCTGCTTTAATGAAGCCCTGATCCACCAATTAGACACGATCGCGCGACGGCGCTCACACCGCGCAGATAAATAACCCAGCCGCCGCGGGGTCTCGCTGTCCGAGAGCTTCGCTCCGCAGCGCCGGCGGCCAGTCTGAGCACGGGCGGGCTCTCTCCTCCACATCCTCCCATTTCACATCTGAAGCGCTTTCTTCCTCCGCTGGAACAGGTCTTAGCATTCTTTGTCAATTTTGTAAACTTATTTTTTCCCCCTCTTTTTTTCCCCCTATTTCCAGGGCTGGAAATGTTCTAGGTCTGTTTCTCATCAACAAAAATCAAGGCCTGATATTTGGTATTGCTTTCCTGCTCTCTGCAAGCGTGTGAGCCTTTCTATTTACACCAGTGTGTTCCATTTCTCTGTGTTTCCTCCCCTCCTGCCAGGAAAGATGTGATGCATTTAAAAGCATCAGTAACACAGCACCTTTGGTGGCCCTGGGAATAAAAATATATTGATCAACATCCCCCCCCCACCCCCCCAAAAAGACTTACTGTTTAGCCCTGGCAGTACACTTTCATTTCATCACTCGCTGAAAAAAAATATATATATATATAAATATACTGGCCTTTGGGCCAACGTGTTTATACAGAGATAAAGTGCTCACCTTCCCAGATGAAATTACCCAAAAGCTGTTGCAAATCAATATAATCAATGCAATCAGCTAACTGACACAGGCAATCTCAGGGCCTGCTGGAGGGGGGCAGGAGGGGGGGGGGGGGGGACCTGTTTGGGATCTTTCAATCTTTTCGCCCTAATCGCCCCCCTGGGCCGCGTTCGCACCCGGGCATTTGCACGCTTAATTAAATTAGCGAGGGGAGGCGGGTTCCAAGCCGTGAGAGCATTGCCTTGGACCGGCTCCAGTAATTAAAGCCATACCCTCTGTGATCGTCGCAATGCTCTCTAATTAACTAATCATGCGCTTTAACCCAAACACGGGCAGGATTGATGAGCGCGCCCCAAGCGTCTGGCGAACCCGCGCAGCAGCGCCAGGCCGTAACTCAGCAACACTTCCCGAAAGCGCAGCGTCCTCTCCGCGCTATTACCTGTGTGTGACAGTAAACTCCCATCAGTCACTGCCTGTCAGCCTGATCGCGCTGACCTATGGCAGCTCTCCCTGTGTGTGAGACGCAGGAGCTCCTCACAGGCAGGCATTATGCTGAGGCTGGGAGAGCAGCATTACACCAGGGAGTGCGGGCGTGTATGGAGACTTAAAGAGCAGGCAAGCAGGTGATGTTCACCTGGATCTGCAGGTACAGGCCCTGGTACGCACACACGCATGCACGCACGCACGCACACACACACACACACACACACACACACACGCACGCACGCACGCACGCATGCACACACACTCACACACGCACACACACACACACACACACACACTCCATTTCACCCTTTCTGCTGTATAAAGCGTACAGTCCTCTATTTACGGTCCTGTGTTTTACAGAGGATCGGTTCAGAGCAGAGGGGTTGGGCGGCTTGGTACAGGCCTTGCCACACCCATGTCTGTTTGCCGTCCACTGATCACACATAAAAATACATCGGTCGTTTTCTTTTGATTTGCACGTCCTCTAATCCCTCTCACACACACCCCCCTCCCTGACCAGCCGTTTTATCCCCCACTGGCTGACTAACGTTGCTCCACAGCACATTTTGGAATACAAATTTTATCACCAAAAATAGAAACGCAAAATGTATCAAAGCAAATACGCATATGGAAATATATTAATGGTTAAGTGTGTTTGCAGTAAGAACACTCTGAATGTCTTGAAACCACATGTTTGTACTGATTGTATGTATTGTATGCGGGTAAAGTGCGTATGGTTCAGGGGTCTCAGCCAAAATTAAAGCCCTTCATAGTATATCCTTGTCAGGCCTCTGAAATGGACACGGAGCACCCGGTTCACCACGGAAAAACCCGGCAGGCCATCACCGAGATGCACGATCGCAATGCACTCTCCGCACAATGCACTATAAATCACCTGCTGCTTTACATTGTTCTGAATATTTAATCTGCTCCGACCATAATTCCTTCTCTTCTAATGCTGAGATACGACACAACTCTCTAAATAACATTAAAAGAGGAGGTGACAGCAAACCACTCACTCCCTCCTGTTCCTGAATAAATTCAGCAATTTAAACCCAAAGAGTCACAGCCAGAAATCTCCACTTATTATGCCGCATAAAACCCAAACTCCCAGGATTCCACAAACCACATCCCTGCTGGATTTCTGGGACACATCAAGCACCATGATGGGGAAAAAAGCTTAGCAAAAATCCAGCTTACTTTCCCACAATACAGAATCAAAGTATAAATATTCGGTTATTAATAGTAACAGTTGGCTTCTCAATCACAGTAATCACTACTGAACTGGGTACAACGCCTGAGATCTGGCAACCCTGCCACTGTCATGCATGTCACACAGGGAGCCTCTCCGCGCCCATTTAGTACCACGCGTCTGATGCGAATGGCTTTTCACTTAGCACAGCGCACAGTGATTTAAAGAGACAGAGGAACAGGGTAGGATCAAAGCCACTCAACACTGACCCGTAATGCCTGCCTAATTAAATAATTAACTAACTGATTCATCACAAGATCAATAAGGCGCAGGGATGGTTTACGGTCCAAGGGTAATGCGTTAGGGTGACACTCAATAACAGGGAAGAACAAACAAACAAACAAACAAACAAACAAACAAACAAACAAACAAACAAACAAACAAACAAACAAACAAACAAACAAACAAACAAACAAACAAACAAAACAGGATTAAAGGCACCATCTGAAAACACCGGAGCAGCATCACAGGGCAATCGGCGTCCTGTCACACAGAGGATTGCACATGAGAGCAGGAATCTGCGCTGCCGATGACCTCGCGGCGTGGGGGACGTGACATCATCACGGATTCGAGACGCGCCCCGGGCCAATAAGACGCCTGTGATAGCAGAAAGCCAGGCGTCCCGGCCAATAAGACGGCACCTTGCGCCTTTACCAAGACTCTAAACGCCAATCCTGCGTAATGAATTTGCTCCCCGAGGCTGTGGAGGGGGCGCAAGCAGGGGCCGCATTGGGGAAAATGTTAATGAAAGTGTAATTCATTCTAGCAGATTGTGTGTGTGTGTGTGTGTGTGTGTGTGTGTGCGCATGCGTGTGCGGGTGCGTGCATGTGTGTGTGTGTGTGTGTGTGGTGGGGGTTCACAAGCGTTCCTGCCACGATTGGG
Source organism: Anguilla pacifica (assembly GCA_039654925.1). Classification (NCBI taxonomy): domain Eukaryota; kingdom Metazoa; phylum Chordata; class Actinopteri; order Anguilliformes; family Anguillidae; genus Anguilla; species Anguilla pacifica. The sequence continues at coordinate 12,242,856 of CM077298.1, forward strand.
CTGTAGGGTTGGGGTCGCCATGGAGATTGATTAGGACGAAGAGTGAGGTACGACGTCACTTTGATCCCAGCGACCCTGGCGACGATAAATCCAGGGGCCTAAACAATTTCTGGTAATTGTTTCATACCTAGTGGGGCCGGGCTCGGTCCCGCCACAACAAATGAGCTAAAGTAAGGCCAACGGCATTGTGGGAAACAAGCCTACTCTACAACACATAGCATAAGCACGCACAGCACATACAAACATATACACTCACACACAAAATATATACATAACACTTACATACACACAGTACATAGAAACACTTACAAAAAATATATATACATGACACAGATGCACTTAAATACACATGGTACCTGCACACCACACATACAAAGGACACACAACTATACACTTACAGACATATAGTGCATGCATTATACATCATGCACACACTGTACACACACAACACACACACACACACCACGCATATATTTTTACACACATACAGTACATACATCACACATTAGCACACAAACATGCTTATGAATTACTGACTGATCAGTGCCTGTTACAGCTAATAATAAACTGCGCAGCTGAAAGACAGCACTGACCCATTTCCACTCCTCCCATTACAGGCACTAGCGGTTAATGTGACCCTTCCAGACATGTGTGTTTCCCTGCTGCTTCTTCACATCGAAGCAGCAGCGAAACATGGGCCCGAGGAGCAGTCACGCTGGAACCAGACCCCAAAGGCACAAGTCCAACTGAGGCTCAACTGAAATGGCCAATTAATAAAACTGCAAAACAAAAATATTTCACCTGATAACGAGTTCTTTATTGGCAGCTCATGCTCTTAATAGAATTGCAGAATCACCTCACTCTGGTTAAACATCAGGCAGAATGAGTCACATTGAGAAGATTCAAATGCACACAAAATGAACATCAGTAAGATTTAAATGCAGCTCAAATCAAACAGTAATAAGACTGAAATGCATTTGAACTAAACACAGAATTTACTTAAAGTTGGCCAAAAAAAAAAGATTTGATGTGAGAAACAGCCGGTGAACACTGCCCTGTGGCATGCTGACCTGGGGGGGGGGGGGGTACTAGGGATATTTCGGGGAAATCTGGGAATACAGATTAAAGTCCCAAAGACTCGGTGACAGCATGACTTCTCAGGGTTAGGAGCTAGGACACCCAAGGTTAGGGAACAAACCCCTAAGCCCTCTGGGACAGGACGGGTTTGGCTGGATGACTGCTGCGAGTGTCTCTTGTCACATGACCTGTCAATGATGGAAGCTCACACAGAAGCACATCTGAAGCCAGCAGTTCCTCTCCGAAAACTAGGTCTGTAACATGTAGACCAGCCGAAATCAATCCAGACAGGTCTCTGTATCTACCCCTAAAACACACCTGTTCTGAACAGCAATTCATTTTTATTTTTGAGTAAATTAAGGAATGTTTCCCCAAAGATGACCTGTCCATGAAGCATAAGCATGAGGATAAGTTTCAGTTCAGACATAAGACTCAGAATTTTGGCTCACTACCAGATATTTAAAAAAATCCAAGGCCTAGGTTTATAATATTACTAAATCACTTCGATCCAAGGTAATGTGTACACTGTAAATTTATCCTTTTAATGGCTTTTATTAATCTCTCCCTCTGCCCCCTTTGCTCTCTCACTCCATCTCTCTCTCGCTTTTCCTCTGCGCAGAGATAGCAATCTAATCAACCGTTAAACAGCCTTCAAGCAGGTACAAAGGGTTCATGCAGGAGGAAGTTTGTCTGAACCTTCAGGTGTAATTAGCTATAAAACCCTGCTATTCAGGACATACAAGAGAGAGAAAGAAGACAGGAGACATCATGACAGAGAGAGAGAGAGAGAGAGAGAGAGAGAGAGAGAGAGGAATTCATTGGCCTCATGTTCTGTCCTGTTACTTATTCTGGTATCAGATGCCAATGCATTAAATTCTGAGTGTCCCCACAGATTGCTAGTCAACATTCAGTTTATATTCAGTTTACGTGTTTTTGAGGACTCTCTTAGCTACCAAAGAAATCTCAAATGTAAGTTAGTGCACTATGCATTTAGACAAACACAATTCTCAAACAGAGGAGATCTACTTCAAGGCATGCAGCAGCATCTCTCACACTCTGTGTCTCTTCTGTCTGACGTTTCTCACAGGAACTAAATCTCCGAGGAAGTTTTGGTTTCTGCTTTAAGTCACAATAAATCTTGTTAAATTATGCAATAAAATATTCTCCTTTCTTTTTACTCCGATCTGCTTGCATGTAAATAAATTACTAAATCAACAGCACTTGAACTACAGAAAAAAGTAAAATGATTTTTTTCACCCTTTACATGATTCCATAAACGGCACTTTCCTGAATAAGGTATCAGGTTTATAGTATCTGGAATAGTCAGAATAGAACCTCATTCTACGTCTTCTTCAGTTGAGTTCAGTTGAGTAATAATTTACACTGGAGTCTGTCTCCCCCTAGTGGTAACACAAGATATTCATAAGCGCGCACATACACAACAAAGACACTAAGAATGCACAAGGCCAAATAAATGTTTAATTAAAGCACATAACTGGAAATAAAAAATAATAATTACACACATGAAATATTTCATTATACTGAAGATCCTTTACATCTGACCTTTTGATTTCGTTCAGCTAAATTTCCTCCCGGTAACAACACTAGCAGCCATGTCATTACACGGTTAGCACTGATTACAGACAATGCATCACAAAGCATTAAACGTTACAGTAGGAATATTACACATCAGACAGACAGAGACCTGTTTCGTCCCATAAAGTTGAGTCTCTCTAGAGACATAATGCCCAGATAAAACTATTTTAATAATCTCTAGTACCTCAAATCTCCAGTCTGGAAAATGGCATATCTTTAAAACTCTTCCTAAAAAGGTTATCCCTGCGACCAAGGGGAGACTCCTGATATGAGACTAATTAAAAACTGAAAAACCAAGAGAAATAAACCAGGCAGGTTCCTCCTCAGATAAAAAAAATCTGTGTTTATTTATTTTTTTTAATTTGTCTATCTGTAAAACGTACCAAATGCGTGGGTAACCCACATTTAACACAATGCCATGGGTCTGACTGCGATCAGCTAACCTAAGACTGTCAGAGTGAAGCCAGGCTGCGGCTAACCTGCAACACGCAGCCGAACTGCAACCGAAACGGAGGGACTCCAGACCCTGGAAGGGGCGGAGGGGAAACGATCAGTACAAGCTTAGTTTCTCTGTTGGTCGTGTGAGGGCCAGGACACACACCAAGGAGCTAAATCACTCTTTTTCCCAATCAAGGCTCTTTTTCTCCCCAGAAACTGAGACCTACTAGAGCGATTAAATAATATCCAAGAGCCTTTGTTAGAGAATGTAATTAACTTCATATTTAAAAGTCCAAACCGTGCTGACAGACCCATGAGGCCCGATGGAGGCCATGTGTTTACAGAGCCACACTCAAAACCCTAACCCTAACCCTAACCCTAACGAAAACAGGGAAATACCCACGTTCCATAGATCCCAAAAAATGTTTCGATCTGGAAGGTTCTAAAAATTAAACTCCATTGCAGTAAGTATCATGGTGATAGAGAGGCATTTCCAGCAGTGGCAGTGACCAATGCATGCTGGGAAGGAAAGTGGAGAGGATTTCAGAGGCGACGGCATCTTCATAACCGTAAGGTGCCAAAGCCGACAACCAATTTCAGCTTCACTCCCACTCAACCTACTACTGCCTACGGCTGCATCGGTTTGCGGAGCCTGGCAGTGCATTACGTTCCCTTAGCAACCAGCCCACACTACCACATGCTTCCTTCCATTGCCCCCGGTCCATCCATCTCCTTCATTACTATCGTTTTTCAAACAGCGCGTGCTGGCCTGCTCAGTGCCGGGCATTAACCTTCACTCTCTCCCTCGTTAGGGCCCACTAAATGCATATTTACAGACATTTACCCACAATTCACTGCCATTTCCTCAGCAGACAGTGCAGTGCGGATACCTTCACATGGTCCTATATCAAACACACAGAAGGACCGTCCTGAGACACCAGCAGGATTACAGTCTGTGTTGCCAGTGCAGGCCCAGCATTCTGTACTGCAGTTTCCATGGCTACATGACGAGTCCTGGTGACAGAGCACAGATGGCAGAGGGTACAAGCGCAACAACGTGACTCAAAGTCCAAATATTCGTTTCCTTTTTGGGGGTCTGTTCGATCCGTCGACCTCCTGAGCAGCAAGCGAGTGTGAAATTACCCAGAGTTCCAGAGTCCAGCAACGGTGATTATTCACACTCATCCAACTAAGTTTATAAACGAAAGTAAAGTTCCATTTCCTCCCTTCATTTCTGTGAAAGTACATGCCTTGTTTTTTTGCATCTGTAAGACCAGGTGGGTTCTGGACAGCCATGCTACAGAGTGTGGGGGGGGGGGGGGGAGTGGCAGGGGGAGGGGGTGTGTCCTGCTGATGCGGGGAGAGGAACCAGACGCGGGTCCCTCTGCAGAACCATCATACCATGTTGGCGCTGGCCGCCGGCTCCAGGGTCTGCAGGTGCCGAACCTGGTCCAGGACCCAGCTGATGTCGGGCCGCTCCTGGGGGTTGGACACCATGGTGGAGCTCAGCAGAGTCTGGAGGCCTTGGGAATACCTGCGACCCCAGAAGGGAGAAGGGTCAGACAGGGAGGAACAGTCATCACTTCACACAGGCAGAACAGGGGTTAGCTGGCCCTTACAGGGAAAATACTGTGCTGACTCCTTGTCCCAGAGTCAATATGGCCACAGTACACTTTTTCCTTTTTTTAAAATTTGGAATCTCCAATCCCACCCCAAATTTGGAATGTCCAATTCGCAAACTACATGCAAGTGTGCTCATACATGGCCCCTGCTGCCGGTTTGGGAGAGCAAAGACAACTGGACTTTGAATCAAGCGGTGCCAGCCAGCCGCTTCTTTTCACATCACTGTCACAGGCAGAGTGGGGGCGGAGGAGACCCAATCACGCACACGAGCAGAGAGCACGCCACGGGCGCCTGGGCGGCCAGGGGTCGCACAAGCAATGAATGAACACTGCCGTCCCTGTCCACTGAATCCCTCCCATTCACACCTTCCTTGGGCGACGTGAAGCCAATTGTGTGCCGCCCCTGCAGGGCTCAGGGCTCAGGTATGGGCGTTAGGGCTCAGGTAAGGGCGTTAGGGCTCAGGTAAGGGCATTAGGGCTCAATTAAGAGCGTTAGGGCTCAGAGGGGCTCACCTGCAGGGCTGGGGTATGCTGACGGGGTTCTGCACAGCGAGAGCCACGCTGTCGCCCTTCTGGAACACCAGGTCAAACGGCCCCTCCAGCATCATCATGCAGTACAGCACGCACCCCAGAGACTGCAGGAGCACAGGCAGAGCACAGTCAGACACAGGCGAACCGCACGCGCACAGGCGCACGCTCTCCCCTACCCGCCCCGCCCGGCCCGGGACCACGGCTCTCTGTACCCAGATGTCCGTGCGCTCGTCGATGATGCAGTGGCTCTCCACGCTGAAAAGCTCTGGAGCTCGATAGGAGATGGTGCATCTCTGAGCTGCCCAGTCCTAGGACACAGAGAGAGGGAAAAGGGGAAGAAATGTGTGAGAATTACTGCCACCTGCGTGTTCAGTGCATTCCCCCTTTGTAAGGACACAACCAGAGTGAGATTCGTAGATTGGTGGAACATCTTATTGTGGAGATCTTAGACCATTTGTAAAGACTCAAAACATAGTATTTGACCATAATGTAAAATAAATTGTAATGAAGCCCAAAACGTAATAAAAATCCGATAATGTAATATCCAAAGCTCTGTGTCCCTGCGCCTCTCAGTTTGTCTGCCTCTCTCGCCCTCTCCTTCAGTCTCTTAAGTACATAGAAGAGGAAGTGTTAATCTGATTTTTCTTCCCTTTTCCCCAATCATTTAAGCTGAATTAAAAACAATAATTAAATAATTAAAGCAGAAATAATAATTCAACAAAAAAAAAAAACTTTAGGAATTATAATTATTAATTGCAAAACAAGAAACATTCCCTAAACAATTGTATTAGAATTAAAAAATATAATTTTTCCATTTTGTGGGTATAAAAACTGCTGGTTAACTTGTGATGTTCACTTTATTCACCGTTTCTTGAGGGCTAATCATTTGGCACTCACAGTAAGTTAGGGCGCTGTGTGTGTAAGTCAGTACGCTGTGTGTGTGTGTAAGTCAGTACACTGTGTGTGTAAGTCGGTACGCTGTGTGTGTAAGTCAGTGCGCTGTGTGTGTAAGTCAGTGCGCTGTGTGTGTAAGTCAGTACGCTGTGTGTGTAAGTCAGTACGCTGTGTGTGTAAGTCAGTACACTGTGTGTGTAAGTCGGTACGCTGTGTGTGTAAGTCAGTACACTGTGTGTGTAAGTCGGTACGCTGTGTGTGTAAGTCAGTACACTGTGTGTGTAAGTCAGTACGCTGTGTGTGTAAGTCAGTACGCTGTGTGTGTAAGTCGGTGCACGCAGTGTGTGTAAGTCAGTACGCTGTGTGTGTAAGTCGGTGCACGCAGTGTGTGTGTGTAAGTCAGTACGCTGTGTGTGTAAGTCAGTACACGCAGTGTGTGTAAGTCAGTGCGCTGTGTGTGTAAGTTGGTACGCTGTGTGTGTAAGTCGGTGCACACAGTGTGTGTGTGTAAGTCAGTACGCTGTGTGTGCAAGTCAGTACGCTGTGTGTGTAAGTCGGTACGCTGTGTGTGTAAGTCGGTGCACGCAGTGTGTGTAAGTCAGTACGCTGTGTGTGTAGTCAGTACACGCAGTGTGTGTAAGTCAGTACGCTGTGTGTGTAGTCAGTACACGCAGTGTGTGTAAGTCAGTACGCTGTGTGTGTAAGTCGGTACGCTGTGTGTGTAAGTCAGTACGCTGTGTGTGTAAGTCGGTGCACGCAGTGTGTGTGTGTAAGTCGGTGCACGCAGTGTGTGTGTGTAAGTCAGTACGCGGTGTGTGTAAGTCAGTACGCGGTGTGTGTAAGTCAGTACGCTGTGTGTGTAAGTCGGTACGCAGTGTGTGTGCAGTACAGGTGTGTTCCGCGCGGTCAGCTCACCTGCACGGTCATGGCCTCGCGCGAGCCCCGCACCTCGATGCGTGCGCGGTTCATAGAGCCCAGGTCCATGAGCAGGGCGCGGTCGTCCTCCTCCAGGAGAACGTTAGTGGGCTTCAGGTCCCTGCAGAGGGGAGACACGCCTCCCATCAATACAGCTCAGGTACACTCACAATCAGCTGTGTTACTGCTGTTACTGTCAAACTGCATTACATGCACACACAACCGTTACACTCGTAATGAGCTGTGTTACTGCTGTTACTGTCAAACTGCATTACACGCACACACAACCGTTACACTCGTAATGAACTGTGTTACTGCTGTTACTGTCAAACTGCATTACATGCACACACAACCGTTACACTCGTAATGAACTGTGTTACTGCTGTTACTGTCAAACTGCATTACATGCACACACAACCGTTACACTCGTAATGAACTGTGTTACTGCTGTTACTGTCAAACTGCATTACATGCACACACAACCGTTACACTCGTAATCAACTGTGTTACTGCTGTTACTGTCAAACTGCATTACATGCACACACAACTGTTACACTCGTAATCAGCTGTGTTACTGCTCTGGCAGTTACAGTCAAACTGCAATAGTAAGGAAAGTTTTCTGAAAACAACGTGCAAGGATTGTTACGCATGATTCTGAAGGCAGTTTATGAGCCGCTCACAGGAACCCGCTGGGGGGCCCCGCGTAGCGGAATGCTTCTGGCGTAACAGACGTGCCGCGGCCAGCACACTTCAGTCCCGCTACACGCACGCCCCGCTTCGGGTGTAACCCCAGCCTTACACTCGACCGTGAGTACACCTCTGTTCCACTCTCACACAGCACACGTTACTGTACCTGCCTGTACCCGTGCGTAGCCTGCGGGGAGACCGTACCTGTGTGTAGCCTGTGGGGAGACCATACCTGTGCGTAGCCTGTGGGGAGACCGTACCTGTGTGTAGCCTGAGGGGAGACCGTACCTGTGTGTAGCCTGCGGGGAGACCGTACCTGTGTGTAGCCTGAGGGGAGACCGTACCTGTGTGTAGCCTGTGGGGAGACCGTACCTGTGTGTAGCCTGTGGGGAGACCGTACCTGTGCGTAGCCTGTGGGGAGACCGTACCTGTGCGCGTAGCCTGTGGGGAGACCGTACCTGTGTGTAGCCTGTGGGGAGACCGTACCTGTGTGTATAGCCTGTGGGGAGACCATACCTGTGCGTGTAGCCTGTGGGGAGACCGTACCTGTGTGTAGCCTGTGGGGAGACCGTACCTGTGCGTAGCCTGTAGGGAGACCGTACCTGTGCGCGTAGCCTGTGGGGAGACCGTACCTGTGTGTAGCCTGCAGGTAGACCGTACCTGTGTGTAGCCTGTGGGGAGACCGTACCTGTGTGTAGCCTGCAGGTAGACCATACCTGTGTGTAGCCTGTGGGGAGACTATACCTGTGCGTGTAGCCTGCAGGTAGACCGTACCTGTGTGTAGCCTGCAGGTAGACCGTACCTGTGTGTAGCCTGCAGGTAGACCGTACCTGTGCGCGTAGCCCTTATCATGAATGGCCTTCAGTCCCGCACAGATTCCATGGAGGATGTGCAGAACGCGAGACTCCGGCATGAAGCTGTTCTTGTCCCTCAGCTTCTCCAGCACAGACCAGAGACTGCCTCTCTGTGTGATATTATTATGTATCATTATAATAATTCACATTCAGCAGAAAAACCAGAGCAACTTATCCAGAGCAACTCACACAGCCTACAGGTTTTAGTTTGTTTGTTTTTTTAATACAATCCATTGATACAGCTGGACATTTTCAGGGGATCTAATGAGGTGAAATTACTTACTCAAGGGACCAACAGCCATGCTCCAACTAGAAACAGAGCCTGCCACCTCTGATTTACAATCCCAGTACCCTAACCATTATAATACACTTCCACCCAATTATTATTATTATGATGATGATGATGATGACTCACGCTGATGTAGGGCAGCAGCAGGCAGGCCTCGCTCTTCCCGCCGCGCTCCAGGAAGGCGTGGCCGGCGAGCGACAGGATGTTGGGGTGGCTGAACAGGCGGTGCATCTCCACCTCGGTCTGCGCTTCCTGCCGCGCCTCCCGGTCATGGCACAGGATCCTCTTCAGGGCGTAGAATCGCCCATCCTGCGCCCCTTCCACCAGGTCCACATAGCTGAAGCCCCTGCAGGCACGCCACGGGCAAGGTCAAAATAAGCACGACCCAGAAAAGCAGGGGCTCCAGCACACGCTGTTCCACATAAATGCATGATTCTCTACACCAGTGGTAACCGACCCTGTTCCTGGAGATCCACCATCCTGTTGGTTTTAATTTCAACCCTAAGGTGGCACAACTGATACTACTAATTAGCAGCTCAACAAGATCTCTAGCTGTTGAATGATGTTGAATGAGGTGCGCTTTGTTAGGACTGGAGAGAAAACCTACAGGATGGTGGATCTCGAGGAACAGGGTTGGTTACCACTGCTCTACACAAAGACACACAGCACCAGTACAGTACATCAAACAGGGGGACAGCCCTTACCCTTCGTCCAGTTTCTGGATGAAGTAGTATCTCTTGTTTTCGATGGTGATGGCGCTCCGGGAGCACACGCACAAGGCCTGGCCCATGGTCACATCCCTCACTCACCCGCAGAGAGAGAGAGAGGCACAGGGAGGGCTGCTGGGAAATGCAGTGCAGAGGAGGCAGAACAGTTAAGCACAGGGACCGATGTCACAGACCTCAGATCAGACTCAGAGAGCTTTGTCCAAGCTGAGAAGAGACATTCACAGGCCTGAAATCAACCTTCTGGAGTTTTACTCTAGCTGATGAGGAACAGTAACAAAAACATGACACCAGTCCACTAAAAAAAGTGGCCCTCATCTTTAACAAAAACTGTAGCCTACCAGGTTAATAATGTAATCAGACAATCAGCAAAGAACAAAATTATAATTATAATAACTATAAGTAGACTTTTTCCTTTTAAAACGGAATTTCTCTTTTTGCACAATCAAAACGCCCATTTTCCAAACAGCAAACCGCAGAGTGATATGGACTAGTAGACTACTGCTGTTGCGTATGAATTTACATGCAATGTACAGCTGTTTAAATGGATAATAAACGATGTAGCTAGCAAGCTCAATTAAACAGGACAAATGCCATGGTGCATGCACAGTGAGCTTTCTTGTTTTCTATCGAAGAAGTATAATTTACCAATCTAATTAGCGTACAATCAACAAATGCCATTTGAAATGAGACAAGACGCCCACATCTCGTTACCATGTGATCCACAGAAAACAAGAACACCGGTTACGTAACTGAACCTTCTGTGTCACAAGCACTATCAGGCACCCGGTTACTTTTAATTATTCATTGATACCAACAGCAACGTTTGCGCTTCTTTGTTTGCTTTGTAAATAACTGTTGTAGCTCGCCACTGTTGCTCTTAGCATCCTACAAGTACACTAAAACAATGTACAGAACGACTGCGTCCTCCTAAAGATAATACTGATAAAAAATTAATGGCAAACGTGGCACAGACTAGTTGGTTTAAAATATGCTATGCAATCAGCGAACTCGCATGATTTTGTCTTCAGTAACCACATTCGGAATGCAGCCAAAAGAATGTTCCAGCGTCACCACGAACTAATCTTAATGATCTACGCGGTTTCTCTTATACAATTCTGTTTTCTTTTTGAGAACAGTTTACCTTTCTTTTTAATTTCACGGTCCGGATTTCACTCTTCCTGACCAGCTCCTGCTCCCTCTTCGGTTTCAGACAATACTTCCGTATACACAGAAAACGTCATTGTGACGTAAAATGACTCTTCACTTCCTCTTGCCTTCACTGACCTGTTTTCAGCACTGATATGTACTGGTTTTCAGCCTCACGCAAAAGTTTCTGGTTGGTGTTTCAGTTTGGTCATCTGTGATAATTTACCTTGATTGCATGTGTCCTCTACAAATACTTTTTGTAGCTACCGTTGAAAAACGCGTACATTATAACAATACATACTAGGTATACCGATTCATATTGTCTTGAAAAGATGAGCAGTCCATTTAATGGTTTAAACTGGGTCTGCCTGATTAAAATAAACTCAGGTGCTAATTTCTATGTAGGCCAAAAAGTAGGCGTTTTATCTTGAAGGATGATGGGCCGGTTTCTTCATCCCGTTGTAAGTTGAAAAATGTGCTGCAGTTGTAGGTGTAGACAGGCAGCTTACCCGAAGCGACATACTGGCTATTTTTGTCACAGAACTTACTTTTAATGTAACAATCTTTTGTCTGTTCTTTTTTTTTTGTTTGTTTTTAATTGTGCAAATATCTGGAGTGTGTGCAAACATTGAATAACTGAGTAAAATTGTTTTGAGTGAAAGAATGTTTTTTTTTTTTTTTTTACTTTGAAATACATGGATATAGATTTTATGTGATTCAAACATAAAACATTTAAGCCAGGCACATTACAACAGCCAGGCACCTGTGCCAACGATACATGAAATTATCATGCTCATGTGCATCATTTACTTATCGTTGAATGATTTTTCATTTTTTCCAGCTGAATTCACAAGCAAAGTGATAGACTCAGTTGCTCTCTTGACTCACGACGTCTGCTTAATAATAAAGTTAGCAAGTTCAAATTTTTTGTTATACAAATAAAACTGGCTACATTTTTTCATCATGAATGTCCGTGCGTATCTACGAATTCCGTGAATCTGGAAACTTGTTTGCAGTTTGCATTTGAATTGTAATGTAAAACAGGGAGGCATCAGCCAATATGGCCAGACAAATATCAGTAAATGAGCCCCAATATTTCCATATAGAGATGACTAAAGCCTGCTCTAGTTTAACCCCCCTACCATACCCACAGTGGTATGGGTACAGCTAATATGCAGGTATTGCAGCACAAATTAAGATAACCATTGACTGCATTAATATAGCACATATGCAGATAAACAGACTGCAGTGTTTGAGCACAAATACAGTTAAGCACTAATAGTAATGAGTAGGAGAATGTGATGCCTGACATTATTTAAGTAATAACAACAGGAGGTTGTGAGGCGTCGCTGTGAATGCAATAAATAACAAAGAAATGGTTGGAATTTTCTTTATTGAGCTAAGAACCTTGGATTTGGTATCCAAGGTTTTCAACGTAGACTTGGAAATGACAATTTGTGTACAGCACGAGAGCTCTGGGAATGCAAAGAAAAAGACACAGCGGTCTAAGAAAGTGCCTTAGATTATGGCCGTTAATTTTCCAGTTGATCACTTGCATCTAGGCCATTTTGATGTGGCTTTTGGAAGACCCAGCAAGCCTTCTCTTGCTCCGGCTTCCCCTGCCGTTCTCCTCCTAGTACTCTTCTCCCTCTTCATCTTCCTCATATGAGTCGATCCCCACCTCTTCATAGTCCTTCTCCAGGGCTGCCATGTCTTCTCTGGCTTCAGAGAACTCTCCCTCCTCCATGCCCTCCCCCACATACCAGTGGACAAAGGCACGCTTGGCGTACATCAGGTCAAACTTGTGGTCGAGACGGGCCCAGGCCTCGGCGATGGCGGTGGTGTTGCTCAGCATGCACACGGCCCTCTGCACCTTGGCCAGGTCTCCTCCAGGCACCACAGTGGGGGGCTGGTAGTTGATGCCCACCTTGAAGCCTGTGGGACACCAGTCCACAAACTGGATGCTGCGCTTGGTCTTGATTGTGGCGATGGCGGAGTTGACATCTTTTGGCACCACGTCACCGCGATACAGCAGGCAGCAGGCCATGTACTTGCCGTGACGAGGGTCGCATTTCACCATCTGGTTGGCTGGCTCAAAGCAGGAGTTGGTGATTTCAGCCACAGACAGCTGCTCATGGTAGGCCCTCTCTGCAGAGATGACTGGGGCGTAGGTTGCCAGGGGGAAGTGGATACGGGGATAGGGCACCAAGTTGGTCTGGAACTCTGTCAGGTCCACATTCAGGGCCCCATCAAAGCGCAGGGAGGCCGTGATGGAAGACACAATCTGGCTGATGAGCCTGTTGAGGTTGGTGTAGCTGGGACGCTCAATATCGAGGTTTCTACGGCAGATGTCATAGATGGCCTCATTGTCCACCATGAAAGCGCAGTCGGAGTGCTCCAGGGTGGTGTGGGTGGTCAGGATGGAGTTGTAGGGCTCCACCACAGCTGTGGACACCTGGGGAGCTGGGTAGACCGCAAACTCCAGCTTGGACTTCTTGCCGTAGTCGACAGAGAGACGCTCCATCAGCAGGGAGGTGAACCCTGAGCCAGTTCCCCCACCGAAGCTGTGGAACACCAGGAACCCCTGAAGCCCGGTGCACTGGTCTGCCTATAGAAAACATAATACAAACACGTGAGATAACCGTACCTGCTATATCATATATACACAGAGCTAACATTTCAAATCCTCTCTAATTCACCTCATTTCTAGCCTGCTGGAATAGAGGGGGGATAATTGGGAAATGTGTGTCGTATATCCAAACAGACAACAAGATTTTCTGTGTGTTACAATGGCCTGTAAAATCTTCTTACAACATGCATGTCCATGGAAATGCTTGTTAATTGCTTGTATGATTTTCATTTATTAATTTTTTTTTTTTTTTTTTTTTTACCAGTTTGCGGATCCGGTCCAGAACTGAATCGATGATTTCCTTGCCAATGGTGTAGTGCCCACGGGCGTAGTTATTGGCAGCGTCCTCTTTGCCAGAGATGAGCTGCTCTGGGTGGAACAGCTGGCGATAGTTCCCTGTGCGCACCTCATCTGGAATAGCAAAATTCAGTTTTCATTATTTGCATTTTTAAAAACACACGCTTCAAAGAACCAGTCTAAAAATTAGGAAAGCTAAGGTATTTCATATTTAAAATCTAGGGTCACCAGAGCTACAAACCTGGCAAATGACTAAGCTGTGATCTTCTCAACTTTTTGCTCAAATAGTAGAGAAAATGGCCCCAGCCAATACTCTCTGTCTTACTCTCCACAAATCAGAGAGTTACAAGTGGAAAACCCTGTGACCCAGGTCCCCTACAAGCTTCAAAGGACTGATAGTGGCCTCGATTTATAAGTAGCATCTAGGACCCCCTTGGCAGCCCTCAGTATTGCTTGGACAGACCACAAACTTGCCCTAATATACCCTGGCAGTTGTCACAGACGTACCGATGACAGTGGGCTCCAGGTCCACAAAGATGGCCCGGGGGACATATTTGCCGGCCCCCGTGTCACTGAAGAAGGTGGTAAAGGAATCGTCTCCTCCTCTGGCCGTCTTGTCACTGGGCATCTGTCCATCCGGTTGGATGCCATGCTCCAAACAATACAACTCCCAGCATGCATTGCCCATCTGGACACCTGCCTGGCCGACGTGGACAGAGATGCACTCACGCTGTTGAGAGCAAAATGGATAATTGTATTAGTTTGGTCCACAAAAGTAACCGATGGCCAGTTCATTTCCACTCCAAAGCATTCTGCAGTATCCTGGTCTGTGCTGTGACAGCCTGCCTCCAGCAGGTGGAGCAGTCTCCATAAGCAGAGGCGAACAGTGAGCACATACAGACTGCAGCTACTGACAGGGTATACACTCAGTGGCCACTTTATTAGGTACATTATGTATGTAAAGCAGGCAGACATGCAGTCAAACATTAGAATGGGCAAGACCTGGGATCTCAGCGACTTTGACCATGGTATGTTTGTTGGTGCCAAACGTGGTGCCTCCAGCATCTCAAGAAGAGCCCCATTCGTTATATTTACACACACTAAATTAAAAAACCATCAGGGAGTGGCAGTTCTGTGGGCAAAAATACCTTGTTAATGACAGTGGTCAGGGGAGAATGGGCTAACACCAAGCTAACATAAAGGCCACAACAGCCTGAATAACACACAGTTTACAGTGGTGTGCAGAAGGGCATCTCTAAACGCACATCATGCTGAACCTTGAAGCAGATGGTCCACAGCAGCAGAAGACCATGCTGGGTTCCACTCCTGTCAGCTAAGAATAGGAAGATGAGGCTACAGTGGGTACATGATCAGCAAAGCTGGACGACTAAAGATGGAAAAATGTTGCCTAGTCTGATGAATCTTGAGTTCTGACGCAACATGCAGATGGCAGCGTCAGAATTGGGCATAAGTAGCATGAATTCAAGAATCTATCCTACCTTGGGTCAATGGTGCAGGCTGGTGTTTGTGGTGTAATGGTGTGGGGAATGTTGGCACAGATTAGGCCCCTTAATATCGATTAAACATAACTTGACTGCCATAGCATACTTGAGATTTGTTGCTGACCAAGCGCTTCCCTTTAATGTCAGCACGGACCAATATCGCAAAGGACTGTTTCCAAAACCTGGAGGCTACTCTGGATGGACATGGGGGTCTAGGGGGCTATAGATAGTTGTACATAATGAAGTGGCCACTGTAGTATATAACAGTGACAGTGCAGAACAGGAGGGGACACAAGATGCTTCACTCAAAATTACTGCCTTCCGTCTCTTAGAGTGACAGAGAGATGATGAGCAGAGGTGGGGCTAACAAAAAGGAGGAGCCACACTCTCAGATAGAACGTCAAACAGGTAGCTGCAGAAAGAAGGGGCGCGGAGAGCCTGCAGGGCGAGCCAAACTCAGAAACATTCCAGTTTAACAGGGGTGGACATTCCAGCTTCAGAAAGTGGAAGTCCTCCCCAGTATTTTGTTCCAATCACCTGGATTTGGTTATTAGCACAATTCTTCAGCCAAGAGGTAGTAGTGAACTAAACAGTGAAATCTGTTGGCTGAGGTCATGGATGGAAGAAACACGTGGCAGGACTTTTACTGTCTGATCCCTGGACTTTCCACATCTGCAGTTTTAGCAGTGAATCTGAACTCACCAAGCTCGGCCAATCAGAATGTATGCCATTTGGAAGCGCCTTGCAAACTAAAACAGCATTGAGAGCAGGAGCGGAGGATCCAGGCTGACATCACTCACATCAGCACCCTAAAATCATGAGATGATTCCTGAAGCAAATGGTTTAGGGGCCCCCTGCAGTAGAGGAGGAGTGTGAGCTGAAAAAAGCCCCCTCCTCTAGGGAGGCAGCCTACTTCTGCCTGTGCAGACGGTGATCCATAGCTAAGTCCTCCTCCGAAATGGGGGATTTTTAATGAATCCTCTAGTGGGGACCAGGATGCTATTTTTACACTGTATCATCAGCTGCCCCTGTTGTTCTCTGCCTGCTGGGAAGGGGCTGGGGAAGGGGCTGGGGAAAGGGTTGGGGGGGGGGCATTATGCGGGGAGGTGTGACTGCCTAGTTTGGGCACACGGGCCAGGTCAGCAGAATGCTATTTTGGGAGAATATGCCGTCTCATTGAAATGTGTGCGTACCGGCCACACCCCGGACAAAACCGAGAACAACAAAAATAATAACGCTTTTATTTTGACAGAAATGCGTCACTTCCAGTCATGCCAGGGTAAGAATAATGAACAGGAGTGATAGAAGCATGCTCACAGGGGATTAAGCAATACCCCTGGCGCCACGCATGGGGCGGGTTCTCTCTCAGAGAGCCACGGTGTCTGGGCCCTGCTAATGGTTACCAGCCCGCCAGCCCCAGGGGCCGGAGCGCAGGGGCGGGGTCGGGCTGTAAAGCAGGGGCCCAGCCCCACCTGCACTTCCTGTTCTGCCCACACAGGCTACAGCACCAAAACAGGGGAACCCAGTGTGCTACAGAGGTCTGTAAACCTGGACCAAACCGCAGGGGTCAACGCCAGTCAGGAATTCACAGCCTCTCTTCATCTCCTGGCAAATGGCTCCAGTCAGTCCACGGGGGGCTGAGGCTGCCGAATCTAACGCAGGCCTTCTCAACATGCCGCGTTGGCCAAAGCAGCAAAAAAAAAAAAAAAAAGACTGGGCTTTTATCATCAGGGCTAAACACGTCAGTACAGCAAGCTGAGCCGAGTCTGACTGAACCCTTCATACATATCGATGAATCCCACTGAACTGCCACACGAGGTCATTATATATCAACACTAAACACACAACAAATATTATATTTAAAATGTAATAATCAAATAAAACCAAACAACAGTCTTGTATAAATTATATAATGTATATGAACTAATTCTTCTCAGAATTAGTCAAATGCCCCAAAATTATAATGCCTGGAGGGAAACTTGTCTCCTTGGCTTTCATGGCAGCTTCTATTTAACCTGGAAATTCATAAAACACACACCGGGAAGACCATGATATCACAGCTCAAATAAGGAAGAGCAAATAATCAGAAATTGCACTGTGTTGTATTTCCTGGCGCGCAATTAGTGATGTGCTTCCATTCCTTTGATATCCTAAAAATTCTATCCAGTTTAATGGCCCCCAAGCCTGACAATGACTCATCTTTTCTTGCAACAATATCAATGATTGAGATTTTATTTGAGCAGTTATAATGCACCGCTTCACGAGCACCGATGTTTTAAAAAGATACAACTTTCCACATTCATTGCTTTCTGTGAATGAGGATAGGCATCTGATTTCTTATCCAGGCACATAATTTAGTGATCGCATATTATGAATAATAATAATCTTTATCATCCCCAAGATAATTATTCGGATTGTATTACTTGGTTTCAGTTTATAGTAGCCATAATTATATTGTTAGGTTTTTCTGCGTGTAGTAGTCTGGACTGTGCATGATAATGCATAAGTTAGTCTCGATACAACATCCACTACATACCATCAAGCCTACGGCACCTGCTATCGTCCACATTGTTAAAATACTGTTCTTTTAGAAATTACTGGCAACATTTAAAGCTGTTAATACAGGAATAGGCTAAGATGCGATAACAAAATGGATACGCCGCCTCCGCTGCGTGTTTGAATGACAATGAGAATCTTCTGGTGACAACTCTGCTGCATTGCACCCGATTGCGACTAGCGAGTCTCCGGGGGCATCTGAAGCGAATATTGTTTTTATTTAATCAACCGAGTCTTGGTCGGTTAATCTCTTACTTTAAAGGAGTGTTCAATTGAAACGAATAAGAATTCCGGATAATCGCATTGTGCCGTCTGGGCAGAGGTAAATTCTCTCTGCAACCATTTCCCGCACTTTCAGGTGCGCAGTTTGAAAAAGATTTGGTATCCCTATTCCCAGATTTTTATCTGTGTTGATTTTCGAAAACAAGCATGCATCAAAAATAGGTAAAAATAGGTTTTCAATTAGGCTAACATAAATGACAAATTCTATTGCATAACATAAACGTTTAGCTATTTGTATGTTCTGAGATAAGTATACTAAATGCAAAATAACTTACCATTTTGTTTCGGAATTGGTCTGTCTTCTAAAGCATAAAAAATTACAGTAATATAAAACACCTCACTGCGCACCCTCAATGTGGTCTCCGTGAGCTGGTCGAACCAGGATTTTGGCAGCTAGGGATTATATACTGTGCCCCCCCAGAAACGGGAGTGGCGCTACTGCCACTCCCACGCGCGCATTTCGCAAAAATATTCCACTGTCTAAAATGAGCTGTCGTTGGTTATGGGTAGAACATAAGCGTTATGTCCTACTCATACCCAAAGTGACGTCCTCATTTCAAACGGTGTATGTAATCGGTTCAAATGTTTTGTTAATGAGTGAAACCATATATATATATATAGCCTATAGCTTTCTACCACAGTCCGAAAGAGTCGCGCTTTGTCATGTTCACAGCAATATATAAAGACTAATGAGGATTACCACATCGGTAGTCATGTGGTTTAGCAGGCGTACATTTTACAAACGGTTTCAACAATGTGCATTAAATCACCTTAACCATGACACCCGCTGGAAATAACTGAATCCAAATTATATTAAACCTAAGAGCGTTTTCTTAATCTAGCCACGGCTCAGGAGCAGATGGCTCAAGATTTATGGTATTTTTTTATGTTCACCAAATTTCTCACAAATGATTAATAAATAAAAAATTTATCATGAATAAAAAGTAACATAATACTTCGTAACAGAATATCTGGGGACTGCTGCACTGCCTTACACATAAAATCCACACGGGCACAGGGGGAGATGGGAACTACTTCCTGGTTTGACACGCTCATGGTTTTCAGGCGCTGCTCTTCCCAGCCTCCTGAAGCGCCATCTGTCTCCTCATCGGGGGTGGAGGAGCAGCAAGCTCACGTCATAAACAGGGAGGAACACAAATACCACAGATGGCCTGTAGGTGGACAAAAAACAACAACAACAAAACAGGCCAAATGTCTATGCTGGATATGTGGAGAGAAGCCACAAAAACCAGCATATCCACATGGAAATGACCACTAATACTTGCCAGCGCTTTATACCAATTTCATGACATTACAAACACACAGGGGTGCCGTAAGGGGGGGGGCTAGGATGATTCCAAGGGCCCTGACTGACAGGGGCCCACAGAAAACACTAGAACATATGATTTTCTGGGGTGGAGGGGGCCCAACGTGAGATCTTTTCACACGGTCCTAAATCCCTGGTGGCGCCCCTGCAAACACACAAACACCTACATGTTCTCATGTACACACATACACACATGCACACACACTCACACACACACACAAATGCTGCGCATGGAAACAAGTGGATTTTGTTTACATTCTTAGTTTGCAAGGAATTTGAAACGTTGTGGAAATGATTGCGTCAGAGACTTTGCAGTGACCATTCTGTTTATTCACAGACTGCTGCTTGTAATCCTGGTGAATCACAAAGACAGGACTGGACTGTGACAGCTTCATCAGACAAGATGGAGAAAAATGCACATTCATTTTCTCTAGTCATTTCTGGTTTCTGCCATTGCCAGTAGAAATGTGTTCTCTGTAAACACTCGTCTGCTCACCAATAACGTTGCTAGCTATCACTCAAAAAGCAATGCATTCGCAACACAGATGGCTCAAGCTCAAATCAGTATTACAAGACAATGACACAAGTGGCTAGAATAATAATGATATTGTAGCAACCTCTGTTGGTTGGTGCAGATATTGTTTAGTATGTCCTGAATCCTCTCTGTTGGAGGTAGGCACTCTGCCAAGTGTCATCACAGGGTGAAGTTAGTAATTTGGGGAGGAGCTGTTAGAACCTTGGACTGTTAGAAAAAGTGGATGTCTGCCTGTTTGCACTGTCCATTTTCTGCCTGATTTCTCATGCAAGAATGCATTATAGATGGAGAACAGCAGTGAAACTGGAGAGCTAGCGAGCTCCACACCAGGGCAGTGGAGACCTGCTGAAACATTCAAGACAAACCCAGGATAAAAACTCAAGCATTCTTATGATTACTAATGAAACAGTCACCGCAGAGTTTTCCTTCCAAAAATACGCATGCACACTCACGCTCTCTCTCTCTCTGAAGCACACAGGCACACGCCTTGCATTTGCAGTAGAAAGTTTTTTTCCCTCAAAAAAAGCAGGCTTGTGGGAAAGGAAGCTCATTGGCTGGTGGGCGTTTCACCCAGACTGCAGCGCCACACCAGATTACGCTGTGCATGCGCCACGTCACATCCAGGCAGAGCGTCGCAGCCGTACAGCAGTGTTTATGCGGTAACGTGACACCTGGTGTGGGTGTTCCTGCTGCCGTCACATGACTCACACCACTCGCTCACTCTGGGCCTGCCGCACGGAACACGTCATCTTCACTGCAGTGATGTCACTGAGCTGGCAGTCAACATTCCACCTTTCTCCCCTGTACAATTTCTCCTCTATGTCGAGGTTCTGCAGAGCTACTGGTGGGACAGTAGCAGCTCTGTACATGCAAATAAAATCCTCCAAACTGATTTTTGCAATCAGTTTCAAGATTTGTGTTCACAGAATAACTGGAATTATTAAAATCTTTTCAAATTCTATGGTATGAATCATTTGATCAGTGGTTCATTAGACTAAACTGAAGGTTGCAAATGTGAAATGAGAGCACAGATGAAGAGGGAGGCTTTTCTGGCTGTTTGGAAGTGTTGAGTGGCCGCACCGATCTGAGTGGATGAATGTGCATCGTACTGTCTGTCTGCTTCCCCTACAAAACAGCTTTTTGTCTCAGTGAGATTACTGTATAAAACCGCTGGTATATCAGACAAAGTAGCTTAGAATAGCTTATCTCTGCCTATTGCGCTGGAGAACAAAATGTCCTTTTGGTGCCTGACAAATGGTGCCTGGCATTTTGCACTGAGATCAGTACAGCACCTGAACAGAAGAAGCAAATGGCTGCAGGCATTTGAAAGGACAGGGCACTGTGTTAACACAGAGCTGCGTGTGATGAAGCATATCAGCAGCCAGTGCTGTCGGCAAGGCCAATAAAACGCAAAATGCTAAACCTACTGACTTGAGACACGAGCAAGTTCAATGAAGATGTGCGTTTCAGCTATCCATTTTAAAATGACATTCGACATGGTGTGTGTACGTGTGTGCGTGTTTATACAGGGGAATCAGCTGTCTATAGAGTACAGTGTAGGAATGCATGTAATATTTCTCATGAGATTGTTTACTATCATACAGATTAAAAGAATACAGAGCCTAAAATTCAGAATTTCAGAATTACTGTTTATGTGAGGCTACCATGCACCATCTAGTGGCAGCAAGTAGCTTCTTTTTTCATTAGTATGTTTTTGGCTGGACCGCAACAGCGGGGCCAGCCCTATAAACGTGAATGTGTGTGACTGAGTGATGAAGTTACACCATTGGTCGGCCAGCTCAGTCCAGCCATATACTAGCACCTGGTCTTGTTCAAAAACAGTTTTGTTTAGAACTGCTGACAGTGTCCTTGAGAGCTGTAATTACATTCAGTGCATTGATTCAGCAGCGTTAAAACAACTGTAAATCATTTCCCAAGGGGTTCACACAGGGTTTACTTCAAACTCATTTTCACACAAACAGGCACATAAAAGCACACTCCCTTGAATACTGAAGCCCTAATAGCATTTTTGTGTGTTTGAGAGAGAGTGAGAAAGAGAGAAAGAGGCAGACAGAGAGCAGCATTTGTGCTGACTGTTTTGATACAGTTGGTGAATGGAAAATTGCCAGATGCATGCGTATAAGCACTTTCAGAGAATGGTAATGTTTGGGGAAAACACTCATCAAAAGCCTTCACAACAGGGCGGAAGATTTATTTTGGGGAAAGGTGAGTGTGTGTGTGTGTGTGTGTGTGCGTTTATGTGCGATAGAGAGAGAGAGACCTTTGCCAAACATATTTATGTGAAACACATCTGAGGTTAGCATGTATGAGCTGTTTCAGTTGTGTATATATGAATTACATAAGTGTGTATTGCGCAAGGGCCACAGGAATGAATGCTACCACTTGTAAAGGGGTGGAGATGGGGGCACAATTTCAGGTTGGAATGAATGCTTTTGAATGTTTTTTTTTTATTATTTATTTTGGCCCACCTCCAGCTCCGTGAAATGCCGGTACATTACACTGAGTTGCTACACCATCTTGTGGCAGGGAGTGGAAATGCAGAAACATGCCTTTCCTCTCTCAGCCACAAGATGGCAGAGCAACTCAGCATCAAGTGCCGGCATTTTAGACATCAAGCATTACTCAGCTTTTACTCCAGCCTGGAAAATCTTTAAAGTCCCATACACAAGGAATTAAGTTTCTTTCTCTAATCCTCTAATCCAAGTTCATACACCAGCCCACTTACCTGAGGGAAGCCATCCTGGATTCACTAGTGCTCTCTTAGCAGTAGACCTCCCTCAAACCGCTCAATTAAACCTGCTGCTCTCTCCATCCAGCACCTTCTTCATTCTGGAAAACATATGAGAGGATATAGAACATACAGACAAGCCTCATTAAAACTGTATACAACACTGGAGGGGGGGGGGGGCGGGGGGGTCGAGTGGTAGCATTTTGATCATAGAAACAGCCGCTACAGTTTATTCCTCAAACTCACAATCTTAGCTTACAAACCCAGGACAGGAAATACAAAAGGCACATAATGCAACCCATAATACATGGTACACTGTAGCCTACATATAAAAGAACCATAAAACCAAATTCTTCAAAGCACTGAAGGCCATGTCAGGTGAGGAGGTCAGGGGACACACGGAGCCCGACTCCATGGAAACGCACCCTCAAGCGTGAAACAAAACAAAACCGCGCCAGAAGGTCACAGAGACCACACAGGAGACAAAGGGGAGGAACCACATGTGAATACAATGGGATTAAAGACAGTGCTTGGACAAAGCTAGGGCTGGGGGTGAAAACAGGAAGAGAGCTGTCACTGTAGATTTAGGAACACAAATAGGTTTAAATCAGTATATTAAATTAACTACTGTTTCCATCATTGATCCATCAAGGCCTATGAATACATTAAAAAGTATCATCTCAAAAGGCTATAAACATACCTCAAAGATACAGTAAGACTCATAAGAGCATGTAATGGTGAGAACAGGCCATTGAGCCCCGAGGCTTCTGATTTTGAAAATAAAAATCTTTTAAATGATTATTTATAAGACACTTCATAAAGCAGACACTTCATAAAGCAATTCCAAATCATTTTCCAACACAGGAGGACAATAAAAATGTCATAAAATAGCAATAATAAAAAGGACACAAACAAAAAAAGCAGCTACAATAAAAACAACATAAACATGGGTAATAGTGGGAAACCAGCAGGTGAAATAAGAACAGAATTGCAGAGAATGAAAGTAAGTCAAAAACATCAGGCTTATAAGGAGCTTATAAGTAGAATACTGCAAGCTGCCTGTTCCCTGGTGTATAAGTGTACAGAGAAAAGGGGTCCTCTCCATTTAAAGAAGACTTCCTGCACTGCCCCTCAGTCAAGGCTAAAAAATGTGTCCCTTTTGGGTAGGTGTACAGACTGCTTGGAGTTGGTGATGTATGTCCCAGTACATTGGCCTAGTTAGGATTGCTTGCTTTGTTGTCCCAAACGTTGGTTAACCCCTTGTCTCCAACAACAAAACCTGTTACCCAGGCTTCACATGAGTTATAAATACAGAGGAACTCTACCAGGAGCCACTCTCTCTGAGCCCTTGCCTTAGCCTGAAGAAGCTAAAATGTCAGGCTAACTTAAATTATCAGCATTTCCTGGGGTAAATGATTGGAAATGATTTATGCGGCTGATTTACCATTGCTTATTGGTAAAAGAGCTAAAAGGTATTTTATTATCTGCCCATACTTATTGTTTTACCTTATGTGTGAAGCAGGGCATTCCTGCAAAAGAGCATCCGTGCTCAGTGAACCTATCCTGGGTAAATAAAGGTTAAATAAAAATAAATTAATACATTTATTATTTTAATATCGAACCTGTAATACTGTCTTTCATATAAAGACTGCCTCTTCGCCCTGATTTACACAATGCCATTGTGGTGTGAAGTCTTTCACATCACACCTTAGAAACCTCTCTTTCAGTAGCAAAGAAAATATCACATCTATTGTGTGAAGGTTCTCCAAATTCTTTCTGAAGAGTGACAGTTGCTAGGCAACAGTAAAATCCTTTATCAATTGCGTTGTCTTTATTCTGCAGTATTCTGCCATTAGTAGGCACTGCCGCACCTCAATGATTAGCAGGTGATATTTTCTGACACTTCATACTGTTTAATATTGTTGTACATACAGAACTTGACTCAATAACCATTTATTTACACATGCACACAACAAATGCAGCAGTGTCATACAATAGAATAATGGTTAAAGAACTGGGGACCTAAATATTGAAAGATCAATTGTACTCATAGGACATTACCATTGTACCCTTGAGCAAGGTACTTAGCCTGTATTGCTTCAGTATGTATCCAGCTATAAAGGGACACCATGTAAAAAATACAAAAGCTGTGTCAGTTGCTCTGGATAAGAGTGTCTGCTAAATGCCTGTAATGTATATGTCCCAGCATATTTAATGACCTTTGGAAGATGGAAAATCCTGGAGGAAGTCTGGAACACCATTCTTACAATGATTACAAATTATCCCAAATTTTCCCTCACAGAACTTAATTTGTTTTTGACAGACAAGGTGTGGCAGTGTATATTGCTTATAGATCTGTTCTTTTTTTTAATACAACAAAGTCAGAGGTTTAGCTTCATTATGCATCAGAATAAGGAAAATACTTAGCTTTGAGGACTATAAAAAAGAAATACGTGTTTTTTTTTTGTTTTTTTTAAATCTCAAAATATAACTGTGGAAATGTGAGTCAGCATAGAACATTTTGGATGCATTCATCTGGTTGAATCCAGGTTTAAAGCCCAGCATTGGTCAGAATGAAACTAAATTATTAAATCTGTTGGTACTGGAAGTATCTCCCCCAGGACTGCTTTCTGTCCCATGCGTGTCTCGAGTCATTGCGTGAAGGAAGCCTGGGATTGGCTATGCTGTTGCCATGAGCACAATAACTGAGCCCTCTCTCGCTGAAGGTCCTCTCTGTTTGTGTTAGCACATAACTAGGCGCGTCCTGCCAACAAGGCCAACAGACACAGAGCCTGAATGGAGTCTTCATGGTTTCTGTTCACCTGAACAACAAATATAAATCTATCATGGGTAGCAAGATAGTAGCCATGTCACAAAAATGTATGGGTCCAGTGCTGTATATACACATTCTGAGCAAACTGTGCTGGGCTCAATGTTTCACTGCCTCTTCAAACTACATCCACGTCAAGGAACAAGTGTTAAACAAACCAGACAAGGTTGTGAGAATGTTCCTGAATGTTTGTCCAGCAGTACGCACCCAATAGCAAGGAAAGCCCTTTAGTGGCCTTAGCTTCTTTCCTTCCTAGAACGCTGCATGTTCTTACACAAGGATGCCAGGCTTCTTCATGTGAAAGCTTGCTGGCACACTAGCTGGCTGGCTTTTGTGAAAGCCTGCCTTACCATTGGCTAGCTTGGCTGCCCAGGCAGTCATGTGTTTCTGAAACTCGGTAGCCCTTGTTTGCTCTGCAGTTGTCAGCGCATATGGAGAATAATTAAGGAGACATTAGTGTACACTAATGCCATGTAGCACATGTGTTATAGATCCCACTTATTAGAGACAGCCTTGTTTGAATGGGCTAAAGTGCAATGCTTATACAGCGCTTAAAAGGTTTAGAGGAATTCTTTAAATAAACATTTTTTATCTGGGTCTGTTCCAGTGCATACCAAAGCTAAACAACATGTCTCTTGCTAGGTCAATCCTGGATTAGACCGGTGATACAAACTGATTAGTATCAGTGGGAGATAAATCTATAACTGGTTTCTGCAGTCACACAGACAGGTGTTTACTGTGTGTGTGTGTGTGTTTACACATCATTCAAACTGACACCTCAATATACATTCTTGGTTTACAGAGACAAAGGGTGTGAATACTGGATACTGGCTTGAAACCAGGTAAAGAGTTAATGCGCTTTCTCACACATTAAAACAAAAAATCCAAAGGCCCCAGGGAAAACAAGAGGAATACAACCAGAGCCTGGGGCTTGGTTGAGGCCCTCACCTACAGCACAATCGGTATTGTAAACCAATCGGGGCAGCCATTGTGCTTAAACTGTTCAATCTTCAGCATCAACAGACCTTTCGGGTCATAGCAGGGGTGTCTGGTTTCACCCCTCTCCACAGAAGGGGAAGCTCTGGGTTACCAACAATAGGCCCCCAGCAGGGATGTCTTTAATCCTGCATATACCAGAATGCTGCTTCAAACAAGAGACATAACCTATTTAAAAAACAAAAAGAAATAAAAATTGAAAATATTATAATGAGTAATTTCCATCAGAAGGTCTATTTTGGCACAAAAAACATGGGAAAGCAATGAGAGTCTGCCTGAGGCATCTTTTGGTGTGCGGAGCCTTCTTTCATCTTTGATTCATTGCATTTATAGCATTTACGCACCCAGTCAAATTCAGCACAGTCATATTTGATTTTTAATGCAATGACAATGAAAGTCAAAAAGCATAACGTTCCATTCGGTGTTCGCAAAAAGTCAGGGGAAAAAAAACATTCAGTTCAATTTGATATTGATATTTTCGTTATGATTGACAATAGACAAATATTTCCCTGTTACAGAAAGTTATACAGAGAAATATAACTCAAACTTCCTCCCCCCCCTTTTTTCAGTTAAGAAATCAGAAGACGGCAACAGCTTGTTTGTCTTCTCCAGTTACCAACAACACAGATCAGTGTTGCCTAGTGATCCTGCAGATATAAAAGTTGCCCCCAGAGCCACTACCTGACACACACATCTCCTCTGCTGAACCCTGGACGTTTGACTGGAAGAGAAACTTAAACATGGTGAGTACAAATAAAGGTACTTTTTTAATTTAAAATTCATTGCTGTATTTGGAAGCGAATTGAAACCATTATGAATTTGAGTGTACTGAAGAACAAAAAAGACAGTTATCCATTTTTTTTTTTAATGTGGAAATTTGAAAATTATTGACAGATTAATAACTTCTTGTACTATTTAAAATTATGCGGGCCATCGAGTCTCAGTCAAAGTGTGAGAAAGGGATTTCATCATGTAAGAGTAGTCCAGTAAAATAAATAATAAATAAATAAATAAATAAATAAATAAATAAATAAATAAATAAATAAAACAATTGTTCTGGAGAGGGGATTCCAGTTCCATGCTTTCCAACAATGTAATCTGATATACTTTTGAACTTGTTTAAAGCAGTGCAAAAAAATTTTGTGCTTTGTCTTGAATGTAATTTCTCAAGAAAACAGAATTCCTTGATAAGCCAAACATGATATGGCTTGTGTGTTCTCAGAAATTGGATATATACACAAAAGTTCAGTTCCTTCTTACGCAAATGAAATCGATTATTTTCAGTTGATTTGGATGATGGCAGTTATGTTGGCATAATGTAATAGTTGTCCTGCCTACTGCCACTTAGTTCCACATTGAATTCAGCTATCAGTTTAGTCAAATACTATTTTATTGCATGCTCATCAATTCCACACAATGTTTAGTAACTTAAATTTCTCCTCATCATTATCTGTCATAATTTTCTGTCCCTTGTTCTCTCTCCCTCAAGCGTGAGTGTATTTCTATCCATGTCGGCCAAGCTGGAGCCCAGATTGGCAATGCATGCTGGGAGTTGTATTGCCTGGAGCATGGCATTCAGCCTGACGGACAGATGCCCAGTGACAAAACCATTGGAGGGGGAGATGACTCCTTTAACACCTTCTTCAGTGAGACGGGGGCTGGCAAACATGTCCCACGTGCTGTCTTTGTGGACCTGGAGCCCACCGTCATTGGTAAATTTGAACTGTGTTAGAAGTTGTAATTGGTTTCTCAAGAGATCATTTCAATGATAATTTATAACAGTAAATCAAGTACCCTTGTTTAGTGATTTGCATAGCTGAAGACTCCAATACTGACCAACAGACCTCTTTGCCTGCTTTCAGATGAGGTGCGCACAGGTACCTACCGCCAGCTGTTCCACCCAGAGCAGCTCATCACAGGAAAAGAAGACGCTGCCAATAACTACGCTCGGGGGCACTACACCATTGGCAAGGAAATCATTGACCTGGTTTTAGACAGAATACGAAAACTGGTAAGTTTAGTTTTCCCAGTGATACTTGTTGTCCCTTCAGTATTTTCTATGATCTTGGGGGAAATGAGTAACTATATACAAAAAACATGTATACAGTAAATTAAAAAAATCCAACCCATAAAATTATTCACAGTATCTGCGCATAAATATGCTGAACCTGCTCCCTTCCTCCAGGCAGACCAGTGCACTGGGCTCCAGGGCTTCCTCATCTTCCACAGCTTCGGTGGGGGAACTGGCTCAGGGTTCACCTCCCTGCTGATGGAGCGTCTCTCTGTCGACTACGGCAAGAAGTCCAAGTTGGAGTTTGCGGTCTACCCAGCTCCCCAGGTGTCCACAGCTGTGGTGGAGCCCTACAACTCCATCCTGACCACCCACACCACCCTGGAGCACTCCGACTGCGCCTTCATGGTGGACAATGAGGCCATCTATGACATCTGCCGTAGAAACTTGGACATTGAGCGTCCCACTTACACCAACCTCAATCGGCTCATCGGCCAGATTGTGTCTTCCATCACAGCTTCCCTGCGCTTTGATGGGGCCCTGAATGTGGACCTGACAGAGTTCCAGACCAACTTGGTGCCCTATCCCCGTATCCACTTCCCCCTGGCAACCTACGCCCCAGTCATCTCTGCAGAGAAGGCCTACCATGAGCAGCTGTCTGTGGCTGAAATCACCAACGCCTGCTTTGAGCCAGCCAACCAGATGGTGAAATGCGACCCTCGTCACGGCAAGTACATGGCCTGCTGCCTGCTGTATCGTGGTGACGTGGTGCCAAAAGATGTCAACTCTGCCATTGCCACAATCAAGACCAAGCGCACCATCCAGTTTGTGGACTGGTGTCCCACAGGCTTCAAGGTGGGCATCAACTACCAGCCCCCCACCGTGGTGCCTGGAGGAGACCTGGCCAAGGTGCAGAGGGCCGTGTGCATGCTGAGCAACACCACCGCCATCGCCGAGGCCTGGGCCCGTCTCGACCACAAGTTTGACCTGATGTACGCCAAGCGTGCCTTTGTTCACTGGTATGTGGGGGAGGGCATGGAGGAGGGAGAGTTCTCTGAAGCCAGAGAAGACATGGCAGCCCTGGAGAAGGACTATGAAGAGGTGGGGACTGACAGCGTGGGTGAAGAAGGAGAGGAAGAAGGAGAGGAGTACTAATGTGGAACTACAGCCTTCATGATTCACAGCATATGAGATTTGCATTAATACCGAAAGCATAATACCCTTCCTTAATTTAAAAGTCATCTGAATAATGACACACATAACACTCATAACTAAAATAAATATTGCCTTTACAACACAATGGATGCTGTCATTTGTATTTTTTTGGGGGGGAGGGAGTAAATCATCAATAAACTATTTCTAATGTAATGCGGGCGAGCCATTTTACAAAATGTAGAAATATATAGCCATTTAGAAATTGACTTGAAACTTGTGTATGAAAGGCATTTACTGTCTTAAAGATATTCTATAAAGAAAGTCAACCATTTGCGATCGCCTGCATTGTACAAGGTGTGGGGGCTTAAACAGAAGCTGTTCCAGGAGGGTGAGTGTAATGTCATAACACAAACACCTGTACTCAAGGTGTGAATTTTAGCTAAGAGTTTCAGTCCAGGTCTCTTCCTCATTTCTATCTGTACCTGATCCTACAGTAATGCAAGAGCTCAATGGGGCCAGGGATCTAAAGCATTTCTGTCAGAATGAGCTCGGTTCAAGCCAGCAGACAAAAAAGCGCTGTTGGTCAGGTATCACACACCATCACCCAAACCTCAACAAATACTTTCTTAAAAACATTTTTCCACGAGATCTAGGACACTTGCACCCTTTCCTCTCTCGTTCCAGCTAAAAACAGTTCAGAGGAACACACGTAAATCAAGCTGAGGGCTCTGAATTGCGTCTCACACACACTATTGCAGCACGAGGGACCTCGCACCTGAGTATAAAGTGCATATGTAGATTCCCAGTGGTCTGGGGAGTGACACGCAGATATGGATCTAAAAAAGAAGTTAGCACACCATGGCAATATGAATTTAGTTGTAATTAAAAAGAAAACAAACTATTCTGCTCCATCACATACACAAGTAAACAAATGCCATAGACTTAGGGAAGGAAATGCTCATCTTTGGTTACACAATAGATTTTACAATACAGCAACTCTACCAGTCATCCTGAAAGATGCCACAAGAGAGTTGGGAAAGCAGCTAAATTAAAAATTAATGAATAAATCTGTATGGGTGCCGAGTTCCAGATGAAATATATCTGCCGTTAAAAAAATTAAAATATCTTTGCATTTAGGGTTAGTGGTTAGTGGCTCATCCTGTTCATGCACTGGTTCGCTGTATGGATGGGCCCCACGGTCTGGTATTGAATCTAGACCTCACCAGTGCTGACTCACCAAATGTGACTAGGATGACCTCATCTCACTCTACCGATCCCTGCTAGACGCTTGGGCACCCGTACCCTTATCTGCTGAGCTGAGCTACATGAGGTATTTTTGTCTCACCTGTATCTTTGCAAGCCTGACTCATAGACTGATGTGTAATGAGTGGCAGCTGATATCACATGCTTTGGAGAAGAGCATAGGCTTCATCTGGACTCTCCCAAACGGACAGGGGAGGTTACAGCAGTGGGTGCTGAAGAATATGATTGGTAATCCAAATTATGGGGGGGGGGGAGTTTTGTAAAAAAAAAAAAATCCAATGTAGGTAATTCCAACAAAACTGCCTCATTAGAAACGAGCATTATCACACAGCTGGACAATTTGTAAAGCAATTCTGATTAAGTATCTTAGCTACTGTAATACAGCTGTGCCCTGCCTAGATATTAAACTTGCAGCCTTTGCTTTAGAGTGAGATCCTTTATCACTATAATACTCAGGTACATACAGGCTGGTCAGTTTATTTTTTTTTAAATACAAAAACAAGATTTTGGCCTGTGACTGTCTATTCCAGACATTCTGGGTTCTGTTCATTGTTTAAAAAAATAAATAAATAAATAAATAAATCACGTGGGGACACGGGGGTTGGTTCAAACTGATCCGTTTCCTACTTTCGCACAACTGAATATGTGTGCCTCCACGCTTTGAGCAACATCGCGATACTTTTATGTATTGAAGTGTGCCATATATGACTGGTTTTCAGAATCAGTATCTGTAATTGTAACAAAAGTCTACTTTGAAAAAAGTTCGTTTGTTTCAATGCTAAGGCCGGCCCATTTTACTGCTGTCACTCCCGCCAACATACAGACCCCGCTTCCTGCTTCGCCCCGCTGTTTGCTCGCTCTATAAAAACCCCGCCTTGTCCTCCCAGCCGCATATCTGCCTTCTCTTTCCGAATCCTCAACGTCGGCAAGAAGGGAAATCAGACAAAATGGTGAGTACCCACGAAGTTAGGGTTGGAATTGGCATTCCCTTTGTTTCAGGTCCAGCCAGACGAGAAAACTCAACAGAAGGGAGATTTTTTGCGTTTAAAATGAGTTTTATTAGTTTTACGTTTTCATTCAATTACCATATTTACATTTTTTTTAAATAATACATGAGAACATGTAGAAAAAGAAAAGGCAAACTGGTGCGTCTATATAGCCTATGGATTCAGCCTGTCCGGGCATGTATGCTAGGATGGATGTAGAGAAAGAAAGTGTTGCTGCGCGTGACTGCCTTTAGTTAGTGGGCAGGCTGCCAAATAACTGGCGCAGTTGTCCCAAACAGACTAAAAAGTTTACTACAGCAAAACTTTGTCTTTTTTCGTCGTTCGTTTGATTAAACTATAGTAGCCTATAGGAGATTGTGAAATTCCATGTTTAAACTTTTTTTTTTTTTCCCCAAAATGCACAATTGCTTTATGGACGAGGTATAGTTACTAAACATGTTACTTGACGGAGCCGGAAATGATCTGAAGAGGAGAATTCGAGGTTTCGGGTCTAAAAGGCGCGATCAGTTTAACAAACAGGTTTAAGAAAGCAGCGCGTGCTTGCGGGAAGGGTGGGGGGACGCGGCGGCGTAGCCTACAGGCTACCGGTTCCCTTTTTTTCTCGAGTGCACTTTTTTTTTTTCTCTCGCTCTGCGCTGTTTCGTCCTGTAATACCCATTTCCGCTGAAATGGTGATTTGCGCCATTTCGCCTCCTCCAGCCATGTGACTGAACACTTGGTGACTCGTGGCGCAGATAGTCACGTATACTACGATAAGAAAAGCCGGCCTGTGGATGTTAGGAAACTTTCTTTAATTAAACAGGCTGGTCTAAGATTGCTTGTCAGGTCTAATTATTGTTCAGCTTGGTTTTTTTAAAGATTGACTGTTAATTTTATAGTAGTTTAACTACATCATAAACGTTCCGGCTGTTTGCAAACAAATTAAAACATATTGCATATGAGGACTGAATGTGGATGAAAAGCGTGCTTTTATTGGAAGGCACTATGCGTGCCTGGGCGCGGTTTCCGGCTAAGTGCGTAGGCTATTCATCGAACCCTCCCATTTGTGGGGATTCTCAACGCAGGAAGGCTGACTGAGGCCTGTATAGTTCAACGTTTAAAATGGTAACATTTGCATTCATTTCCGGTTTAATGTTTAAAAAAACATCCATTTTACATTTAAATTGGGAACATCTGGAACCACTGCATTTTATAGATGTCTCAAATATTTTTGTCAGATCTTAAAACGTCATTTGGTCGTTCACTGGAGGCAGATTTGAGGGAAATGATTCGGGTCTTAAAATCATTTTCGCCATTAATGTCGGAATTCGGATAACTTGTCGCCTATTAAATCAATCCGATTAATAGCTGCAGCCCTACTTAAATGAACATTTTAATTTAAAACCTAATTTACAAAGAGCACAATGGTGGCGCTCGGTATAGTGGCATACATTCTAGGGCTCATTTGTATCACAATGCATATTTAGGAAATTTAAATACAGGCATGTGATCGGCTAGAAATTTACTGTGAAATAAATGAGCTGTAAGTATTATACAAGCAATTTTTAATAACTGCCCCTCGGTATTTGGTGTAGCTTTCTTAAGTATTAATTAGATATGTAGTTATGGGTACTAGATTTTGCACACTGCACAGATAATAAGTTTGAAGAAGGAATATAATTTCTTATTAGAGAGCAAGAAATTAACTTGATTGATCCTATATTTTGTTCTGTTTCAATATGCACATTTTCTTGTTTCAGAACTTATTTAACCTATGTATATTATAGATGGGGAAAAAATAAGCATTGTAATTTACCATAATTTGATGACGACAATTACAAAATTAAGTAAATGCTTAAGTGATAGTGTCATGGTTTCCGATTCCATAATGTAAAAGTGATTGCACGCTTGTATTAGTTATAAAGAGATTGCTTTCCCATGTGTTCCATTTAAATGCACAATACTGTCAGCTAAAAAGGTTCTGCAGTGTGTGAGTGCTTTGACTAGTTACTCTTTATTTTTATAAATCTTCCCCACCAATCTCGTAACTATAGAAATCCTGCCTAATCTGTTGGTTTAGATGTCATGGTGCCCTTCCTCTTGCCGGCAGTAGCAGATCCAGCCAGTTCAATGCTGACACTGTTCACTGCACCCAGACTCCTCCCCCACCCTGTGCCCTGCTCTGTCACCCTGCCTCTCAGTGGAGACTGATCATTAAACTCTTTGTTTCTTTTTCCAGCGTGAGTGTATCTCTGTGCATGTTGGCCAAGCTGGATCCCAGATGGGCAATGCATGCTGGGAGTTGTACTGCCTGGAGCATGGCATTCAGCCTGATGGACAGATGCCCAGTGACAAAACCATTGGAGGAGGAGATGACTCCTTTAACACCTTCTTCAGTGAGACAGGGGCTGGCAAACATGTCCCACGTGCGATCTTTGTGGACCTGGAGCCCACTGTCATTGGTAAGTTGGGTCTACATTAGCAGCCAGAGTGTGTTCTTCTAGTTTAGTCATACTTCTAGTTACAGTAAAACAGATCCTCATTGAAGAATATGACACATTGTATCATTTCGAGTCATGCTCCTTCACCGCTTGGTGATTGGCATAGTTAATGTTTCAGTACTAACAGTCTACTGTCCCTTCAGACGAGGTGCGCACAGGTATCTACCGCCAGCTGTTCCACCCAGAGCAGCTCATCACAGGAAAAGAAGACGCTGCCAATAACTACGCTCGGGGGCACTACACCATCGGCAAGGAAATCATTGACCTGGTTTTGGATAGGACACGAAAACTGGTAAATTCAGCTTTCCAACTGATTCATATAATGTTAACCATTTCTGAGTTCAGTAGAAACTCTACTATCTGGCATTCTACCTTCGGGAATGTCCTACTTCCTGGAACCCTTTTTTTGTGTGTGCATTTTTCTCCCTTAAAAAAAATCCTGTGCTGAGCAGGAGCTTAGTTAACAAATGCCTCTAGCCCGACACTGAACACATGTTGTACCTTTATTTTGTTATAGACTTGTGAAGACCATTCACAAAATGTCTATCTTTCTTTGCAAATGGCAGACACTGTAAGGTTGTTCAGCCAGCAGATGGAGCCCTAGGCCAATAAAATAATAAATTGATTCTAAACACAGGAATTTTGTACTTTCTGGT
Source organism: Anguilla pacifica (assembly GCA_039654925.1). NCBI lineage: Eukaryota > Metazoa > Chordata > Actinopteri > Anguilliformes > Anguillidae > Anguilla > Anguilla pacifica. Next base: position 12,277,908 of record CM077298.1, read on the forward strand.
ACCATGGATACCCCAAGGCTGCCGGATGGTAGAGGTTCTACTGTACATGAGAATTGGGGGGAAATAATTAAGGCAAATTTAGCAAAAATTTGTGACCCTTTGAGTCTGCTTATGCATGAATATTCTGAACCTGCTTCCTTCCTCCAGGCAGACCAGTGCACTGGGCTCCAGGGCTTCCTCATCTTCCACAGCTTCGGTGGGGGCACTGGCTCAGGGTTCACCTCCCTGCTGATGGAGCGTCTCTCTGTCGACTACGGCAAGAAGTCCAAGCTGGAGTTTGCGGTCTACCCAGCTCCCCAGGTGTCCACAGCTGTGGTGGAGCCCTACAACTCCATCCTGACCACCCACACCACCCTGGAGCACTCCGACTGCGCTTTCATGGTGGACAATGAGGCCATCTATGACATCTGCCGTAGAAACCTCGATATCGAGCGTCCCTCTTACACCAACCTCAATCGGCTCATTGGTCAGATTGTGTCTTCCATCACAGCTTCCCTGCGCTTTGATGGGGCCCTGAATGTGGACCTGACAGAGTTCCAGACCAACTTGGTGCCCTATCCCCGTATCCACTTCCCCCTGGCAACCTACGCCCCAGTCATCTCTGCAGAGAAGGCCTACCATGAGCAGCTGTCTGTGGCTGAAATCACCAACGCCTGCTTTGAGCCAGCCAACCAGATGGTGAAATGTGACCCTCGTCACGGCAAGTACATGGCCTGCTGCCTGCTGTATCGCGGTGACGTGGTGCCAAAAGATGTCAACTCCGCCATCGCCACAATCAAGACCAAGCGCAGCATCCAGTTTGTGGACTGGTGTCCCACAGGCTTCAAGGTGGGCATCAACTACCAGCCCCCCACCGTGGTGCCTGGAGGAGACCTGGCCAAGGTGCAGAGGGCCGTGTGCATGCTGAGCAACACCACCGCCATCGCCGAGGCCTGGGCCCGTCTCGACCACAAGTTTGACCTGATGTACGCCAAGCGTGCCTTTGTTCACTGGTATGTGGGGGAGGGCATGGAGGAGGGAGAGTTCTCTGAAGCTCGAGAAGACATGGCAGCCCTGGAGAAGGACTATGAAGAGGTGGGGACCGACAGCGTGGGGGAGGAAGATGAAGAAGGAGAGGAGTACTAGTTTGAAGCTAAAACTTTCATGATTCACAGCATATGAGATTGCAGAAATGTGTTGATGCCTATTTACATGAATAAAAAAAACTTCTTACTTTCATTTTTAAAAATCATAATAAAGTACACCCACAACACTCGAACTACAATAAATATTGACTTTACAATACTTTGGATGCTGTCATTTGGATCTTTTTTGCAAAAATATTAATTAAAATAGTTAATATAAAAAGGGTGAGTAATTTTACACTTTAGAATTATTTGGCCATTTAGGAACTTACTTGTATGAAAATCATTTACTGTCTTAGCAAATGCTTGACTGTCTTTATAGAATATTTTTATCACCTGCATTGTAGAAGGTGTTGGGGTGAGTGTAATGTCATAAAACAAACTCCTATACTCAAGGTTTGAATTTTAGCTCAGAGTTTCAGTTCAGGTCTCTTCCTCATTTATATTTGTACCTGATCTTAGGATAATATGAGAGACCCATGGGGCCAGGGATCTAAAGCAGTTCTGTCAGAATGAACTCTGTTCAAACCAACAGCCAAAGTACCACTGTTGGTCAGGTAACACACCCTCACCAAAATCTCGAATGCTTTCTTAAAAACATTTTTCCGCATAAGATTGAGTAAACAAATGCCATACATATAGGGAAGGAAATGTTCATTCTGGTTTACACAATACTTTACAACAGCAACTCTACCAGTCATTCTGAAAGTCTGCAAGAGAGTTGGTAAAGTAGCTAAATCGATTAATGAAGACATCTGCAAGGGTGCGGAGTTGCATTTATAAAATATGTGCAGTTAAAAATTTAACTAATGGATCTTTGCATTTAGTCAGGTTAGTATCATGTGACATTATGTATTTCTTTTGCTCTGAAGAGGTCTATATCTAGGGTGACGAACACGTCACTCTTTTAAAACAATCATTGTTGGAGTTTCTAGTGGCTCATCCTGTAAAGGCACTGGATCTCTGTGGATGGGCCCCACAATCTGGTATTGAATCTACACCCCACCAGTGCTGACTCGCCAGCTGTGACTGGGATGACTGCATCTCATCTCACTCTACCGATCCCTGTTAGATGACTAGGCATCCATACTCTTATCTGCTCAGCTACACAAGATATCTTTGGCCCACCTGTATCTTTGAAAGCCTAACTTGAAGACTGCAGTGTGATAAGTGGCAGCTGATATCACATGCTTTGTCTAGACTCTCCCAAACTGATGGCGAGGACTGCAGCAACGTGTGCTGAAGAATATGATTGGGCATTCCAGACCGGGAGAAACATGGTAAAAAGCATTTTTTAAGCGAAATGTAGGTGTTCCAGAAAAAAACCCTCATTAAAAACAAGCATTATCACACAGCTGGATAATTTGAAAAGCAATTCTGGATAAGCATCTTGTTCTGGAGTACAACTAAAGTGCTCCACGGATATTGAATTTGTAGCCTTTGTTTTACACAGTGCGATCCTTTATCACTGTACTGTACCAGGCTGCTACTTACATGGTATTAAGTTTCTTATTTATAATACAAAGACAGGATTTAGAATCATAAAATGTGTCCATTTCAGACATTTTGTATTCTGTTCATTGGTCTTCATGCGTAATGCGTTGCTTAACTCTTTGAGTAGCTTTACGGAATTTTCATGTATTGAAGTGCGCCACATATGTCTGGTGTTTTACAATCAGTATCTATTAAAAAAAGTAACAAGAGTTCAAACTTACTAGCCCCGTTGAAAAAAGACAGTTTGTCACGACAGTAAGGCCGGCCCATTGTTCTTGCTGTCACTCCCGCCGATACACAGACCCGCTTCCTGCTACACCCCGCTGCTTAGCTCGCGCTATAAAACCCCTGCCTTGCGCAGCCAGCTGCATATCTGCCTTCTCCTTCCGAATCCTCAACATCGGCAAGAAGTAAAACCTGACAAAATGGTGAGTACCTACGTCAAGATTCCACCATTTTACGACGAGCCATAGCCGAGAAAACGCAAATGGAAATATTTAGCTTTGACATTTTGTTTTCTTAGCTTTTAATCGAATTATATTTATCATTTAAAAAAATAACCGAGAACGCAAAGACAAAAGGAAAACGGATGTGTCGAGATATGGATTCGGACCGTTAGTGTGGCGCTTACGCTAGGTTGGACTAGAGAAAGCAGGCGGCCAAAATGCGCAGTTCTCTCACACAACAGGAAAAAAACTTTAGGCTAATACAGAAAAACTGTTGCTGTGCCGTTTTTATCACTATTCGTTTCAGTAAACTGGAGTATAGGAGATTTTTTAATTCCGTGTTCAAAACGTTTTTTCCTCGAAGAGCACAATTGCTTTACGAACGAAATGCAGTTACTAAACGTATGTTGCTTGACGAAGCCGAAAATTATTTTGGAATAAAGAGGAAAGTGAGACCAAGTATAAAAGGCGCGATCAGATAAATTTGAAAATGCGCGCTTGCGCAACAGTTAGGGGGAAGGTGGCGGCATAGCCTACAGGCCACCGGTTTATTCCTCTTGACTATTCAGTGCATACGTTTTTTTTCTCGATTTGCATTGATGGTTCCTTATTAAAGCAAAACCAGGTCAAAACCTAGTATATGGCTGGACCGAACCGGCCGACCAATGGTGTAACTTCATCAGTCAGTCACTCAGTCACAGACATGCGCAGTGTAACTTCACTCACTCACTCAGTCACTGACATTCGTGTTTATAGGGCTGGCCCCCGCTGTTGCGGTCCACCCAAAAATGTATATAATTTAGTATTGAACAGCACTTAATGATCTTTATCATATTGTTTGAGTAAGCATATTGTCTTGTTTAAGAACTTACTCAACCTATGTATATAACAAACTGGAAAAAATAGGTTTTGTAATTTTGAATACACTGCAGTGCATAAGGGCTTTGACTAGTTATCACGGTGACTGAGTGGTGAAGTGAGTGGTCTTGCCCTTCCTCTTGATGGCAGTAGCAGATGTCAGAGACCCAGAGACATCCAGCCAGTTCAGTGCTGACGGTTCATTGCTCCCAAGTTCCTCCCTCACCCTGTGCCCTGCTCTGTCTCCATGCCTCTCTTTGGAGACTGATCATTAAACTCTTTGTTTCTTTTTCCAGCGTGAGTGTATCTCTGTGCATGTTGGCCAAGCTGGATCCCAGATGGGCAATGCATGCTGGGAGTTGTACTGCCTGGAGCATGGCATTCAGCCTGATGGACAGATGCCCAGTGACAAAACCATTGGAGGAGGAGATGACTCCTTTAACACCTTCTTCAGTGAGACGGGGGCTGGCAAACATGTCCCACGTGCGATCTTTGTGGACCTGGAGCCCACTGTCATTGGTAAGTTGGATCTACATTAGCAGCCAGAGTGTGTTTTTCTAGTTTAGCCATAATACATCTAATTACAGTAAAACAGATATCCTCATTGAAGAATATGACACATTGTATCACATTTTGAGTCATGCTCCTTCACCGCTTGGTGATTTGCATAGTTAATGTTTCAGTACTAATAGTCGACTGTCCCTTCAGACGAAGTACGCACAGGTACCTACCGCCAGCTGTTCCACCCAGAGCAGCTCATCACAGGAAAAGAAGACGCTGCCAATAACTACGCTCGGGGGCACTACACCATCGGCAAGGAACTCATCGACCTGGTTTTGGATAGGACACGAAAACTGGTAAAATTTTGCTTTCCAATGGGTTCAGATTATGTTCGCTATTTCTGTGTACTTGAGAACTGAAGAGGGGGAAAAAAAAGCAAATAAACAAAATTTCTGACCCTTAGAGTCTATTTATGCATAAATGTGCTGAACCTGCTCCCTTCCTCCAGGCAGACCAGTGCACTGGGCTCCAGGGCTTCCTCATCTTCCACAGCTTCGGTGGGGGCACTGGCTCAGGGTTCACCTCCCTGCTGATGGAGCGTCTCTCCGTCGACTACGGCAAGAAGTCCAAGCTGGAGTTTGCGGTCTACCCAGCTCCCCAGGTGTCCACAGCTGTGGTGGAGCCCTACAACTCCATCCTGACCACCCACACCACCCTGGAGCACTCCGACTGCGCTTTCATGGTGGACAATGAGGCCATCTATGACATCTGCCGTAGAAACCTCGATATCGAGCGTCCCTCTTACACCAACCTCAATCGGCTCATTGGTCAGATTGTGTCTTCCATCACAGCTTCCCTGCGCTTTGATGGGGCCCTGAATGTGGACCTGACAGAGTTCCAGACCAACTTGGTGCCCTATCCCCGTATCCACTTCCCCCTGGCAACCTACGCCCCAGTCATCTCTGCAGAGAGGGCCTACCATGAGCAGCTGTCTGTGGCTGAAATCACCAACGCCTGCTTTGAGCCAGCCAACCAGATGGTGAAATGTGACCCTCGTCACGGCAAGTACATGGCCTGCTGCCTGCTGTATCGCGGTGACGTGGTGCCAAAAGATGTCAACTCCGCCATCGCCACAATCAAGACCAAGCGCAGCATCCAGTTTGTGGACTGGTGTCCCACAGGCTTCAAGGTGGGCATCAACTACCAGCCCCCCACTGTGGTGCCTGGAGGAGACCTGGCCAAGGTGCAGAGGGCCGTGTGCATGCTGAGCAACACCACCGCCATCGCCGAGGCCTGGGCCCGTCTCGACCACAAGTTTGACCTGATGTACGCCAAGCGTGCCTTTGTTCACTGGTATGTGGGGGAGGGCATGGAGGAGGGAGAGTTCTCTGAAGCTCGAGAAGACATGGCAGCCCTGGAGAAGGACTATGAAGAGGTGGGGACCGACAGTGTGGGGGAGGAAGATGAAGAAGGAGAGGAGTACTAGTTTGAAGCTAAAACTTTCATGATTCACAGCATATGAGATTGCAGAAATGTGTTGATGCAGATTTACATGAATGAAAAAATTTCTTACTTTCATTTTTAAAAATCATAATAAAGTACACCCACAACACTCGAACTACAATAAATATTGACTTTACAATACTTTGGATGCTGTCACTTGGATCTTTTTTGCAAAATCATAATTAAAATAGTTAATATAAAAAGGGTGAGTAATTTTACACTTTAGAATTATTTGGCCATTTAGGAATTTACTTGTATGAAAATCATTTACTGTCTTAGCAAATGCTTGACTGTCTTTATAGAATATTTTTATCACCTGCATTGTAGAAGGTGTTGGGGTGAGTGTAATGTCATAAAACAAACTCCTATACTCAAGCTTTGGATTTTAGCTCAGAGTTTCAGTTCAGGTCTCTTCCTCATTTATATTTGTACCTGATCCTAGGATAATATGAGAGACCCATGGGGCCAGGGATCTAAAGCAGTTCTGTCAGAATGAACTCTGTTCAAACCAACAGCCAAAGTACCACTGTTGGTCAGGTAACACACCATCACCAAAATCTCAAATACTTTCTTAAAACTATTTTACCACATGAGATTGAGTAAACAAATGCCATACATATAGGGAAGGAAATGTTCATTCCGTTTACACAATATTTTACAACAGCAACTCTACCAGTCATTCTGAAAGTCTGCACGAGAGTTGGTAAAGTAGCTAAATCGATTAATGAAGACATCTGCAAGCGTGCGGAGTTGCATTTATAAAATATGTGCAGTTAAAAATTTAAATAATGGATCTTTGCATTTAGTCAGGTTAGTATCATGTGACATTATGTATTTCTTTTGCTCTGAAGAGGTCTATATCTAGGGTGACGAACACGTCACTCTTTTAAAACAATCATTGTTGGAGTTTCTAGTGGCTCATCCTGTAAAGGCACTGGATCTCTGTGGATGGGCCCCACAATCTGGCATTGAATCTACACCCCACCTGAGCTGACTCGCCAGCTGTGACTGGGATGACTGCATCTCATCTCACTCTACCGATCCCTGTTAGATGACTGGGCACCCGTACTCTTATCTGCTCAGCTACACAAGATATCTTTGGCCCACCTGTATCTTTGAAAGCTTGACCTGAAGACTGCAGTGTGATAAGTGGCAGCTGATATCACATGCTTTTTCTAGGCTCTCCAAAACTGATGGCGAGGACTGCAGCAACGTGTACTGAAGAATATGATTGGGCATTCCAGACCGGGAGAAACATGGTAAAAAGCATTTTTTTTTTAAGCTAAATGTAGGTGTTCCAGAAAAAAACCCTCATTAAAAACAAGCATTATCACACAGCTGGATAATTTGAAAAGCAATTCTGGATAAGCATCTTGTTCTGGAGTACAACTAAAGTGCTCCACGGATATTGAATTTGTAGCCTTTGATTTACACAGTGCGATCCTTTATCACTGTACTGTACCAGGCTGCTACTTACATGGTATTAAGTTTCTTATTTATAATACAAAGACAGGATTTAGAATCATAAAATGTGTCCATTTCAGACATTTTGTATTCTGTTCATTGGTCTTCATGCGTAATGCGTGGCTTAACTCTTTGAGTAGCTTTACGGAATTTTTATGTATTGAAGTGCGCCACATATGACTGGTGTTTTACAATCAGTATCTATTAAAAAAAGTAACAAGAGTTCAAACTTACTAGCCCCGTTGAAAAAAGACAGTTTGTCACGACAGTAAGGCCGGCCCATTTTTCCTGCTGTCACTCCCGCCGATACACAGACCCGCTTCCTGCTACATCCCGCTGCTTAGCTCGCGCTATAAAAACCCTGCCTTGCGCAGCCAGCTGCATATCTGCCTTCTCCTTCCGAATCCTCAACATCGGCAAGAAGTAAAACCTGACAAAATGGTGAGTACCTACGTCAAGATTCCACCATTTTACGACGAGCCATAGACGAGAAAACGCAAATGGAAATATTTAGCTTTGACATTTTGTTTTCTTAGCTTTTAATCGAATTATATTTATCATTTAAAAAAATAACCGAGAACGCAAAGACAAAAGGAAAACGGATGTGTCGAGATATGGATTCGGACCGTTAGTGTGGCGCTTACGCTAGGTTGGACTAGAGAAAGCAGACGGCCAAAATGCGCAGTTCTCTCACACAACAGGAAAAAAAACTTTAGGCTAATACAGAAAAACTGTTGCTGTGCCGTTTTTATCACTATTCGTTTCAGTAAACTGGAGTATAGGAGATTTTTTAATTCCGTGTTCAAAACGTTCAAAAAAAGAGCACAATTGCTTTACGAACGAAATGCAGTTACTAAACGTATGTTTCTTGACGAAGCCGAAAATTATTTTGGAATAAAGAGGAAAGTGAGACAAAGTCTAAAAGCCGCGATCAGATAAATTTGAAAATACGCGCTTGCCCAACAGTTAGGGGGAAGGTGGTGGCATAGCCTACAGGCCACCGGTTTATTCCTCTTGACTATTCAGTGCATACATTTTTTTTCGATTTGCACTGATGATTCCATATTAAAACAAGACCAGGTCAAAACCTAGTGTATGGCTGGACCGAACCGGCCGACCAATGGTGTAACTTCATCAGTCAGTCACTCAGTCACAGACATTCGCAGTGCAACTTCACTCACTCAGTCACTGACATTCGTGTTTATAGGGCTGGCCCCGCTGTTGCGGTCCACCCAAAAAAATATAGAATTTAGTATTGAAAAGCACCTAATGATCTTTATCATATTGTTTGAGTAAGCATATTGTCTTGTTTAAGAACTTACTCAACCTATGTATATAACAAACTGGAAAAAATGAGTTTTGTAATTTTGAATACACTGCAGTGCATAAGGGCTTTGACTAGTTATCATGGTGACTGAGTGGTGAAGTGAGTGGTCTTGCCCTTCCTCTTGATGGCAGTAGCAGATGTCAGAGACCCAGAGACATCCAGCCAGTTCAGTGCTGACGGTTCATTGCTCCCAAGCTCCTCCCTCACCCTGTGCCCTGCTCTGTCTCCATGCCTCTCTTTGGAGACTGATCATTAAACTCTTTGTTTCTCTTTCCAGCGTGAGTGTATCTCTGTGCATGTCGGCCAAGCTGGAACCCAGATGGGCAATGCATGCTGGGAGTTATACTGCCTGGAGCATGGCATTCAGCCTGATGGACAGATGCCCAGTGACAAAACCATTGGAGGGGGAGATGACTCCTTTAACACCTTCTTCAGTGAGACGGGGGCTGGCAAACATGTCCCACGTGCGATCTTTGTGGACCTGGAGCCCACCGTCATTGGTAAGTTGGGTCTACATTAGCAGCCAGAGTGTGTTTTTCTAGTTTAGTCATAATACTTCTAATTACAGTAAAACAGATATCCTCATTGAAGAATATGACACATCGTATCACATTTTGAGTCATGCTCCTTCACCGCGTGGTGATTTGCATAGTTAAGGTTTCAGTACTAATAGTCGACTGTCCCTTCAGACGAGGTGCGCACAGGTACCTACCGCCAGCTGTTCCACCCAGAGCAGCTCATCACAGGAAAAGAAGACGCTGCCAATAACTACGCTCGGGGGCACTACACCATCGGCAAGGAACTCATCGACCTGGTTTTGGATAGGACACGAAAACTGGTAAATTTTGCTTTCCAACGGGTTCAGATTATGTTCGCTATTTCTGTGTACTTGAGAACTGAAGAGGGAATAAAAGCAAATAAACAAAATTTCTGACCCGTAGAGTCTATTTATGCATAAATGTGCTGAACCTGCTCCCTTCCTCCAGGCAGACCAGTGCACTGGGCTCCAGGGCTTCCTCATCTTCCACAGCTTCGGTGGGGGCACTGGCTCAGGGTTCACCTCCCTGCTGATGGAGCGCCTCTCTGTCGACTACGGCAAAAAGTCCAAGCTGGAGTTTGCGGTCTACCCAGCTCCCCAGGTGTCCACAGCTGTGGTGGAGCCCTACAACTCCATCCTGACCACCCACACCACCCTGGAGCACTCCGACTGCGCTTTCATGGTGGACAATGAGGCCATCTATGACATCTGCCGTAGAAACCTCGATATCGAGCGTCCCTCTTACACCAACCTCAATCGGCTCATTGGTCAGATTGTGTCTTCCATCACAGCTTCCCTGCGCTTTGATGGGGCCCTGAATGTGGACCTGACAGAGTTCCAGACCAACTTGGTGCCCTATCCCCGTATCCACTTCCCCCTGGCAACCTACGCCCCAGTCATCTCTGCAGAGAGGGCCTACCATGAGCAGCTGTGTGTGGCTGAAATCACCAACGCCTGCTTTGAGCCAGCCAACCAGATGGTGAAATGCGACCCTCGTCACGGCAAGTACATGGCCTGCTGCCTGCTGTATCGCGGTGACGTGGTGCCAAAAGATGTCAACTCCGCCATCGCCACAATCAAGACCAAGCGCAGCATCCAGTTTGTGGACTGGTGTCCCACAGGCTTCAAGGTGGGCATCAACTACCAGCCCCCCACTGTGGTGCCTGGAGGAGACCTGGCCAAGGTGCAGAGGGCCGTGTGCATGCTGAGCAACACCACCGCCATCGCCGAGGCCTGGGCCCGTCTCGACCACAAGTTTGACCTGATGTACGCCAAGCGTGCCTTTGTTCACTGGTATGTGGGGGAGGGCATGGAGGAGGGAGAGTTCTCTGAAGCTCGAGAAGACATGGCAGCCCTGGAGAAGGACTATGAAGAGGTGGGGACCGACAGTGTGGGGGAGGAAGATGAAGAAGGAGAGGAGTACTAGTTTGAAGCTGAAACCTTCATGATTCACAGTATATGAGATTGCAGAAATGTGTTGATGCCTATTTACATGAATAAAAAAAACTTCTTACTTTCATTTTTAAAAATCATAATAAAGTACACCCACAACACTCGAACTACAATAAATATTGACTTTACAATACTTTGGATGCTGTCATTTGGATCTTTTTTGCAAAATCATAATTAAAATAGTTAATATAAAAAGGATGAGTAATTTTACACTTTAGAATTATTTGGCCATTTAGGAAGTAACTTGTACGAAAATCATTTACTGTCTTAGCAAATGCTTGACTGTCTTTATAGAATATTTTTATCACCTGCATTGTAGAAGGTGTTGGGGTGAGTGTAATGTCATGAAACAAATTCCTATACTCAAGGTTTGAATTTTAGCTCAGAGTTTCAGTTCAGGTCTCTTCCTCATTTATATTTGTACCTGATCCTAGGATAATATGAGAGACCCATGGGGCCAGGGATCTAAAGCAGTTCTGTCAGAATGAACTCTGTTCAAACCAACAGCCAAAGTACCACTGTTGGTCAGGTAACACACCATCACCAAAATCTCAAATACTTTCTTAAAAACATTTTTCCGCATAAGATTGAGTAAACAAATGCCATACATATAGGGAAGTAAATGTTCATTCTGGTTTACACAATACTTTACAACAGCAACTCTACCAGTCATTCTGAAAGTCTGCAAGAGAGTTGGTAAAGTAGCTAAATCGATTAATGAAGACATCTGCAAGGGTGCGGAGTTGCATTTATAAAATATGTGCAGTTAAAAATTTAACTAATGGATCTTTGCATTTAGTCAGGTTAGTATCATGTGACATTATGTATTTCTTTTGCTCTGAAGAGGTCTATATCTAGCGTGACGAACACGTCACTCTTTTAAAACAATCATTGTTGGAGTTTCTAGTGGCTCATCCTGTAAAGGCACTGGATCTCTGTGGATGGGCCCCACAATCTGGCATTGAATCTACACCCCACCTGAGCTGACTCGCCAGCTGTGACTGGGCTGACTGCATCTCATTTCACTCTACCGATCCCTGTTAAATGACTGGGCACCCGTACTCTTATCTGCTCAGCTACACAAGATATCTTTGGCCCACCTGTATCTTTGAACGCCTGACTTGAAGACTGCAGTGTGATGAGTGGCAGCTGATATCACATGCTTTGGAGAAGAGCACATGCTTTGTCTAGACTCTCCCAAACTGATGGCGATCACTGCAGCAACGTGTGCTGAAGAATATGATTGGGCATTCCAGACCGGGAGAAACATGGTAAAAAGCATTTTTTTAAAAAGCGAAACGTAGGTGTTCCAGAAAAAAAACCCTCATTAAAAACAAGCATTATCACACAGCTGGATAATTTGAAAAGCAATTCTGGATAAGCATCTTGTTCTGGAGTACAACTAAAGTACTCCACGGATATTGAATTTGTAGCCTTTGTTTCACACAGTGCGATCCTTTATCACTGTACTGTACCAGGCTGCTACTTACATGGTATTAAGTTTCTTATTTATAATACAAAGACAGGATTTAGAATCATAAAATGTGTCCATTTCAGACATTTTGTATTCTGTTCATTGATCTTCATGCGTAATGCACTGCTTAACTCTTTGAGTAGCTTTACAGAATTTTTATGTATTGAAGTGCGCCACATATGACTGGTGTTTTACAATCAGTATCTATAAAAAAAGTAACGAGTTCAAACTTACTAGCCCCGTTGAAAAAAGACAGTTTGTCACGACAGTAAGGCCGGCCCACTTTTCCTGCTGTCACTCCCGCCGATACACAGACCCGCTTCCTGCTACACCCCGCTGCTTAGCTCGCGCTATAAAAACCCTGCCTTGCGCAGCCAGCTGCATATCTGCCTTCTCCTTCCGAATCCTCAACATCGGCAAGAAGTAAAACCTGACAAAATGGTGAGTACCTACGTCAAGATTCCACCATTTTACGACGAGCCATAGACGAGAAAACGCAAATGGAAATATTTAGCTTTGACATTTTGTTTTCTTAGCTTTTAATTGAATTATATTTATAATTTAAAAAAATAACCGAGAACGCAAAGACAAAAGGAAAACGGGTGTGTCGAGATATGGATTCGGGCCGCTAGTGTGGCGTTTACGCTAGGTTGGACTAGAGAAAGCAGGCGGCCAAAATGCGCAGTTCTCTCACACAACAGGCAAAAAACTTTAGGCTAATACAGAAAAACTGTTGCTGTGCCGTTTTTACCACTATTCGTTTCAGTAAACTGGAGTATAGGAGATTTTTTAATTCCGTGTTCAAAACGTTTTTCCTCGAAGAGCACAATTGCTTTACGAACGAAATGCAGTTACTAAACGTATGTTGCTTGACGAAGCCGAAAATTATTTTGCAATAAAGAGGAAAGTGAAACCAAGTTTAAAAGACGCGATCAGATAAATTTGAAAATGCGCGCTTGCGCAACAGTTAGGGGGAAGGTGGTGGCATAGCCTACAGGCCACCGGTTTATTCCTCTTGACTATTCAGTGCATACTTTTTTTTTTCTCGATTTGCACTGATGATTCCATATTAAAACAAGACCAGGTCAAAACCTAGTATATGGCTGGACCGAACCGGCCGACCAATGGTGTAACTTCATCAGTCAGTCACTCAGTCAGGCATGCGCGGTGTAACTTCACTCACTCACTCACTCAGTCACTGACATTCGTGTTTATAGGGCTGGCCCCCGCTGTTGCGGTCCACCCAAAAATATATATAATTTAGTATTGAACAGCACCTAATGATCTTTATCATATTGTTTGAGTAAGCATATTGTCTTGTTTAAGAACTTACTCAACCTAACTGGAAACTGGAAAAAATAAGTTTTGTAATTTTGAATAAACTGCAGTGCATAAGGGCTTTGAGTAGTTATCGTGGTGACTGAGTGGTGAAGTGAGTGGTCTTGCCCTTCCTCTTGATGGCAGAAGCAGATGTCAGAGACCCAGAGACATCCAGCCAGTTCAGTGCTGACGGTTCATTGCTCCCAAGCTCCTCCCTCACCCTGTGCCCTGCTCTGTCTCCATACCTCTCTTTGGAGACTGATCATTAAACTCTTTGTTTCTCTTTCCAGCGTGAGTGTATCTCTATGCATGTCGGCCAAGCTGGAACCCAGATGGGCAATGCATGCTGGGAGTTGTACTGCCTGGAGCATGGCATTCAGCCTGATGGACAGATGCCCAGTGACAAAACCATTGGAGGGGGAGATGACTCCTTTAACACCTTCTTCAGTGAGACAGGGGCTGGCAAACATGTCCCACGTGCGATCTTTGTGGACCTGGAGCCCACTGTCATTGGTAAGTTGGGTCTACATTAGCAGCCAGAGTGTTTTTCTAGTTTAGTCATAATACTTCTAATTACAGTAAAACAGATATCCTCATTGAAGAATATGACACATCGTATCACATTTTGAGTCATGCTCCTTCACCGCTTGGTGATTTGCATAGTTAATGTTTCAGTACTAATAGTCAACTGTCCCTTCAGACGAGGTGCGCACCGGTACCTACCGCCAGCTGTTCCACCCAGAGCAGCTCATCACAGGAAAAGAAGACGCTGCCAATAACTACGCTCGGGGGCACTACACCATCGGCAAGGAACTCATCGACCTGGTTTTGGATAGGACACGAAAACTGGTAAATTTTGCTTTCCAATGGGTTCAGATTATGTTTGCTATTTCTGTGTACTTGAGAACTGAAGGGGGAAAAAAAAGCAAATAAACAAAATTTCTGACCCGTAGAGTCTATTTATGCATAAATGTGCTGAACCTGCTCCCTTCCTCCAGGCAGACCAGTGCACTGGGCTCCAGGGCTTCCTCATCTTCCACAGCTTCGGTGGGGGCACTGGCTCAGGGTTCACCTCCCTGCTGATGGAGCGTCTCTCTGTCGACTACGGCAAAAAGTCCAAGCTGGAGTTTGCGGTCTACCCAGCTCCCCAGGTGTCCACAGCTGTGGTGGAGCCCTACAACTCCATCCTGACCACCCACACCACCCTGGAGCACTCCGACTGCGCTTTCATGGTGGACAATGAGGCCATCTATGATATCTGCCGTAGAAACCTCGATATCGAGCGTCCCTCTTACACCAACCTCAATCGGCTCATTGGTCAGATTGTGTCTTCCATCACAGCTTCCCTGCGCTTTGATGGGGCCCTGAATGTGGACCTGACAGAGTTCCAGACCAACTTGGTGCCCTATCCCCGTATCCACTTCCCCCTGGCAACCTACGCCCCAGTCATCTCTGCAGAGAGGGCCTACCATGAGCAGCTGTCTGTGGCTGAAATCACCAACGCCTGCTTTGAGCCAGCCAACCAGATGGTGAAATGTGACCCTCGTCACGGCAAGTACATGGCCTGCTGCCTGCTGTATCGAGGTGACGTGGTGCCAAAAGATGTCAACTCCGCCATCGCCACAATCAAGACCAAGCGCAGCATCCAGTTTGTGGACTGGTGTCCCACAGGCTTCAAGGTGGGCATCAACTACCAGCCCCCCACTGTGGTGCCTGGAGGAGACCTGGCCAAGGTGCAGAGGGCCGTGTGCATGCTGAGCAACACCACCGCCATCGCCGAGGCCTGGGCCCGTCTCGACCACAAGTTTGACCTGATGTACGCCAAGCGTGCCTTTGTTCACTGGTATGTGGGGGAGGGCATGGAGGAGGGAGAGTTCTCTGAAGCTCGAGAAGACATGGCAGCCCTGGAGAAGGACTATGAAGAGGTGGGGACTGACAGCGTGGGGGAGGAAGATGAAGAAGGAGAGGAGTACTAGAAGACACCAGGGCCTACATTCCACTTAAATTCTCTGCTTTAACATCAAATTTTACAGACTGTACAAAATTTCAATGGGACAGACAACTGTGGAAATCATTCCAGAGAATTAAAACATTCTCAAATGCTACATTGTCATTGAGTTCTTCTGCTACAAATACAGCCATTTAAGTTGGGCTAATATTTTTGATTTAGAATATCAACTTTAATTAAATCCTCACTCATGACAATTCAACAAATTTCACCAGGCCTGAAACTATCGAAATGGGTATGAATATTTGGGTAATGGATGGGTAAATGTATTTGAACAGAGAACTGCATAGGGAATACTATAGTGCTCTGCAGTACTCCCCATTTGAAACAAAAAAAGACTTACCCTCTTGGCAACACAAAACATGAATATATTGGCTGAATATTAATTTATTACAAGATATGTTTACACTTTGAGATTGCATAAATCCTCAACTTTACATTTTACAAAAGCAAACATTCTGTGCTTGCAGAATGTATTCCAAATTAGGGTAGAGAACAGACTGCTCAGTTGGGGGCGTAGGAGCTTTGTGACAGTGCAGTGACGGGCACAGCCTTGAAATGGAACATTCAGCTTGCGCCCATCTTGGAACCAATGCTCACCAAGCCCCATTCCACCATTCACAATCATGTTAACAGCCATTACAACAACTGGTGTTTAGTGACCAGGGTCTGTTTTCCTGAAGATAGAGGTGGTGCCCCACAAAATTTTTTGAATGTCACGTTCAAAGCCCGCCTGAACCATCTAAAATACCTGTGTATAAATCATAAATGACAATGTCAGTACCAATAAAACTCAGTCGCCCTAAGTGTATGCAGTACACTGTATTTGGACACAATTGGTGGAAACAGATGTGTTCGTTTTGTTCTTATCAAAACAGCACTGCGGCCTTCGTCTTAACCTTGCACTGTTGATGAAATGTAAGTTATGTATAATACAAAAACTAATTTCATACTATATTACACAAATCTAAAGCAAATTTCTTAGAAAAAATGTATTCTAACTACACAGTAAGCAAATTTTGGTGTGACAAGTCTGTACCGTTTTCGCAGTGTACAGGAGGTAATTACTGTTTGGGTCTGTTATCAGGGGCCATACCCCTGGACTGCTACTTATCAGAACAAGGCCATGTGCAATACACTTGAAAACAAGGATGCTGTGAGTCATTTCCCATGAATTTTAAAATGCAACCCTACCACCAATCCATTAACATTATTAGGCTAAGCTTTAAAATAACATAAATTACAACTGTACATTCCTCAGATGCAATTCCAAATAACGTTGTACAACAGGAGTGATACGTAGGCGTACATACCGTTATAGTCTACACATAGGTTAAAAAATTGGATTTCCTAAAGTAATCTCAAGTTGTCATTCTTTTGCACAGACAGCAGATGGCGAGAGTCCTTCGTCTTAAATTATGTAGCCTAATGTGTGATTTTAACAGTTTAGAAGCAGTTACTTGTTGTGCTGACGTAAATACACAGTTTAACTTATTACAGTTGATTACTTCTATATTTCAGTTAATTTCCGGTACGGTCAGCTGATTTGTTTACATCGCAAGACAAATGTGTAGCCTGTTTGATGTGGCTAGCTAGCAAATCGTCTTAATAGGCGATTCTAGCAGCACTGCGAAAGACAGACAGGAATACAATGCATAAACTGACACGGACTAATCGGAGTCCACATTCCTAAAACTGGACTTGGATCTCAACATTTAACCATCCCGTGAAAACAATTGCTTTGTAGAAATAATTTTCCGTTTATACTGTCTTTTTTCTTTGGACATTCTATCATTCAGTTACTTCGGCCTATTTTTGAGCTTTTTTATCCTTTCACCGTCGCTTTATAGTCAAGGCCATTTGACAGTTTGTGTGTTGGTTTTCTAAAAGCACAGCTAGACTTAATGGTGCTACACCGAACAGACATAAAATGTAGCATGTGTTGACTAAGTTAACGGAAAATAATCGACTATGGCATAAAATATGCGGGGATGAATAAAAATACTTACTCCTTCATATAAATAGATTCCGATGTAAAACTTGTGCGGTGTTTTGACGCAGTCAGTGCCTTCAATTTTAGGCTGTACCCAACACTCACAAGTACGCTGCCTGTTCGTCTCATCGTGCCTTCGTTTGAACTCTGACTTGCGACAAGCGACACTATTGCCCAATGAACATTTGATGTTGACGCACTGTAACACGATCAGCCAATCGGCGTGGTCGCTAATCTTAGCGAAATCAGAGGCGGAGTCCGTGACGATTCAAAACAGACACGAATTATCCCTGGTATATTCTGGGTGCTCCGTTTTTTTCTGGACGTTTCGGCTCAGCTGTCTGTGACGCAGGGCTAAGAGCCGAACCAGGAATAAAGGCATACGGGTACGGACATTTAGGTGTGGGAAAGCCGTGACAAGTTATGTGCCTCAGTAGGCCAACAAGACGGACACTGAGGGACGTATAGCCCGGAATTATACCGCGGTGTACCTTACAGGAGTTATACACTCGTTCGTATCAATTCTCACGCAGAGCATTCCAGCGACTTTCCAAAATACTTTGCTCCCGTTTTAAGACTGCGAGGAGACTCTGCATCTACTTGCTGAATATACTTCCAAAAAAGGTAACATCTACGGCAACAAGCTATTAACATTTAGGCTACTATGTAATGTAACTGACTAACCTAGGTAGCTAACAGCCAGATATCAGCTTGTTTCTTTATATGCAACTGTCATTTTGCCTTCGTACTATATCAGTTAATTTTGGAAAGGCTTCGGCTTTCGACACTGTTCTGCTAAATATTCCAGCGGTTGGCAAATAACCGTTATTTAAAGGCTAGGGGGTTTTGTGCTTGCTCTCATTGGGCGTCTGTGTGTTCTCTGAGGCCGCAGCTGTTAGGAGCCATAACGACAAAACAAACCGTGGAGTCTGAGCTGGAAATAACATCACAATGTGTCCGGTTTCCAGAGAACTCCAGGCTTGTGTAGACTCACAGCCAGGCTGGGGGGGGGATACCAGCCGACTGTCATTCGTAATGAAACCCCCTTTGGTCAGCTGGTATCGGAATACAAATGTGGGGACTCGGGAGCGCAGTAAAGACCAACATGAGTTAAAAATTATTTAACGGTGAAGCTGTACGACTCCTCGGTCACGTTACCTGCTAATAACTAATGTCTAAATCGATTACTGCTTAGCAAGGGACCCAGCTTCAAAACTGAGTGGTTAATGCAGTTGTCAATGTGATCCTGGCGACTTCGGGGGGTGTAGATTGTATCTCCAAGGGCATCTGTCGTTTAAAGAAATCGCTGTATGTGTCTGAATGGCCCCATCTATTATGTGCTTACTGGCTGTATTTTGCCTTCAATTGGTTGGTTCGGATGGATCAAAACACCACAATTAGGCTCCCAAAGAAGTTAGTACGTTTGGGAGTAGCAAATTTGAGAATCTACTACTGGGCAACACTCAGTTCTTTGTAAGCACTTGCAGCAATGACAGCTCAGGTATGTCTATATGAACTTTGCCGATATAGATTTGAACTCCAGGCATGCCTTGTTGGCCTCTCTCAGAAGTGGCTTCAGTCAAACTACTGTCTCAAATAGGCCAAATCTGTGAAGTGCTCAAGTTAATCTCTTAACAGTTGAATTTGATGAGCCCATGAGCTCCACTACTCTGTCCTTGGTGTAGCTAGCCTCTTATTATAGACAGTTGTCCTTCTCATCTGATCTGGTTCCTCAGTTTGGTAGGGCAGCCTGATATTGGTAGTGTCTTGGTTGTGCCGTATTTTTTCCATTTTGTTACAATGGACGTAAAACTGCGTTCCTAAAATGGTTTGAGGTTTTGCAGATCTTTTAATAACCAGCGTTTTGCTTTCTAACAACTTAGTCTTGAAGTTACACCAGCAGTTCCAGTGTGGCTGATGAGATCTGCTGTTTCAAATGCTAGACCTCACAAATGCAGTGAAATTTCTTCTTCTGCAAGCATTCAGCTGAACACAAATGGATTCATAATCAACATGGGTGAACCTCATAACATATTACGTGTGATCTTAAGAAAATGGAATACACCTGGCCAAATTTCAATTGTTAATACAAAGGGGATGTATACTGATCAATTATGGAATTTTCGGGTTTTTATTTTAAATATAATTTTTAAGACATCTAAGTGCTTAATTTATACTTTATAAAAGTAACTTGTATGGGAATGGAAAAAAGTCTTATTTAATATATTTTAATCTCACACAGCAAAACAAGAAATGAATCAACTGGCATCGAAAACATTCTAAAGGTGCTATGTGTGGCTGATGGTTAATAAAGCAATGTTACAGCAGGAAAAGTACACTGTGCTATCTTTTACAGTACATGGAGGGGGGGGGGGATTTGGTGACATAAGCCAATGGACTACATCTGAGATCTGGACAAAGGACACCCTAAAGCTATCTTTTCTCTGTTTGTGCTCTCACAAGTACATCAATACAAAATGATCATTCAAATTTTGCACCATTAGACATAGGCTTCTGAAATTGGAATTTGTGATCTGCTGTATCACACACACACACACATTTTCTCACAAACTATGGTTCAGAAATTACATACAGAAAAACAGACAACTGGGAACATACAAAATGAAACTAATCTCACTAACAATTTATCACAATATTTCATGAACATGAAGAGCTGGACCTCTCTTACATAAGAGTCTTGCATAATAATTATCAAAGGTCGACACAACAATGTGCGGCATTATGAATCATTTTTTCCTCCTTTTGAACTGCCTCTCATCAACATTTTTTTCCCTTTCTGTTTAGTATGAATAAACTTGTATCACATGGATCTTGCATGTTTTCCTGTGGTATGAATTAGAAAACACAGGCTTATTAAAAATTTAAAAAAGATATTGCTGAATATCTGAATTCCTTGTGTGTATGGTGTAGGCACTGCAGTATTAGGGAAAGCATCAGATCCAGGGTAGCAGCGTTTAAAAGCAGCAGACGGCTGTAACACCAAAGCTGTGTATTTCCGCCAGGGGCAGCAAGGGTGAGGGGGGAAGACATGGTGGATTACTATGACGTTCTGGGAGTGTCGCGAAACGCCTCCTCAGAAGACATCAAAAAGGCGTAAGTAACCAGGTGGCCCTCCAAGCTCAGTGGCGCTCAATACCTAGACTTAGAGGTCTCTTGGTTTGGTACACTGTGGTACTTGGTGTACTTGGTATTATGAGGGAAAAAATTTTAATACTGTACATCAGTGGTTCTGGGTCCTGGGGACCACAATCTATGCTGGTTGTTTTTAAAGCCAATCTTTTGCTCAGTTTAAGGTTGTTGAACACGTGTTTAAGTTCTTTCTTAATTTTTCCTTAAAGCTATTTAACACAATGCAGGTTTGGTGCATTATGATTTGCTTTGTCTATGACCTTCTTCATTATTTACCAAATGTTTTGTGGTCAGGTGTTCACACTTTCACCAGTTAGGATTCACCTCAGGCTTTCATTTGATCAATTAGTTTTTTTAAACCCGTTTTTATGTAATCATTCACAATGTAGCTGAATATGCACAATGGGAATATTCTACTTTTATTCTTCCTGGCATGCATAGCTATTTCTGACAATAAGCTGCATACGAGAGTAAATAATCCCTCAAAAGATGAAATTCTGGGATTGCAGTTGTGCTTGGAGCGAAAACTAGCATACACAGGGGTCCCCAGTAAGGGGTTTGAGAACCACTGCTGTTGTGGTCTTCAACTTGCCATTGATCAGTGTATAGCTTCACTAGGCATTTATATCCTCCTTAAATTATGATTGCAAACAGTCTTACAGTACTTGTAGCCTTCTCACCAGCAGTTGTTATACTTCTGTAACACACAATTACAGGGGTCCAGCATGACAATATATGTCATTGAAGAATATTTTTAGTCGCAACTGCTTTTTGTAATATTGCAATATCATCATAATATTTCATTAAAACAAAGTAACATATCGAATAAATTGTTTAAAATGAGCACAGAGTGGGGTTTATTCTGTACAGGTCACCCCGCATGCCTGGATAGGTTGTTTGCAAATGCTGCTGTGTCCTCCACTGGTGTCCTATAGAGGCACGCATGATTAGTTTCTCAGTTTTTGAGGAACTTTAGCAGTGCTGTGTTGCTGTACCCTCTGGAGGATGAATGTCTGATGAATGGATGAATGCATGAAGACTAAAGGAGTGGAGATATACAGCGAAATCACACCACTGAAAAGGTTTAATGATTAGTCGATGCTTGTATTACATTCATTTGACTTTTGTAAAGTATTGAAAGATTCTGCCACTGACAAGGTCATGAAGAGCAGGGTCAGGCTCACAGTTGAAAGTTGGTCAGATGAGAAAGACATAAGAGGGCAGCTGAGTCTGTAACAGTCTGTAACTGAAGCTTGCTGGGCTTGTCACAGCCACCTGAATACACCCAGCCCAGTCTGTGTGACTGAATTAGCCTGCTGCGTGTGATGCAGGTGTAACGCCAGACTCTTCTGTGTGCGTGCACGCTTGAGTGTGTGTGCTCTTATAAAGGTACAGGAAGCTGGCCCTGCAGTGGCACCCAGACAAGAACCCGGACAACAAGGAGGAGGCAGAGAGGAAGTTCAAGGAGATAGCTGAGGCCTATGAAGTTCTGTCTGACAGTAAGCACTCACTAACACTTATGAACTCTATTATTATGAATGCTGTTTAACTGTGAATCAGGTTTAGAAACACATGAACCCACTGTATGCGCAGCTGGGCATAAGCTTTGTGGTAAGGCAAGGTTTAAGCAGCAGTGCCCAACCTGGGATTTTGAGTCAGCAGATTGACTACCAAGTGGGAACAAGCCCAGGAACCCCAAAACCAGGAAATAATAAATGTAATACAAAGTGGTTATAAATCATAATTTTGCTTTAGTTTTTTTTGAAGATCAAATGCTGTGCTTACCTCTCTCTCTCTCTCAGCAAGCAAGCGAGAAGCGTATGATCACTTTGGCAAGGATGGCGTGCCCAGTTCAGGTGGGTAAAGCATTCAGACTCCCCATTGCACACATTTAAGAACCCACAACAGACCCATTAAAGAAAGTGTGTAGTATTTCGTGACACTGCTGATTGTAAAGATGATAAATATTTTTTGCACATTTGTTTTCTCCGGTCTTACCCCATGTCTCTTTCTCTCTCTCCTTCTCCTCACCCACAGGCTCCAGTGGATCCTCCAGCCCAGATTTCCCAGGATTCACCTTCACATTCCGCAGCCCGGACGAGGTCTTCCGGGAGTTCTTCGGGGGCCAGGATCCGTTTGCCAGCTTCTTCGGTGAGACTGCAAGGCGGAGCCAGGCATGGCCAATCAGAACACAGAACTCAGTGCTTTATTTCTATGGTTTCCTGTGAATTCTCGTTCCCTCCGCCTGTCCTAACCCTAAACCCCGCCTCCCATGCTCAGTAGACGACTTCCCTTTTGGCGGGATGCACAGCGGGTTCCACGGGCACTCTGGCGCCTCGCGGCTCGGACCCAACCGCTTCTTCTCCTTCCCGTCGGCTGGAGGTGCGTTCCTCCCTGTGAACGGTCATGCCCGTTCTTGCCCTTGGAGGCTGCAGAATGTTACGGTTTTGCTGCCATGCAGCATTTAATGGAACGATTAAAGCTGCGAACACAGCTCATTAACCTGGTCTCTTGGATACAACTGGCTGCTGGTTTTATGGTGAAAACAAAAACAAACCACCCTGCAGCTCTCCAAGTGCAAAAGTGAATACTGCTGCATAACAGAATTCAGTTGCAAGTTATAGAACTCTCAACTGAATGCAAACCGAATCAACAACTCGGACCATTCCCGAACTCCTTTGCGTGTGGTTTGGTAAGAGCTTCCTGTACAAGCAGAAATACCTTGACAGCTTTGAAAAAAAATGACAATCCTGTTGCAGGAAGACAACCTGTCCTCATTTCCAAATTTGTTCCCAAGAATCATCAAATATCTCCACCATACTGGCAGTTAGATGCTTTGCCATGTTTGCCTAACAGGTTACCACGCACAGGAAGACAAAGGCAACACAGCAGTAACCCCTAAACTTGCAAGTGAAGTTTCTGATAGTAATAAAGGCCTAAACTAAACTAAACAATCCCTCTCTTGCTCTCTCTTGTCCATCTCAGTGGACTTCACCACCTTCTCCTCCTCCTCCATGGGGGGATTGGACAGGGGGATGGGTGGAGGGATGGGGAACTTCAAGTCCGTCTCCACATCCACACGTATCATCAATGGGAAACGCACCACCACCAAAAAGTCAGTTTCTGATTTATGGCTACGTTAATAGACACAACACTGATGGTGACAATGATAAGAATGACAACGCTAACCACAGTGATAGTGGTGATGACTTTTTTTTTTCTTTTTTAAGAATCCGAGAGAATGGTCAGGAGAGAACAGAGATTGAAGAGGACGGGGTCTTGAAGACCATCCTGATTAATGGTAAGATTTCCCTTATACACACTTAGTCTTCCTAACGCCCACCTGCTAATCCAGACCATCACATTCCCTGGCTGTATGCTAGTGGCCCAAAGAGACCGTTCCAGTCAGCAGGCTTGTTGCCATTTCATGCAAGAGTGACCCCTCAGGTCAAAGGGGCAACTGCAGGCTGCCTGCATGCTATTGGCACATCAGTGACAAGAAAGGTCTTAAGTCACTCTTTGCTTAATTTGTAGGCTACTGTTTATTTAACAGAATATAGACTATACACAGGTCCTGTGTCACCCCGCAGCCACAGGTACACGCAGTGTTCAAAGCCTGAATCCATTGGTCCCAGCTATCGGGCCAATTTTACATTTTGACAGAAAACATTTAACGAAAATATAATAGATATATTTTAAAGGGGCTTAAACTAAATCCCTTTAAATGCCCTGTCACCGAAAGAAACACATTCACTAAAAACGTTTAAATATATCGATAGCTGCATGAAACTAAACACTCAGTTCCCCGTCTTTCCGTAATTATTTAGTCATATGAAACGTTTCATAATCTAGAATTTACAACTAGACAACTAAACTTTCTACTTGGTTAGCCAGGCAGTTGACATACAAATAAGAAAATTAATTTGTTTACTAATCAACAGAGCATATAATATTCTCGGCAAATAAAAAGTAGATAAATCCGGTCAAGGCTGACACTGGTCCAATATATCGTAAAAGCCGTGATTCTTGCGACAGTCGTTTCATATTTCACCAAACGTTATGATACTAGTCAAATGAATTACCGTAGCTTGCTAAAGTCGTTTGCTAGTCAGCTAGCGAACATACCTTTATATCAGTGTACTGATGAATACATAGCATTATTATTAACAGACAAATAACCATTCGTTTAAGTTAACATAATTATTCTTACATAAAAAAACACATTTATGTGAAAACCATAGCTATAGTTACTAACCTTTCAAGCTTTTGCAACGGTCGGTGACAGTTCAAAATGTTCCACCCGGAGTTCACTTGAAGTTTAGATTTGTTTCGTAGGAACAAACCACCACTGCCTAAATTAAGGGGCGGTTTTTAATAACAAAGTTGACTATTACTGTTGGGAGAAAAAAACGTAATGTGCATTTGGTACAAAACAGTATTGGGACATGAGGCTATTGGTTTCTAAAAATCAATTTTGCTTTTTAAAAATAATGCTGCATCCCGTCATGGCAAAAATACTCTCCCGAGGCAATGACTGGACAACCAACTCACGTGCCTGCGTAGTGTAATGATATGGTTGCTACCACCATGGAAACCAATGTTGTAAAGTTATTTTATTTATTGATTCTTGATTGATTGTAATGATTGAAATTAAGAAGTTCCAGCTTTGTGAGAGGCCAGCAATAGTGTGCTTCTGATAATTTAGAAATCGTTACAACAGAACATTGCAGCCTAAGTAAATAAAGTATATTGACCTTCTCAACAATACGGTAAGCAATTGCATATTTATGCTGGGTGTTCCAAGTGTAGGTTATAAGTCTGAGGGTTTTTAAAACATGTATTTTAGAAGATGAGTTCACTGTGAATGTGCTATGCAGGGTCCTGTTTCAGTGTTTGTTTCCTGTTGGAGGTGTTGAGGACGAAATGGCCCTCGCATTGGAGCTGAGTCGTCGGGAGCTACCGAGCCAGGCGGCGACGCAGCAGCCTGTCCGACAGGAGAGCTACCTGCTGGAGCAGCCCGGCCTCAGCTCCCGCGACCAGGCACAGCGGTCCTTCAGCTCCGCCCCTTTCTACAACTGCCCCGACGGAAGCGAGGACGAGGAGGAGGATGAAGACCTGCAGATGGCCCTGGCCTGCAGCCTCTCAGAGCTGGAGGCCCAGCAGCGCGCAGCGGCTGCCGATGTGATCACAGGTGCTGGGGGCATGGCCACAGAGCAGGGGGGCAGGGCCAGGGAGCCAGGGGGCGTAGAGGGGGGTAGAGGCGGGACGGTAGTCAGGGAGCAGCCCAGAGCAGCTGAGGAGAGGACGGGGGTGACACACCACAGGACTCGGGAGGAGGGGAGGCCCGTGGGGAAAGCGGAGGAGAATAGCGCCCTGGAGCCTACAGCGCCCCCACTGGATGGGAGGAGGGATTCCAACGAGAACATCAAAAAGAAAAAGAAGTACAGATGCCTGATGTGCTGAGCAGCACTGTTCCCAGATCAGTGAGGGGACGGGGGGGGGGGGGGGTGTGCATGTCCTTTTCAGTGTGTCTTCTTCTCCTAGCATGGAACTGACAGTGGCCTTCACACTGCTGAAGTTAGTATAGTGTCTTGGCTGCAAGTAAAAGCGTTGTGCCTCTCGTGCAGCCACTATTTCTCGTGGTAGAGGAAAAGTTCCGCTGTAGAGCTGGTCATTTCTACGGGTGAGAGCTGGTAATATCGTAACTAAACGAGTGACGGGCTCACTGAATGTTTCATAGTGATTTTGAACTGTTGTGTCAGTATTGTATTGGCTGGATGCACAAGGCCTTCCCATACCTCAGAAGAAATGACAAGTCTGCCTTTTCCTAGAGTGACCACCAACACTGAGTGCCAAACAACTCCTGCAGGCTTGTGTGTCTGCTGGCCTTTTCTCCAGCCTCTTTGCGTAATTATCCCACTTGTTTGTGAAAGAAATGACTTACCATAGTACAATTACCCAATGAAATTTGGGGAAACCGCAACACAGACCCGATGGCCTGGGAATGGAGTTCAGAGAGTAGGGCTCGCCCACTTCCTGCCTTTTAGCAGCTAACTGGTCATTTATTTCCTGTTTCCTACATCCTGTGAATGTTTCAGTGGACAAGGCAAGGGTGCCTGTGTGCCTGTGTCCCTGGTCTACTCAGCGCCATGGGCTTTCAGTTTCTCAGATTTACTTTATGAGGCCCGTTATGGTGGGAGAGGAATTTCTGATTGAGGAGGGATACCAAGATATCTCCCAAAATAATTAAGAATTGTAAATAATTTTTGTGAGTGGACATGTTATGCATTTTTCTTTTTTGCATAGCTTTACTTCCTTTTGGTGGCTTTTTTTAAGGTACCTTAAACCTTCCCCTAGTGTTAATTTTTACAGCATATCTCTTAGGAGACAAACCAACATGTTTTGATATACAGCCCTCGAACAATAATTTGTGATGGGAATATGTGCAATTGAATAGTTTTTAAGAGAGGGGGAAAAGAATGAATGTTAACTGCTATAATTATATGATACAACGCTATAATCAAGCTCCTGTATCTGAGATGAGAACAAGAATGTACAAAATTGTCTGTTGTTTAGTGCCTTGGTGGGGACGGACATCCGATTAGCAGCTGTGTCAAGCTTCCTTACCCAAGCTGTGGCGGGATAAAACCAACAGAATTCAGATTCACTGCTAATGTGATAGTCTGCTTTGTGCTGACAATGTGAAAGCGAAAGTTGACCTGTTTTTAAAGCGATGTTTAAAAAAAATATTTTGTGCTTGGCAGCGTTCTCAGTGAGTGTAATTATCATTGTGTAATATCCAGCACAGCGCCGGTACATGATGGGACTGAGGAAGACTTCTTGTGTTTACAAATTTGACATTTCAGAGGAAATCCTCTGCCGTTTCATCTCTGAAATGATTTATCTTTGCTAATTTGCTTCTAAAAACTGACAGAACCATTGAAACAACATAGAATAGCAATAGGAGGACATTTTTTAAAAATCAGTGAATATTTCATGCAGCAATAAAACAGAATACGTTCGCATGCGTGAACAGCACAATTACTCTCTGCTGTTCCCCTAACTGCAGAGGACTGCAACTGTACATGCGCTCTACCCCACACCCTACTACAGAGTATTACTGCACATTAACTCCTCCACTGCCAGTGCACCCTTAATGAGAGCTGTGCTCACGGATTACACAGGAAAACTGCATTTCCTACTGTTAACTGTTTTTATATTTAAAAGAAGAAAAAAAAATGCTGTTGTAACTGCTGATTATTTCTTTGTGACTGTCAGTTAAACACGCAAAAACAATAAAACAACGAGAAAGGTAAAGCAACACGAGTACATGCACTCTTCTTACGACCCAATCGAGCATAACCACACCAGCGAGGGCCTGTCAGGGTGGGGTCTGTCTGAGGGAGGGCAGGTGTAGCAGGGATGTGACTGAGAGGTGTATTGGGACTGGAGGGGTGTAATGGTTGCACAGGCATGTTAGAGGCAGGTGGTATAATGGAGTTGGCGTCTGTAAAGCAGGTGGAGAGGTGGAAATCAGCACCTCGTGCGGACCTTTGATGTGGGACGGGGCTGTGAAACGCACCTTCTCCCTCACGGTGTCCTTTGTGTGAACTCGGCAGCGTTAGA
Source organism: Anguilla pacifica (assembly GCA_039654925.1). NCBI lineage: Eukaryota > Metazoa > Chordata > Actinopteri > Anguilliformes > Anguillidae > Anguilla > Anguilla pacifica. The sequence goes on from CM077298.1 coordinate 12,306,186, forward strand.
TTGCACACCAGCGAGCCTCCTCCCATCGCTGCTGCCGCTCTGCTCGGTCTCATCAGCCGCAAGATTCCTCTCCCGGGTCACCCATGCCCGGGTCACCCACGCCCGGGTCACCCACGCCCGGGTCACCCACACCCGCCTCCCCCGAGCTGGGCTGACTGGGCTGGTCCCTCGTCTCTCTCTCCCGCGCTCTCCCCCCACGTGCGCTCTCATCCTCACCCAGCTGTAGTCCTCTCCCGCCATCTTGTGTGACAGAGCCTCCCCCCCCCCCCCCCCGTCCCGCTTCATCTCCTGCCGGCCTCAACTCTCTCACTCTCCTGCTCTTTCAGACTCCGACTTCCAGGCTTTCACTGGCTGACTGGCCACTGCAGCCCCTCCAGGTAACGTTCGGTCTGCCAATCACAGGGGCGCGTGTGGAACTGCACCTCCCTGTCCCCTCCTGTGACCCTCACCCATATCTGCCCCTTGTGTGTGTGTGTGTGTGTGTGTGTGTGTCTCTGTGAGCCACCTCAGGGACAGGACACAGATTAATATATTAAGGAAAATACAGAAATACAGAAATGCAGGAAGATACTCAGTTTAAAAAGGGTGTGTGTGTATATATAATAGGGGTTATTTATGGTAGCTATATTAACGAAGTTACTCAGTAGCTACATTTATGAAGTTAATCAAGGGTATAACAACAACCTGCACTTCTTGTCACAAGCAGAACTGCATCTTGTCTGCAGCACACTTGATTAACTCAGTTTTGCCACTGCTCTCCTTTCTGCACCAAACCAGAGTGTCTGTGTGCAGTTCTGTCACATCCCCGTGTCATTGGCTGTTCTGCAGTCACATGGCCCTGGTGTGCTGTGCAACAGTGCGGGCATGATGGGAAGGTTTGAGGAAGGGGAGGGAAGGGGAGGGGGAGGGGTGTGAGCTAACTGATTCCCTGTCCGTTTTGCTCTCAACAGGCAGAGGCTTCCAGTGCGCTCTCGTTCTCTCTCGGTCGCCCCTCTCCTACTGAGCCGCACTTTTCAAAGTTTTATTTGGAAAAAAAAAAGACGAGAAGGAGAAAGCAGGGTGCAGATGTTCGAGCTGAGAGCAAGACCGGATTCCTGCTTATATACTGATCTGTAATCTTGCTTTACCGAAATAACTGGAAATAACATGAAGACTGAACAAATATAGTTGTGTTTTATAAAGAAGTGTGTTTGGCCTCTGTGTTCTGGTGTGCAGAAAGAAAGGGAAGAAGAAAGCCATTGCTACTGTGAATCATAGCAGTGTTTTGTGAAAGTGACCCAAATGCAAGAGTGATTACTTCATTGTACACGTGATTAGAAGCACTGGTTGTCAAAATGTGGGTTGGGACCTACTGCCGGGGGCTAAGAGTTTTAACTTAGTGGCAAAAATGCATTATTTATTACATCATATCTCTTTCCAACAGTCAGTTAATACACTGCACTAGAGACGCACGCAGAGCACCATTTATCCGTAGTTGCTAATCCCCATATTTTACATTCCGTTTTTAACATTTTCACAACATACTGTACACAGGATCAGATCTGTGAACTATGCAATTAAAAGGGAGGGCTTCAAGAGCCTGCAGTTATTTGTCAGACAGAATCTTATGACGCTAACCTGTCCAAGTGATTTCAAGGTTCATTTTTTGCGGGTATTCACCTATGCTGAGCATGTGCAGTACAACCTCCAGCTCTACTTACTGTAATAACCACCCACCGCCTAATCTGGGTTCCACAGAGCCCAGTGTATGTCCCCCCCCACAGGAAACCTGGAGACTGAGAGCTGGAGCATACAGTAAGCGCAGTGTAGGGTCACAGTAGCAGTGCTGTGTTTGCTCGATGCGGAAAACATAAAAACACACACATCCAAAACCTCAGAAAGCAAACCTCTTTGAAAGGTGCCGAACAGGGCAGTGAACCGAATAAGGATGAGTCTCAGTGCCGTACTTGCTTCCCAGTGCAATGAATTCATTAATAGCACCAAACAAGACTGATGCCTTGAGCCTTTGTGGTTCCCCATCGGAATAATGAACAGCCACAATGGCCGGACGCCTTTCTCTGGGGAGCAGTGCGGACTCATCGTTCTCACCCAGAGTGCTCAGCATCCTGTGGACGACGGCTGTGCAAACGTAGTGACCAGGTCAAGGCAGGCCAGGCACGTAAACAAAGGGCACACAGACCCCCGCACTGCAGTTGAACCACTTCACAAACTTTATTCATCACAAAGTTAGAAAAGAAATATTATTTTTCCATATAGTATTACTTCTCAGTTTTTTTTGTCATTTTATCTTTGACTTGTCTATGACAGATACAAGGACTGCTACAGAGTAATCACTCACTATAACGAGTGGGGAGGGCTGCTGTATCTAAGGGAAAGAGAGGAGGAACTTCCTACAGAATAAGACACACCCCCCACCAGTACCCTTGGGGGCGGGATTTGTGAAACTTCCCAGACAACAGCTCTGAACACATTCATAAGTGTGAGTAGGCTCCGATTGAGATGACACCACTCTCACTTTTAAAGTATATATACATATGTGTAGTAGGGCGAAATACATTTTAAAACAGTATGATTGTTAAAAAAGAATATAGAGGTAAAGAGTGTGTATATGAATGTATAACAATTTCATGACACTAACAGAGGTACTCTGACAAGAATGTTTACCTGAAGGAAGGAGTGAGCTAGAATACCAATAATGAAAAAAGACAAGCAGTCCAGCCACTGACTGCCCCCGTCCCCAAGATAGGAGCTTATCCTGGTCACATGAGGAATTATCAGACTTAAAAGCAAAGGTAACGAGATCTGTGCTGACTCTCGTAAGGTTCCGTGGACCAAAGAGTTCAAGGGAGGTAAACTGTCAAACAATTATTTTGGAACCTTTCACCACTGCCAACTGGAAGATGTCCCTGAAGCAGCTGTTGAACTCTGGTCCTAGGGGACCAGTATTCCTATGGGCCAAAATTAGATATATCACTTAAGTTATTAATTAGGTTACACAGAAGGGTTCATTAATGTTGACTCAGTTGTTAACCCATGAGAACAGGGTCCATGAATTACCCTGACACCCACTGGAGAAATAAAAATGACTATTTTAATTTTCCGTTGCCTTTTCTCACAAGTTGGAATGTCCATTTATACCTGTAGGCCTGTCCCATTGCTGGAACATCCTTTCAGTGCTGTCTTAGCTGCACACGTTGGCGTATCACTTTACAGTCTGTGCAACAAGGGACTGAGCGAATTACGCATTGCAGCACAGGACTCCCAGTCAGTCACCACTGACCCGGCCTGAAACAGGGCACAGTGCTGTACTGCCATTGAGAGCCTCAGCCAGCTACACCATCGGGGAGCCCTGTGTTATTTATCTTAGAGCCGAGACAGTGGGGACATGCGGCTTCATGTTCAGATAATTCTCCTTGTGACTACTTGTGGATCAAAGTGGAGGGACAAGAACAGGGCTGTGAGGAAGAGGAAGACCATGATGAAGAGGAGGAAGGGTGTGAGGAAGAGGAAAAGCAGTGAGGAAGGCTGCAGGGTGGGCATGAGGCACAGCTCACTGGGGCAGGGCTTTCAGGATGGCGTTGACCTCCTCTGCCACGGCCGTCAGAGCAAACTCAAACTGGTCCTGCAGGGGGAGGGGGAGACAGCTCACATAAACATGTGAACACACAAAGTCACACGCTCACAAGTATGTGTGCGAATGCACACAGACACACAGACAGACACACACACACACACACACACACACACGAGCAGAAGCAAACACACATACGCAGGCACACACACACACACACACACGCATACACACGAGCGGAAGCAAATACACATACGCAGGCACACACACACACGCACACACGCATACACGCACACGCAGACACACATTCACACACACACACACACGAGCGGAAGCAAACACACATACGCAGGCACACACACACACGCATACACACGAGCGGAAGCAAACACACATACGCAGGCGCACACACACACACACGCTGGTTTTCCCTGCCCTTGCTCTGTGGCGCTGTGGATGAGGCTGTACCTTGGTGCCCACCATGCCCGGTCTCTGGTCACGAATGTGCTCCAGGGTTGCTGCAATGTCGATCTCCTTTACCCCTAAGGCATCCACATAGACACGTGTTAGTATCACACACACACACACACACACACACACACACAGCTCCTAATGCATCCACATAGACACGTGTTAGTATCACACACACACACACACACAGCTCCTAAGGCATCCACATAGACACGTGTTAGTATCTCACTCACACACACACACACACACACAGCTCCTAATGCATCCACATAGACACGTGTTAGTATCACACACACACACACACACACAGCTCCTAATGCATCCACATAGACACGTGTTAGTATCACACACACACACACACACAGCTCCTAATGCATCCACATAGACACGTGTTAGTATCACACACACACACACACACACACACAGCTCCTAAGGCATCCACATAGACACGTGTTAGTATAACACACACACACACACACAGCTCCTAATGCATCCACATAGACACATGTTAGTATCTCACACACACACACACACACACACACACACACACAGCTCCTAATGCATCCACATAGACACGTGTTAGTATAACACACACACACACACACAGCTCCTAATGCATCCACATAGACACATGTTAGTATCTCACACACACACACACACACACACACACACACACACACAGCTCCTAATGCATCCACATAGACACGTGTTAGTATCACACACACACACACACACAGCTCCTAATGCATCCACATAGACACATGTGTAAGTATCACACACAAATATACACATCTACTACTACATCTACATAAACCACATGTGCAAGTATCACACACACACATATACACATCTACTACAACATCCATGCAGACCACACGTGTAAGTACTTACATACACATGCGCGCGCGCACACACACACACACACGCGTCTCTCAAAACACATACAGATATTTCTCACAAAACATGGTAAAAAAAACTACATATTCCATAAATAATCTTTGATTAAGACTTCAGAGGAACAAGACAGACATTTCTGTATGCAAGCCATCCTCAGCAACACTCCCCCTGCTGTAATGTATAATAAAGGGCACATAATAACGTAAAATAAAGTAGTTTGAATTTAAAAACTCTGGTAGAGCAGTTCTTAGTCTAGTCTGTCCTCCCTTCTAAGTGTCAAGGACGACTTCTTACTGACTGTTTTCTTTGCAACACCCAGTAAGAACTGAACAGCTCCAATGGAGTAATATTGTGTCATTCAATTAAAATCTATTCATCCAAATTATATGGGCCTTTGTTTATAATTACTTGGGGAATTCTCAGAAAACTGGAAAAAAAACTGTTGAACTAATAAATGCAGTGAAACTAACAACTGTATCTCCTGAGGTGGCATGCAGATTATGAGCAATTCTTTGGTTAGCATAGGCTAACCAAATCACTGGCCTTTCCAATGTCGTCCGACAGCTGTGGCACTACTGCACATATTACTTATGCTGAATTATGTATTTCAGGTGCAGTATTTCCTACACAGTAAGCCACACTGGACCATATGCTAAGTGCATGTAATGTAATGTAATGTAGTGCAGATGGCAGGTGGTTGATGTTCACCTTTGGCCATGCGATTGAGAACCATGTCTATCAGGATGTAGGTCCCAGTCCGCCCTGTGCCATCACTGCATCAGACAGAAAACACAACCCATTATCTGTGCACAACACAACACTTTACCGGCAAGAGTAGCTGCCAATGACCGCCTACAACTATTGTAACACTGAACAAAATGTACTATCTGCTTTTTTCCAGAGACTTTGCTGTCACCTTGTGGAAAATGCACATATTGCAGTTATCAGTTTACCTGCAGTGCACAATGATAGGGCAGGACCGTCCTCTGTAGCACTTGTTTACCTTCCTGGGGAGAGGCAGAATAAAGATGGAAGGAATGGAAGAAAGGGGGGAGAGGGTGGAGGGGCAGGGGGAGAGTCAAATTGAGGCAGAGAATAAAGAGGCAGAGAAAGACAGAAATATCCGTCATGTGATGCGATCAGGAAATGACATCACTCATATGGGCGCATTATTAACCAGCACGTGATTAGCATTGCAGTTTACTGTGAACTGTGTATGTGAGCTGTGTGTTACTTGGCACAGGCGAAAGGCAGAGGTCCAGGGGAGAGGAGGAAATGCACCCTGAGAGATAAGAGGGCAGAGGGCAGGCTTAGCTGAAGCTGTGATTGGTGCATGTTTAAATGGGGGAGGAATATTTGATAGACAGGCAGCATCACCCAGTCCTACAGAGGGGGAGGGGTGAGGGCGATGGGCTATCCGGCCAGTGTCCCTCCTGCTGCAGTCACATCTGCCAATGATCATTTTTGTGACTATGCAACTGGACCCAGAATACTAGCTGCAAATCGCAAAAATGACACTGACACATGTGCAAAGCCCACGACCCTTACAGACCTCCATGCCAGAGAGAGAGAGCAAGAGACAGACAGAGAGAGAAAGGGAACAAGACAGAAAGAGAAAGACAGATAGAGATAGAGAGAGAAAGAGAGGAGGAAGAAGAGAAAGACAAGCAGAGAGAAACAAAGGCAGGCAGAGGAAAAGAACAGAAAAGAAAGGGATGCATAAAGGGTAAAGAGTGAGAAAGTGTTTGTGTGTGTGTGTGCACGTGCGTGCATGTATGTACACACAGTCTTCAGTGTTTTCATGTGAATTCAGTACACAAGGTGTCCTGTAGGACAGAGACGGTATCTTGCAGTACCTCCTGAAGTCCAGCAGAGGGCGTGTGGAGGTGGGGATGCCATGGGCCGGCCAGCTCAGGAAGTGGAACTGCGTCAGCGTGCGGGTCTCCTGCGTCTGCACATTCTTCAGGTAGAAACTGCGCACCAGGAAGTCATTGCACCAGATGTGCTCCGACACCAGGTTTACCTGAGATACGTGTCACATTGTTAAACACACATGTGCACAAAGCACACACACACTATACACACACGTCTACACACACACCCACAGCAGACGCTCACCTCATAAACGTGGTATAGCGAGGACCCCTCATCAGGCCAGTAGCGATCGCACTGCTTCTGTCCGTCCTCAACGAGAGCCGTCATCATCACTATGACTGTGCAGCCACTCTCCCACACCATCTGCAATACAGCATCAGTATCACTGCAACACACCAGCACTGCACCGTGCACGCAAACACATCAGCAACACACCCTAACTATGACTGCGTACACCACCTGCACCATCAACCACTATTACTGTACACATGCACACAAGCACCACCTGCAATGCAATGACAAAATGTGCACACACAAACACACTACATATTGTGTAACACACACCATAACCAGCCGCACACACACACACACGACATGTACAAGGCACAAGCACTCACAGAGTGAAACGTACTTGCCAGAAGTCAGCGATAGTGTGGGACAGGGGTCCTTGGGTCGCGATGTAAGCTGGCATTCGAGGATCGTGCTCAATCTGTGGACACAGTGAGGTTTCAGGTCAAAGGTCACAAACATCACAAGGAATCTCCTCATCTCTCCCTCATGGGGCAGGGCAATGTCTCATTGGTCACTGTAACCGTGCGTTTATTAATGAGGAAATAGACTCACACTCATAAGGTCATACTCATGCCACAGCGCTTACAGCTAGGATGAAGAAAACATCCCTGGCTAAATAAGAGAATGCGGAGTCAACGGCACTGCTTACTAAGAGGCTAACAGTGATTTAGCCAATGGAATAGTTTACTAAGAGGCTAATAGTGATGTAGCCAATGCAATAGCTTACTAAGAGGCTAACAGTGATGTAGCCAATGGAATAGCTTACTAAGAGGCTAACAGTGATTTAGCCAATGGAATAGCTTACTAAGATGCTGGCATTGATGTAGTCGGCCCTGGAAGTGTTAACCTCCGGCTTTAGTCTCACCCGAGAGTGGTCATCTGCAATAAAACAAGAAAAATACTCACAAATGTCACAATAAATGAAAAGACAATGGAATTGGACCAAAGGAAAGTATGCAAACTGGGCAGACGAAGAGAGAAGATGAAAAGACAGAACAGAAGAAGAGGCAGAAGTGGCAGAGGGGGGCAGGGGCAGCTCACAGGGTACAGACTGAGGGTTGCGGTTCTTCTTGGTGTTGCCCTGGCTCTGGGCGGCCGCGGTGGAGCTGGGCTCGGCCTGGTAGGAGCACAAGGCCTCCCACTCCTGTGCCAGCCGGTCCTTATTCTGCAGGTGATCCTCCATGTAGGCCTGGGGAAGGGAACACTGTGTTAACCTCCAGCTCTGTGCACAGACACACTCACCTCACACAGCCATAGCCTACTGCAGCACAGACACACTCATCTCACACCACCATGCCCTACTGCAGCACAGACACACTCACCTCACACAGCCATAGCCTACTGCAGCACAGACACACTCATCTCACACCACCATGCCCTACTGCAGCACAGACACACTCACCTCACACAGCCATAGCCTACTGCAGCACAGACACACTCATCTCACACCACCATGCCCTACTGCAGCACAGACACACTCACCTCACACAGCCATAGCCTACTGCAGCACAGACACACTCATCTCACACCACCATGCCCTACTGTGGTACAGACACATCAACAGCATAAACTCCTTTCAGGCACCACCAGGACCTACTGTGAGAATAATTCAAGTTACCACTTAGTTTTCGATGAGAATGTGATTCGTAAAGTGAGGGACACTGACCAGGATCATGTGACCGGTGGAGATGTCCATGTTGGCCTGCGCCGGCTCCTCACACCAGGAGGGGGTGCTGCTGTGGGAGCTGGGACTGTGCTGAGGGCCGTCGCTGAACTGGGACGACACGCTGCTCACCCTGGACGTGTCTGCACCTCCCCCGCCCCTGGCCCCGCCCCCACCTCCTGCCTCCTGACGTCCAGATGACTTTGCTGCCATGTGCTGCCGACAAAGGTCCTGAGGCACGAAGAGCATGTCTCTGTAAGTGTGTGTGTACCTGGTCCTCATAGGGAATGTGTCCATCAGGTGTGTGTGTAGCTGGTCTTCACAGAGCAGGTCTCTGTGAGGTGTGTGTGTGTGTGTGTAAATGGTCCCCATAGGGCATGTCTTTGTCAGGTGTGTGTACCTGGTCCTCATAGAGCACATCTCTCTCAGGTGTGTGTACCTGGTCCTCATAAAGCACGTCTCTGTCATGTGTGTGTATCTGGTCCCCATAGGGCATGTCTCTGTAAGATGTGTGTGTCCCTGGTCCTCATAGAGCACGTCTCTCTCAGGTGTGTGTGTACCTGGTACTCGTAGGGTGTGTCGACGCCTCCCTCCGGCCCCAGCCCCAGCTTCCCAGCAGCCAGCAGGACGGCGTGGTGCCGCAGGCAGACAATGGTGAACGCTGCCACCAGGATTCCGCCCACGCAGGCCACGCCCACCAGCGTGAGGAACACCCGCCGAGAGCTGTCCCGAACTCGTGTGTGCTGGGGCAGCCCTCGCCCATTGCTCATCTGCGAGAGAGAGAGAGAGAGAGAGAAGGTAGGAAGAGAGGAATTTGTCTGCTGAATGAAGCTCTCAGCCTCTGTGTAAACAGCCTGGGCTCAGAGCCACCATTACTGCTCAGTGACACGCGCCACCCTCATCTACCACAAATAATTAGCCATCCGCTGCCCCCACCTCCCCCTACCTACTTTTCTTAATTGCAGACATGTATACAATAGTGCTACAAAGAGAACTCCCCCACCATGGGTTAATGGGGACACCCTCCTCCCCTCCCTCACTAATTGCTGTGACTATAAGTGTACAGACTCTGATTGTACACAGAATGAGATAGAGAGAGAGAGTGGGGAGGAGAACGATGCAACGCTCCCCCAGTCTGTTGATGTTGCCATGGTAACAGCGAGCTCACTGGGGACTCCGGAGAACTGGTGTTGGTGTGCGATCGGCTCGGCTCAATGACTAGCACGGAGTCCTTGCGTATCTTCGCTGCATGATGACGTGTCATGACGCGTCTCGTTTTGATTGCTGTAGACTTCAGATCAGGCACCGAAAGTACATTCCCAATTCTCCCTCTCACTCTCTCCCACTCCCACTGCCATGGCAACAGCAACACGCTCCACATAATTCCAGACAGTCAAGAGGAGAGCTACTGTAGCATCGAGAGAGAAAGGGAAAGATAAATTTTCCATTGTGAAAAATACAGTTTTTACTCAAAGGTATGATTTTTGACACATTTTCATTATCCCTACCCCAATCTAAAGGGCTTGAAAAACTCAAATGGTCTATGTCTCTGGGGGGGAAGGACACACAGCACCATGAGCTATGTGGTGTGTTACACTGGCACAGAGTCAGAAGAGGAGTGGGTATGGCTTTGGAGAGGAAGCAGAGCAGCAGCTCTCATTACAGAGGACAGCACAAAATGCATGACTGCCCTATTCTGCTTCCACACCAGCATCAAGAAGCAAAGGTCATTTTAGGGTTGGTCCACCACAGAAAGCCCACCAAGCTGAAAGATCACACAGAAGAAGCCCCTCAAGGCACTAAAGGAACGCAACTGTAGGGATGCAATATCTTACATAATAGCTTACCCTACAGCCCTTTAAAATACCCTAAACCAGCCCTCTAAAACATCCTAAATCAGCCCTCTGTGAAACAGCTTAATCAGATGTCTAAATTATCCTAAACCAAGCCTTTCACACATCCAAAACCTTTAGCCCTCCAACACATCCCATATTCTCCTGGGTTTGCATCTGCTCCAACCCCCCCCCCTTCCTCACAGAGCCCTGGAATGTGTGGGAAGAGAAGAGGAGGACCGCGGGACAGGGGGGTTAACGGGGCGGAGCAGGGGGAGGCTCACCTCCTGCCCCAGTGGGGCCCCCAGAGGGGGAGAGAACAGAGGGACGGCGCTTTGGGGTGAGGGAGAGACGAGGTGCCTCAGGACAACAGGACAAAGGCCCCCGCTGCCCCAGCGACTGACAGACAGCAAGGCGGGGCAAGTAGGCAGGGCATGCGGCGGGGCATGAGGCTGGGCTAGAATGGGCGGGACAGCATGGGAGTGAGAGGGGAAGGTGGAAGAACAGGAGGTAAGAGGGAGAGTGGGGAGAGCAAGATGGGCCCAGTACCACTCAATCCCCACGTGTGTGCGAACACACATCCACACATACTCAGTCACTCACAGATAGACAAACTCGCACACACCAAAGCATGCACACTTGGCTGTCCACACACACACACACACACACACAGAAAAAAGTCTTGGCCCTATCATAGTGTTATTTTACATGTTTTTAAAAAGTAATTTTAAGTGCTGTGTAACATGTAAAAGTAAAATGATCTCTTCCTTATGTTTATAACCCAAAGTTTTAGCAGATTCTGGTACCCTTCTCACCCCACCCTGTTATTCTTAGAAAGGGAAGCAGCCTGCACCCCTGGGTCCCAGGACCTCTCTCCAACCCCTGCTGCCCCCTGACCCCTTCACTCACCCGCAAAATCAGGGGGTCCCGTCAGGCCCCACCCACCACTCACACCCTCAGAGCCCCACGCTTTCCCAGACAAACATCGTTGTCTGTACCGCAGACTCCAAAACTGCGCTCTGTCCCCTGCACACTGAAGACCTGCCCTCAGCAAAAACACACTCCCCACCGCATCAGTAAGCACACCCTGAATCCCATATTACACAAGCACACTGTCCCCCAATCATACCCCACCTTAATCAGGCCACGTCCACCCATGTACACTATCTACACCATCCACACCACCTACAAATTCACAGTCTATGCTACCTACACCATCCACACATCTACACCGACAGCCCATACCTACACCAGCCACACTAACAGCCCAAACCTACACCATCTATACCCCCATCACTTCCACAAATAAAAAGTTCACATTATTTTCAGAAAACAGCATTGTGTGTGTGTGCACTTGTGTACATCATACACGTGCATGTATATGTACGTGTGCATGGAATACTAAATGTGTGTACTACTGGATAGTGTACATGTGCACTTCTACATGGAGCTAGTGGAGACTAGTTCCTTTCTCTCTAAAGGCCCTTCCTCTATCTGGCCTCTTCGTCTTCCTCCATCATATTCATAAATGGGTTGCTCCATGAGCAGAATATGCAACAAACTGCAGCAACTATTCTTACCTGCTGAAAATGTGACTGTACCACACTGATGGGATAAAATGGCTGAATATGTGATGCTTATTTTTCCATGCGTTGGATGAGTGACAGGAAAAGGAGGAGAGCAGAGAGTGAACAGGGAGTCTCAGAGGGAGGTGGGTTCCCCAAGAAGTTAATAGTAGAGGCATCTCTACTGAATTCACCAGCGCCTCCACAAACGTCAAAGAAGAATTCAGTAAAATCTCAGACTCAGACCTCCATAATCTTATATCGAACCATTCAAAACGTGCGTGCTGTTTAACAAAATTGGTATGATGTGGTCATGTTTTCACCAGGTCAGGTGTAGGCTACACCATGTGAATACGGCTTGCTGCTTCACACCACTGCTGCTTACCTACTGAGGCACTTTCCCCTTCACTATTTTCCTGAGGGAAACCCTGAACCTGATGAAGCTGGTTGTGATGATAAAGATGATAATACTTACAAAAGAAAAATTGGGTGCTTTTATGTCATTTAGAGGGTGATTGTGAGGGAGGGGTTCTGAAGGCCCATGTGACTGGAGTCATAGGAGTGAAAGGCTGTTGTGGGCCACACATGCAGAGGTGATAATGCATTATATATCACCACACTGATGTACAGACAGTACTGACCCCCGTAACCACAGCAACCGCCTCACCTGACATCACTGTCTGAGAAGGGGGACAGCAGAAGGAACAGTGGGAGGTTAACCCACAGTAAGGGAACGCATACATACACATACACACACACATGCATGTATGCATGTACACACACACACACGCACGCATGCACACACACACACATGCATGTATGCATGTACACACACACACAGGCACACACACACACACACACATGCGCACACACACACACACACACGCACACGCACACACACACATACACACAGTGCATGCATACATGCACATACACAAACACACACACGCACACGGTGCACTAGTGCAAGTGAGCATGCACATACACACACACAAACATGCACACACACATGCACACACGCACATATCGCACACACATATGCACACACACACACACACACACACGCATAAACACTAGCACAAACCCACACACACACAAACGCACGCATACACACACACACACACACGCACACACGCACATACACACACACAAATGCATACACATGCAAACGCACACCCGCACACAAACTTCTTAATCAGATATGGAATCTTGTTTGTACAGGTAGGTCCAGTCGGTGGTCCAGACTTCATTTCCAGCTCTCAGCTGGTGCTCCAACAAAATGGAGGCTTTTCCATTTGGGATAAATATCATATTGTACACCATGTTACACCAGCTCCAGAGATGCGCAAGAGCATACACCACAACTCAGCAGCGGGTTCAGGCTAATAATACTAAGAATGTGGTGCCTGGATAATCAAAAGCCTGTTCTGATTTCCCCAAGCTCAGTATGAAATGAATTCCATATAAGATATTTTAAAAAACTCCCTGCAATATCTCTGTTCTCAAACTGAGACTGTGCATCAAATATTTGTGAACCCGGAATGCAGTATCAGATTATAATCTCACATCTGAAGACAGAAATTTGCCAATTCTGTTACTGAGTGATAAGGAGAAACCTTGTGCAAGCATGTGGTCTTAACGTATGATACTTTATTTCTATACAGCGTCATTACAATTGCATACAGTCAGTTAAGACTATACAATTGACATTTATACACAGTGAAATGTTCAGTGTTAAATCAACTCTTACAGAGTACATTTGGTCTCTGTCGGACTCATACGTAGCCTACTCTGCTACAGCTGAATTAATACTTAACATTTTAGTCATGAAATAATATCATTAAAATATTTACCGTCAGTAATAGAGCATTTCATTTCATTAATCTTACAAGAGTCAAATTTCGCATGCCATTTAGAGAAACAAAATCAATAGAGTTAAAATTACTACTATTCTCGTAATGATTATATTGTGTCATGAGTTTGTCCTATTCTATCACTATCGCTGATCATTTAGCCTATTTGTCGGCCTACTGAATTATAGTATCAGCGCGTTTTAAAGCCCGAATTAATACACTGAAAGTTTGTAATGGGGAGTTTATGAGGACTGGTTGTAGTTATACAATATTTTCGCGTGACATCGCAGGTCAGACAGGATTTTCGAGAGCAGCGATATTCCTTCGCGTTGTCTGTACAATCATCCGTCCCTTTTAATACCCCATACTAAAACAGTTGCTCAAAATATTTTCAAATGGCGTGTTCTTTTTCTTATTTAGAGCATATTGTGCTCATTTCAAAGACATATTGAGGCTATTTCGGCAATAGTATACCTATATACCGCATTGAAGGGTGAAAATGTCACTTTATAGTTTAAACAAAATATTGAAATTAGAGCAGCTGTCTGCCTAACGTTTGAATGTATAAAGTACAAGTCTTGACTATTCCAGGATACCAGCAGAAGGGTACAAGCATAGCTACTGATAAAACAGACATCGTTGGAAACAGTTTAAACAATTAAACATTTAAAAAATATAATACGTTATAATGGCAACGTATTGCTATTAGTCATTTGTCATTTAACAACATGAAATAATATGAACAAAAAAATGTGCTTTGCCTCCATATATCTGAGATTTTATTCTTTGAAGTGGGAGAAGCATTGGAATATAACTCACCCGAAAATATCAGCATTAGGCTACTCGCCGCCGTGATAAAACCGCTGTCCGGTCCTTGGAAGGTCCGGACAGAAACCGATCAAAACAAGAAAAGGGAAGAAGGGTGCATTTATCTTGCCCTTTCCTGAAGAGCTCTTACTACTGAAAACCCGCGATTACTCCGGCCGAATCACGACAAACTACATTGCCATGTTTAAATACGAAGGTGGAATTTAAAAATAAAAGCTTTGCATGGGGAAAAATAAAGCAGTGGAAAGGAACGACCAAAGAGTTTTAAAAAAAATTAGAAAAGGGAAATGAGTGAGAAACGGAGTAAAAGTCGGCAGTGCAGAAAGGAGAAGAAAACGTGCGACTCAGGGCTGCGTTTCCTCGGCTTGTCTGGAGGCCCGTCTCGCGCAGATACCCTATTCACCGAGCGCCGCCACTTGTCACATCAAAAGGGGTTGCCGTGGCGACAGCTCCACATGTTGCTGATGGTGATTAGTGTGCACGAGGCGGGGGAAATGTTCTGGATAGGCCGTCCAGAGCAGAAAATAAAAGAATCGAGAGGAAGAAGGGAGGGAGGGAGACTAAGGAAAGAAGGCAAACCGCTCAAATGGATGAACATTTAATAGTTTACTTGAATTAAAATTATATAAACACAGTCCATCCAGAAGACGAATTTGAAAAATTTGCCTTTTAGCAAGAGTGCACTTTGTTGTGTATATTTATATGTAAATACAGTGGTAATATTTTAATTACTATTTAGCTTATATAAAAGTAATTATATGTCAATGTTTCTCTTGCATCCATTGCATATTGCATCTGTTTTATTTTTTCTTTCTGAATAATTTATCATAAATTCTTAATTATAACAGTGAACAGTGGAATATCCCTCAACGTTATAAAACTTACAATAGCAACTTAATTGCTCCAGAATATATATATATATATATATATATATATATATATATAATCTAAGAATGGGGCTGTACTCTGTAAAACATCTCCTTAAAAAAGGAATGTCACAAAACTGACCGAAAATGGAGAAAAAAGCTTGTGGTACATTATGATATCCTTAAGAGCCATATTGCAAGATATAACAAGACTTTCTCTATTGCAAGGCAAACTCATTTTTATAAGATTATCAATGATAGTGGCAGCAGCCCTAGAGTCCTGTTTTCTACCAGCAACCGCTTGTTAAATCCTGTACTAGTTTAGTCAAGTATCAGCATCAAAATGAGAAGAATTTTCTGTATTCTTCAATGAGAAAATTTGTGAATTTTCAAACCTGTATTTCCCAAACTCCCAGAGCATAACCTGATTTACCCCCTTGTACTCCACCGAATAACATGACCACCTTCTGCAAAATAAATAATAGTGAACTCTATGGCATTGTAGCAAAACTGAAAACCTCTTTGTGCTCCCTTGACCCAATTCTGACCAGCTTTTTAAGAAATGTTTTTGATTATGTAGCCAATGATGTGCTAGATACAGTCAATAATTCTTTATTATCAGGCATCTTTCCTGATGATTTAAAAAAGGCTGAAGTGAGACTTCTTTTTAAGAAAAATAACCCAGACTGCTCAGCAAGCAGTAAATACAGACATCTCCATTTTGCCTTTCATGAGCACAACAAGCAGCTTTGAAACTATTTGTTGATCACAGTCTGGATTTAAAGTAAATCATTCTGAATCATTTTGTGAAAGTCCTGAATGATCTGAGAGCATGTGAATGCAAATAATTTGCCTGTTCTTATTCTTTTAGATCTTAGTGCTTAACTTAGACCACATTATTCTTATCCATCATCTTAAACACTGAGTTGGTCTCACTGGAAAAACATTAAACTGGTTTGAATCATGCATAACTGGGAGAAAAAAAAAGTGTGTGTCAAAGGTACATGGACATATGTGTGGTGTTCTGCAAGGATTCATTCTTGGGCCACTTTCGTTCTCCTTATACATGCTTCCATTGGGTAAAATTGTTTGTAAATATGATGTCAGCTTTCACAGCTATGCAGATGACATGCAGCTGTATATCTCTGTTTTACCAGATGACCCTGATGCCTTAACTCAGTTGAACTGTATTGATAGTATTGTCGACTGGATGAGCAAAAACTTTAATTCAATGAGGACAAAACTGAAATTGCACTCATAGGAGAGAATGCATAGAAAGATAAAATAGCAAACGTGGACATCTAGCTGCTGAAGACAAATCAGAAGTGAGAAATCTTGCTGTCGTACTTGACTCTGAACTCTGAAGTTTTAAGCCTTTCATAGATTATGCAACCAAGATGGCCTTTTTCCACTCGATAAATAGCTATTCTCAGACCATTCCACTCCCTGAAAGATGCTAAGAAGCTGACACATGGATTTGTTTTTAGTAATTTAGATTATTGCAATGTGCCCTTGACATGACTGCCAAATAAATTGATTGATAGATTACAACTAGTACAAAATGCAGCTGCCAGAATTTTTACTAAAACGAGGTAAGTGAACACATCATGCCTGCTCTGGCCTCCTTACACTGGCTCATCATATTTATTAAGAGTGATTTTAAAGTATTCTTACTGGTTTACAAAGCTCTTAATGGTTTAAGACCATTATATGTTTCTGAATGTTTGTCAGCGTATGTTCCATGCCGAACACTTAGATCATCAGCCTCTGGTTTATTTAACGTCCCAAGAATGAAACATAGGAAATCAGTTGAAGCAGCACTTTGCTTTTATGCTCAAAAGGCTTGGCATCCAATGCCAATTGCTATTGGTCAGGCAACTACTGTACACAGTTTTAAGCAACAGTTCAGTGCTCATTTTAGCTTTCTTTTTTGTTATTATTTTATTTTCCTTTGGTTTTACTGTTTTAATGGTATAAGTTTTTATTATGTTTTTAATTAAACATTCCTAATGTTTTTAACTTTATACATTTTATTTTGTCATTCTATGATTACTATGTATTATTTTATTATGCTAAGAAAGCATTCTGAGTTGCATTTTAATGTATGACAAGTGCTATATAAATAAAGATATTGTTATTATTATTATTATTATTATTGTTATTATTATTATTATTATTATTATGTGTTAAATCAGTTGGTTACAGCCTGCCTGTGTCAGTGACACAATAACTGTACCCCACTGATGTAGTGATGCATGACAGTCTATGACTGCAATCTTGAGTTACATCCCCACAGCCCGCAGATGGTCCTGCTGCTTGACCTCTGACCTCTGAACTGGTGCAAGCTTTTGAAGGGACATTTGGATTACGGAGCCAAATGACAGGACTGACTTACAGTAGCGCGAATAATAATGTGGGTCTCTAAAACTCTACAGCCTTTTCAGTACAACAGGATCTGTAATTCTGAAACAGTATGTCACAACCTGTCAGTTCCTTACAATCCCCACAGGACATCGCATTAGTGATCTGCAGGTCCTACACCTCTCGAAAACATTGGAATACATCTGAAAATGACTGAACGTTTTATCCAGGTCTGTTTTTAATAATATATAAACACTGAAGAGACACTGAAAACCATACGCTTTGCTGGGCCCCCAGCCTGCATTGTTGTACTGAATGTACTGAGCTTTCTGCTGTGTCAAAAGCAACTGTGCTGTGCTCTACTGTGTGTGTGTGTGTGTGTGTGTGCGCATGCGTGTGTGTGTGTGTGTGTGTGTCTGAACTGGAACAGAAACAACGCACTTCAAATAAATGAATTAAGACAAAAAAACAGACGGATTGGGGGACGGGGGGGCTTCACCACAAAATGAATACTTGAAAAGACACAGGTGTAGCCCATTCTCATTACCGAGGCAGCGAGAGAGAAAGAGAACAAAGAAATATGGAGTGAGAGAACAGGATGGAGATAAGAGAGAAATGCAGGATGAAAGAGAACAGAGAGAAAGAGAGCGCAATCAAGGGTACTCAGCCTAAATGCACAGGCACTCAGAGAGCATCACAGCACGGCTCTGAACACACAGAAACACTGCTAACACACACAGGCCAGAATGATGGACACCATTTTGCTCTGAAATGATGTACGTTATTCCACATAGATATGCTCCACACGGAAAGGTCTGCATATTACTCCACATATTTAAAAGGCCTGTGTGTTATTCTACACTGAAACAGCCTGTGTGTTATTTCTCACTGAAATGGCCTGTGTGTTATTCTACACTGAAACAGCCTGTGTGTTATTTCTCACTGAAATGGCCTGTGTGTTATTCTACACTGAAACAGCCTGTGTGTTATTTCACACTGAAATTGCCTGTGTGTTAATCTACACTGAAACAGCCTGTGTGTTATTTCACACTGAAATTGCCTGTGTGTTAATCTACACTGAAACAGCCTATGTGTTATTATTATGTACACACTCAAAAAAGAGGGGGTGGCAAAGGAGGAGAGATGGATGAATATGGTCTGATAAACAGCACAAAGGGAAAACAGAAAAGAGCATGCAGAGAACAGAAGGAGGGAGAAGATGGAATGAAAACAAGAAGAGACTAGTCTAGAATAAGAAAGGATAGGAAGGGACAAAGGACAGACACAAAGGGGGGAAAGAGAGGGATGAAATGATACTGATGTGAGAGAGAGACAGATGACATCACATGGATAGCAGGATAGCAATGGGTTAAAAAGGTTTAAAAAAATTCCATGTGAAATCCATCAAAATGCATGCACTGTGTGTCAGGTATCTGCTTTAACCAGTAGCACACAGATTAGACTGAGGAACTACTGGGTCTACCCCCAAGAACAGTGAAAAAAGCTTTCTATGTTAACAGCTGCTGAGAGTAGCGATTGGGTCATTTACATTGAATTAATCATTACTGTAAACACAGCACCTCCCTCAGCACCCCTGGAGGAAATTGCCTTTGCAGTCCTGTGATATAATATTCTCACAACATGGCCCTTCCTTAACATCCCATACCTATGGGAATACAGGACTACATACAGGTACACAGCCCTACCTACAGGAACACTGTTCTACTTACAGGAACACAGCCCTGTTTACAGGAACACAGCCCTACTTACAGGAACACAGCTCTACTTACAGGAACACAGCCCTGTTTACAGGAACACAGCCGTACCTACAGGAACACAGCCCTACCTACAGGGACACTGCTCTACTTACAGGAACACAGCCCTGTTTACAGGAACACAGCCCTGTTTACAGGAACACAGCCCTGTTTACAGGAACACAGCCCTACCTACAGGAACACAGCCCTGTTTACAGGAACACAGCCCTGTTTACAGGAACACAGCCCTACTTACAGGAACACAGCCCTACCTGCCCCACTTCAGACTGCAGGATGTTCAGGTTGGTCTCAGGCGGCTGGAAGGCCTTTTCAGCCACTGCGGAGCAGAGAGAAACAGCAGGACTGAATGCACTCTCAGACCTGCATCAAGCAAATCAATACTTGACATTCACATTATTAACAATACGTTATATCAATAATTATATTATATATGATTCATGATTTAAATGCAATCAAATTAGATCAAATACATGTAAAGTATAAAACAGAGCTACTGTATAAAGGCTTTTGTCACTCACCTGCACCTTCAGCTACATGCTCTGCAGTCTGGTTATGGCTGTTCTGCTGAATGTTTAACATCAGGGCGGCACCCACCACACTGCAAGCACATGTAAGAGTACACAGTCACACATGCTCACGTGCACACGCACACACACACACAGGATGGTTTGTTGGCAAGGCTACGGGGCAGGTCATGTGGGGTGTAGGGCCCCCAGGCAGGTTAGTTTGAGGGCGGGGTTTGCACCTCTGGTTGGTGACAGCGTAGCCGTTCCCCGCCTGAATCTGCGAGCCCCCTCCCGCAGTGGGCCCGATGTTCTTCTTGTCCATCTCCACCCGTTCCTCCTTCAGACTGGCCTCCAGAGTGACCGTTAGGACCTGAGGGGGCCCTGAAGGCCGGGGCCTCTCCGGGGCCAGCGGGGCCGCCCCGCTGGGAGCAGGAGGGGAGGGGGGCCTGGGGACCGTCCCGCCGGTGTGTCTCATCGCTCCTTCCATGAGCTCAGCCTGTGTGGGCCACAGAGCACCCGGACACGTGTAAATGTGACATCACTCATTCACTGTGTTTCAGTGACCTGTCTGTGACAAAACACTGTCCTATTACACCAAACATGACCCTTAAAACCTGTAGGACGGGAGGACTCCATCAGGATCTCATGCGTTTCTGCATGAGCACACAGTGCCCCCTTCTGGTAGGTAGGTGAGCATGCACTTCATCAATTTAAAGCTTTAAGACCCATTGTTCTTACATTAATCATTACACCTAAAGATACATGTTTTTTTGAAATTCATAAACAGGAAAATGATACAGTTTCCTTTTGATGTAAAGTGTGTCATTTCTAAACAGAGGCGCTGCTTTAGCGTGTGTATTATATATGGAGGCTCACTTCAAGTTCAGCACACTCACCATCTTAACTGAGGCCAAACCCTCGGAGTACTGATCTGAAGGACAAGGAGGTAAAAAAGAATTTGAATTTGAATCATTTCAATATTCCATATCATTGTGTTGTATGTTTTCAGGCCAGAAGAAATGCAACACAACAGCTCTCTGTCACAATCCACTATGACAGATTCCCATTAATGAGCCACTGGTGGAAGATAACAGCTCCACCCATGTTTGGGTATTGAGGCCTAGCATTGCTAAAACCAGGTGCTCTGGGTGCTCCTGTGCACTGGACATACCTGGTGCTTTCATAGCATCTACCTTCACCAGCTTCTTCAGCTGCTGAGGGCTCAGCTCTTTCACATTGATGCCATGCTTCTGCAGCTGCGCAGCAATCCTCCGCCAAGCAGCGTCTGCACAGACAGGGGTCATAGGTCAACACAGAGACCGGCACAAGACCCAGGAGAGTTTAAATGAGGGAGTTTTTATGAATGTTCTGACACGAAATGGCTACAGCACACCACCCAGGATGTGGCTACAAATTTCCCCCCTTCACTGTGAAGTGCCTTGAAAGGTGTCACATACATTATACCCATTATGATGAAAATGATGATTATTTTTATTATAGTATGCTTTTGTAGGAACCTCTCTCACCATCTAGTGCAGAAAGTGCTTTGTGGCTCACTGTGGGTTGCTTGTGTTGTTGCACAACAGAGACCTCCTGGGAAACGTAGTTCTCTGTGAAGTCCAATGGAAAGTCCATCTCCCCATGGAAGGTGGAGATGGACGATGCCTCTCGGTGGTGGGAGGGCAGTTGCGCAGGGGAGAGGTCCTGCACCAGGTGTTGGTCTTGGTCGCTCAGGTGTCCCTTACCTCCCCCGAATCGAGAGGAATGGAGCGGGTACCCCGCTGCTTGCAGAGAGTTGAGGGACCGCTCCTGCTCTGCCTCGTACCCATACTGCAACACAAACACAGACAGCAAAGCATAGAGGGACAGACACACAGCCACACCTACACTGCACCACTCACAGAGACAGTCATATACCCATACTGCACATACAGTGCAAGACAGGGACACCGTCAAACAGTCATACCTACACTGCAGTAGAGGCACAGTCACACCTGCACTGCAACATAAACACACAGTCAGCATGCATCATGATGCAGCATGCATCATGTGTCTTTATGTATGTATGTATTTACGTATGTATGTGAATACGCATGTATGTATGTATGCATGTACGCATATATGTATGTGAGTGCATGAGTGTGCAGTCTCACCTGGTGGAAGGTATAAGGGTTCAGCATTGGACTGGACTGTAAGTGCAGAGAGGCACGGGGTGAATTTGGCAAGACCATGTAGTCCAGGTAACGTTGTGACTCCACCCCAGGTGAGGACTTGGGGCTGGGCCAGCTCTGCTTCGGAGGGGGCGTGTCTGACTGCACTGGGGGCCTGAGACGCAATGAAGGAAAGCAGAACACATGCTGTTCACATCTCACTTGACTAGGGCAATCTACCAGGCTCTCAAGGCACCAAAGCTGGTATTGGTCAACATGGACATGCACTCTTCTGTGGGGCTTTTGTCCTCCAGTGCCTCTAGTGGTAGAAGTGGATTACTACAGGAGCAAATGCACATTGAGGCCTTCCAATTTTATCCTCAGGCTAAACCAGTAAAATGGCATTGGTTAAATTCTATTTTGTTGTCATTGAAATATACAACATGATTACTGCCATTGAACACTTCCCTGCGCGTACAAACGCTGTTCAGTTTGGTGAAATTCCTATGAAGTTATTTGAAAATAGTTCAGACAAAATAAATAACAGCCATTGTTACACACCCTCTTTACTATGCATGTTGTTTGGCCCCTTTCAACTCAGTGCAAACTGTTCTAAACATTGGAAACGAAAGAAAATGAGCCAATTTACCAATGCCCTCATGGGCTTACAATTTCATTTTTAAAACTGAACAATATACAAAATACACAATACCACGGGCCTGTATCACAAAGCAGGATTAGGGAGTTAGCAGGACAACTGCATTGAGTAAAAGCCAGAACTACTCTTTTTATTTCAGTCCCAGATTTCCTTCATGTTCCAGATTTGTGAGGGTTCCAGGTTTTGATTCATGCAGTTACCCAGCTAATGCAGTAATCCTGCTTCGGGATACAGGCTCCAGGGTTGGACTCAATTGTATATTAATTCTGCCAATTAAAGAAATGAAAACAGCCCATAAAAAATGCGTGGAACCGTTCAATTCATTAACAGAGTTTCCAAATCATTTCCTAAATGCAATTGAAATGGAACTGGCCTCACACTGACACAAAAAACTGACAGCAGACAATGTTTTAGAAATTGCCTCATTTATCAGACACAAGCTGCAAAAGAATTGGCCAAAAATGCAGTGGCACATTAGTATTAGTTAGGAGAGTACACTACGCATCCCTGCCTTCTCTCTCCCTCAGCAGCCTGTGGGGTGTGGCCTACCACAGTTTCTGTGCAGAATTTGTCTCCATGTCCAACTTTCCAGAACTGGTCTAGGGTCTGAATTTGAGTTTGAAGTTTCTTCCTCTTCGGTCCCAGTGAATCAAGGTATGAGTGCAAATGCAAGGCACCCGTGCCAGTGATTGAAAGTGCTCACAGTCATAGAGCCTGTGAGAGAGAGAGCGGCGTGGGGCATCTAGCACCACTTACTTTGACAGCGGGGTGTCCTGAGCCCCGATCTGTGGGACACGGCTCAGCTCCTTGGCGATGATGTACTGCGTGATGTCATTCTGCCAGGACAGGCCTGCAAATCCGTGGATAGACATGGCTGTCAATCACAGAGCAACGATGCCAGCGCACAGTGGCACGCGGCAGGAAGGAGAAGCCAGAGATTCAGAGAACAGATGCTTTATCTGTTTGGACAGCAATACAATTTTTGCTGTTTTGGCTCCGTACTCCAGCACATTGGATTTGAAATTAAACAATGAATGAAGAGGTTAAAGAGCAGACCGTCAGCTTTAATTTGTGGGTATTTTTATCCAATGAATATTGCTGCAGTACAGGCCTGGCAAAACTTTACCAGGGAAGAAGTCCAGCATCTTGTGAAGCCTATGGGTTGCAGACTTCAGCCAGTCATCGAATGCAAAGGATTTACAACAAAGTACCATATATGACCACTTTAAGATTATGTTAATTTGTACAATTAACTTAGGTCCCCATAACATGGGGGAACTGTCTATAAAACGGCTGTAAATCCACACTGCACCCAAAATGGATGTAAATGCCCTAAAATTAAAGCTGACAGTCTGTGCTTTAACCTAATATTACTGCTTCATTTTGCTTGTGCTGGAATGCAGAGCCAAAACAAATAAAATTGTGTGCCACTATCCAAATACTTACAGTCTGCATTGTTTATGTATTATACTATAGTGTGTGTGTGTGTGTCTGTGTGTGCTTGCTTAGGTGTGAATGTGGCGTGCACAAGATATATACAATGTGTATTGTATATGTTAACACATAAGTACGTGCTTGTGTGTGTGCGCGCGCGCGCGCGCGTGTGTGTGTGTGTGTGTGTGTGTGTGTGTGTGTGTGTGTGTAACTTACCTTGCATCATTAGCTGTTCAAGCGCCTCCTGCAGTCTATGCAGCAGTGGAGCAGATATCTGGTACTGAACCAGCTCCTGTGAGGAGCCACCACACTGCCCAAAGAGCCCATCTGCAACACAGCACCCATAAGCAGGCTACTCCACACCAGTTCAGCTCACAGGAGTTACTCAACACCTGTTCAGCTCACTGGCACACGCAAGCAGGCTACTCCACACCGGTTCAGCTCACAGGAGTTACTCAACACCTGTCACATCACTCTAATCAGGCATGCACTCACACACGCGCACACATACAAACACACATGTACATGGGCATATACCAGCACATTAAACGGTAATGCCTGACCTGTCAGGCATTTTATTTATTCAGCCACAATATTTATCCAATGTCAATACATGCTGGGACATCGCAGAGCATTTTTATTGCCGTCATCCTATGCTTACGCCTGAGCTGGCATTTCACTCTGACACCAGCACACCAAACCGTGACCAATTTCTCCGCTTTCACTGAATGTAATGACCTGTTCTTAGTGTGTGTGTGCATGTGCGCATAAAACAATCTATTCAGAAGCATGTGGATAAGAGTGTCGGTACGCAAGTCTGTGACTCATTGCTCTCATTGAGATGACTGTGGGGGAGTCGACACCTTTGCCATCAGAATACTGATGTCAGCGTTGCCTGGGAGATGGCAGAGCGGAGCTCTGATTGGGCTGAAGTAACAGCTGGCAGGGAGAGCCTATGGTCTGTTTACACTAGCACAGTCAACCTCAGGAACCCCACACACACACACACACACCCAAACAGAACTGCAGAATTGGAAATATCTATAGATAGGTTTTTTCGTTGTTCATCATGTCAGTAGTTACTGCCATTTGCATTTGCAGGGCAAATTAGCTTTTCATTTTGTGTTTAGTACAGTACTACAGTACAGCGGCGTGAAAAAGTATTTGCCCCCTTTCCGATTTCCTAGGTCCCAAGGCAGCAAAGTATCCCCACACCATCACACTACCAGCACTATGTTTGAGTGTTGGTATGATGTTCTTACTGGGAAATGCTATATTTGCTTTATGCCAGACTTAATGAGACCCAAGTCTTCCAAAAAGTTACACTTTTGACTCATTTGACTCATCTGAACATTATCCCAAAAGGCAACATGGGTTCCATGAATCCCATTTTTGCAGTCTCTTTCTAATTGTGGAGTCATGGACACTGACCTTAGCTGAGGCTAGAGAGGCCTGCAGTTCTTTGGATGTTCTTCTGGGATATTTTTTGACTTCCTGGATGAGTTATCACTGTGCCCTTGGCTCTCAGTGTGGTTCAGTGTGAAATGGCTTTGCAACCCTGTCCAGTCCATTTTTTTTTCCCTCATCTCTTCTGGAATTCGCTTTGATCGTGGCATAGTGTACTTGTAAAAACTTTGTGGTGACTACTTCACTCTGATGGTTAGGATCAACATAAGTGAGGTTCAGATTGTGTTTAATCAGCTGAATCTAATTATCAATTACATTTGGTTAATCAGTTGATTGAGGAACTAAGGGAGCTACTACTTCTTTACATGGGTGATATGGGTGTTTGATAGCTTTTTCAAGAAATAAAATTCCATTCAATAAATTAAATAATATTTTTGAACATGTTTTGTGTTTATTCAGTTTTCCTTTGTCTGATATTTTGTCTAAATATCTGAAACCATTCAGTGTGAAAAATATGCAAAAATAGAGGAAATCAGGAAGGGGCAAATTTGGGAAAGTATTTAAAAAGATAACTTAATTATTTCACTGAGAATAAATGCTGGTCTTTAAAGTTATATTAATAGGTATATTAATACTGGAGAAAGTCCAGTATTAATATACCTATGTGCACACACGCACGCACACATGCATGCATGCACACATGCACGCACACACTTATACGCACGCACACACACATGCACACATGCATGCATGCGTGCGTGCCACACACACACACATGCACACATGCATGCACACACGCATGCACATGCACGCACACACGCACGCACACATGCACACGCACACACACATGCACACGCACGCGCACGCACACACACACAGACCCACAGTCACACAGCCACAGAACTGGGACAGGATGTAAATGTGTACAGGGCTTTGACAGGATTCAGACACCAGATGTAGCTTTTATAAACAGTGGGTTTGGTCGACTGCAGGCATGATCTTTCGGATAAGACTGGGGCTTAGTGACTACTGCTCACAGATCAAGAAACTGCCACAGGATTCATCTGAATTTATGTTCTCTCTTCACCAAGGACCCACGAGCCTTCAGAGGTCATACCCTACCACACATTACAGAGACCTTCCAGACCCTCCAGCTGCCTGCCTTATCTTTGTCATATTTAACATTTATGTTGGTAACAGGAGTTTCCAGTGCTATAGGACATCCCCACAAGTCGGTGGCAACCCTGTTGTATGTGCTAATGCACCTTTGCAGAAAATCTAATTGGATTGTTTCAGTTTCATCAGAAGGAACCACACTGTCAATGTTAAAAACACTATGCTGAGTATCTGGTGGGTCTATAATTCGTTCAGATTAATCTATGGAGCGCTGCTTTCTGTCATATACTTAGTATTTGCACACACCTGCTTGGTGATGGGTAATCTTCATTTAAGTAGAGGTGCTCACTGTCACATACTCACCCATTACATATCTACTTGCTGGCATATACTTACCATTTACTGTACACAGATCCAGAAATGTAGCCAAACGGTGGAGGTGGGAGGGGTTGTGCAGTTTGACCCCCTCCCCCCTCCCAAAATGGGGAGCATATTCATGAAGTATGTGGTAGCAGATAGACTGAAGAACACAAAGCCTCACTTCCAGAACCAAAATACACACAGAGGAGGAAAATATGCAACTCACAAACCTGTTACCTGTCATACGCTCACTATTTAATAAGCTGCTCTGACATACAATAACTATTTAAAAAGCTGCTCTGTCCTATACTCACTATTTAAAAATCTACTCTGTCCTATACTCACTATTTAAAAATCTACTCTGTCCTATACTCACTATTTAAAAATCTACTCTGTCCTATACTTACTATTTAAAAATCAGCTCTCTGACATACATTCACTATTTAAAAAGCTGCTCTGTCCTATACTCACTATTTAAAAATCTACTCTGTCCTATACTTACTATTTAAAAAGCTGCTCGCCATCAAACACTCACCATTCAAACACAGCTGCTCCTTTCGACACACCTTCTTCTGAAACAGACAGCCTAAGAGAAGGAGACACACACACTTGCTCAGTGTTCATGCTCGCAAAAGCACAGGTGTGACAGTCAAAGCACATCCTTGGTAAAATATAACATATATCCCCCCCATCCCCTACCTCCTGTGCCTGTAAAAATGAAAATCATTCAGTTGCCAAAGATACGTGTATAAGCTCAGTTCAGAAGAGTGCACCAATATGCTATGCCTTCGTGGGCAGGTATTGTTGGAGAGGAACAAGCTGGTCTGAGCATCCCTCTCTTCCACAGGTAGATACAGGTTTCCCTTGCGTTTATTGTAAAGAAAGATCCAGGGCAGACACAAAGCCAGCAGGCGTTAAACGCCCACATCCAAACGAGCTGCCTGCCGTCTTTTAGACACCACACACACAGCTGGGGACCCAGCCAGCATGAAGCATACAGCATAAAACATAGAATACAGAGTGTAGAGAAAGAGCCACAAGCCATAGGATTGAGAAGATAGGGCACAGGGCAGAGGGAGAACCAGCAGGGCAGTGTGGGACGGTGGAGGACTGGCCATTCCGCTAAGGCTTTATCTGTGCAGCCTCCCCGAAGCAAACCCCACTCCTGCCCTCCCGTCCTCTTTTTGAAGGAAAAGTGGTGATATGTAGGTCTAGATCAGGCCCAAATGTACACACTGTTTTTCTCGGCATTTCAGCTACTTATCTTGTCTCCAGAGACCTGGGCTGGATGGGGTTGGGGGGGCTTTCATTCAGTTGCTGATCAACTGTCTGCACCCTGATGTAAAGCCCAAATCAACAGAAACCATCACTTGCGCGTTTCCTAGCAACAGGCAGCTTATTCTCCCACGAGCGAGGATGAGTCATTCTGAGGCGCAGACCAGTCAAGAGTGAGCTCTCTCAACACTGACCACAGACCGGCAGACATCAAATTCCCTCACCACTGACGACAGACCCACGCACTACAGACCTGCCAGCCCCATTACAGCTCTCTCACCACTGACCACAGACCGGCAGCCGCCAAATTCCCTCACCACTGACGACAGACCTACACACCAGACCCACCAGCCCCATTACAGCTCTCACCACTGACGACAGACCTACACACCACAGACCCACCAGCCCCATAACAGCTCTCTCACCACTGACGACAGACCGGCAGACGCCAAATTCCCTCACCACTGACCACAGACCCACACACCACAGGCCCACCAGCCCCATTACCACAGACCTGCATATAACAGCTCTCACCACTGACCACAGACTCACACACCACAGACCCACCAGCCCCATTACCACAGACCTGCATATAACAGCACTCACCACTGACCACAGACTCACACACCACAGACCCACCAGCCCCATTACCACAGACCTGCATATAACAGCACTCTCACCATTGATAAGATACCAGCACCCTCACCGCATACCACAGACCACCAGAGACCAGTACCCTTGCCACTAAGCAACATAGTAAACTGTAATGTTTACAGCATAAACTGTACACTAAACTGTATTAAACAATTTCAGGTAAAGCTCTTCGTCTGAGTGAATGTTTCCTGGTATTCAGAGTCTCACTGCTTGGCAGCTTGACATCTACTACATAGTGCCTGTTGGGGCTCACAGCATCCAATCAGCCGGGTCTTACTTTAACATGCATTAACACAAAATGATTCTTTCTAGAATCTTTCACATATATTTCCCAAACTTACTGCAGAGGACTCACTGATACCTGAAATTCTGAAGAGCAAAATATAATATTCCACATTTATGTCAGTAGTACATCTCCGCTGAGTCTGATACGAAAGTAAACGATCAAGGAAAGCTAGACAGCCCATCGTGTAATTACTGTGAGGTCACATCTCACACAGTCAATCACCCAATAAAAGCCCAACATGTCAACAAGGTCAGCAGCTGTAAGTGAGCACAAGCTGTACTCAAAGAGAACGTACCTTCAATGAATACAATTACCATAATTCACTGTGGATAAGAGCATCTGCATTGTGTAAACAGTGTAAACTGTTGGCTAACAGAGGTCATACAGTCTGAGACATAGTCCAGGGTTCCAGGTCCATCATTAGAATAAAAAAAATCTTCTTTAAGGTTCAGATTCACAGAAAGGAACATCCAAAAAGACATTAAATAAAAGAAGAAGTACACAAACTAATAAATGTATAAAAAAGCAAGACTGACATGAATATTTAAAGATTTTCAGATGGTGTTCTTTGCTTTCTCAAGGACGTAGTGACAATCTAATTTAATCTGTGCATCAAATAAATGATTGCAGGTGGATTTCTGTGTTTCTGCTCTTTTTGACAACAGTGGTAAAAGCTCCAGCTGAAAGAGTGCAGAGCAAAGCAGAAAAATCACATGCCAAACACAGGACGATTAGTAAAGCAATATTACACTGTGGCAGGGCTCAATTTTATGAGAGGAATTCAGGGCAATTAGAGGACCATGCCTACCGGTTAAGTAGACGCACACCTGGATTGTGTTACGAATCAGTCCAGGATTTAAAAGTGTGCTTCTTTCCACAGTAGGTGTCTGAGACCGGGGATCCTACAGCGCTCTGAGAGAAAGAGAATACGCCAATTTCGGCCGAAAAGCTGTCAGTTTCTGCTATAATTTATTTAGCCTTTGTTTTAGTTTCCCATTTTACCCAGGTCTCGTGAGGGTGATGGGAGAAGATTTTTTAGTTTATTACTTTATTTTTGGGTTGTAATGCCCTCTCTCCCCCCATTAGTAAATAAACCCCAGAGTCATCTGGAATTTCCCACATCTCCCTGTGTCCAGCTCTTCTGTCCCTACCAGGGTGGTCACGGCGTGTGGCACACACCGAATACTGAAGTTGATATCAAGCGGTCAAAATGTTGCAACCAAAACCCACAAAAATAATGAAACATGCAACAGTCTATTAGAAAAATTGATATTTTATTCACAATAAAAAAAGTAAGCTCCCAAACACACACGCAAGCAAACAGAAGCACCGGCAGGCATGACATCACTGTTTACTTTCTGAATGATTGACACATGACATCCATGATCCTCTCAACCTTAGCCTTTATTGTCACATTGCCATGACAACTTGAGACACACCCTCATTCTACTACAACCAAGGAAAAGTCAGATATTCTGTGCATTTTTGAGCAGAATGTCAAAGCAGAGGTCCACCCACTATGCAGCATAAAAGCTCTGCTGTCTCCTCACCCACCCCTGGGACTGTCAGACAGCATGTAATGGGTCGGTACTGCTGTTATTCATACCCCTAAATTACATCCCACGGTCCGCATGGACTGTGTCTTTGGCCAGGCCTCCCATTGTGCTGAAAACATTATGAGCAAATAAATGACAGAGTCCAGACTATTAAATGGTTGTCAAGGCAGCAGTTTGTCAGCATCATTATTTGCACAGAGATCCACTGGACAATTGGCGTGTTTATTTCGTTGAAGTTGCAATAAAGTACGTACACACACACACACACACTCACAGAGGAAATCTGTATCAACAGCCAAAACTGAATCAGGAACCACACACCATACTAGTTTTGACCTGGACTAACTATCCTGGTTATTATTCTTTGTGCAGTGGTGCTGCATTAAGAGTCCATAAGGAGGCTATGTTCAGCTCGGTTAAAGGCCTGAATTAATAAGGCAGGCATGTCCATCCTTCGCCCTTTCCCAACTCAGTTCTGTAGAATCTGGTATAGCTCAATTTTGCTCCAGCATCTGAACAGTTTGTTGAGCTTTATTGCATAAAATGTGCTATATTTGGTGCTATGTTACAGGATACGGATTGATGGGATGATTGCCTGAGGTAAAAAAATCACACAACAATCCACTCTCTTTGCTGAAAGTGTGGTTAAAGAAAATTAACTTCTGCCTGTGGGAAATAAATGCATAAAAAAGCAATGACAATGAGCCAAATGTACGTACAGAGCATCACAGAAGCACGTAAATGCAGGTTCTTTGCTACCTTGGCTAATAAGCTACGGGATTGGTTGGAGTTAAAACCAGCGTGCATGTGGGTCCACAGGTCAGTTTTGGGATACCCTGGATCAGTGGTTCTCAGCCTCGGTCCTGGGGGCCCACTGGGTATGCTGGTTTTCGCTCCAACCACAGTCGCAATCCCGGAATTGTAACAAGCTATTATTTTTCCTTAATTAGGTGCTTCTCATGTCAGAGGGATTATTTGCCCACCTAAGCCACCTTGTGTCAGAAATAGCTATGCATGCCATAAAGAATAAAAGTCCCATATTCACATTGTGCTATATTGCAGACGATTACGTAAAGAGGCTAAAAAAACTTTTTAACTAATCAAAATAAAGACTGAGGCAAATCAACAGGTTCCTAATTGAGGAAAGTGTGGACACCTGGCCACTAAATCTAATCATTTGATAGATAACGAAGAATTCAAAAACAAATAAAATGATAACGAGCCAAACCTGTATTGTGCTAATTAGTTTAGGGGAAATATTATGCACTTAAATCACTTGAACACGTGTTCAGCAACATAATTAGGAGCCTATTAATTCCCCTTGTTAATTTGATCTGTTAAAAATGTTACCACTTTGTGATTGTTTGCAATCACTCTAAAAGCAACACAAGAACACAATGAGGTTTTATTCTTCATGCCATACATAGCAATTTCTGGAATAATGTGGCTTAAGAGGGTAAATAATTCCTTTTAACATGAAAAACACCTAATTAAGAAAAATTAACAGCTTGTTAAAATTCTGAGATTGCAATTGTGGTTGGAACGACAACCAGCATACACAGTGTGCCCCCAGGACCAGGGTTGAAAACCACTGGCCTGGATTACTGGCTCCATTTAAAAGCAGTACGTGCGTGGCAGAGCTGGGTTAGAATGCTGCAGGTCCCAAAGCAGATGTCCGCTGAACAGGACAGACGAGCGATACTGTATTAACTAGAGGGTACTGTCCGTGGTGCTGAAGCCATGAGATACCAAGACCCTGTGACATTAGTCTTCGTCTCTGGTGGACAAAAATTCACTTTAGGTAATATTCACAGAAGAAATACTTTTGCATATATATATATACACACACACACAATAACGAGCTCCTTCAGTGAAATTAGGTCAGGTTCCGGTATGCCTAAAATGTATAATTATCGTGTCTGATTTAAGTATGCCAGACAGGGCACAAACTCAGCGAGTGTAAAAAACGTCTGACGGAAAAGACCCGTCCGAAGGCTATGTCTACGGACGTGGCATCCCTAAACCTGACCTCATACAATCTGTCTGCACGAGCTGCGCCGCATTCGGTGACAGAATCGCTACGCTTGGCTGCATTCAGCGAAGGGAACTCCACTTCCGAGGGCGAGGACATCGTTCAACTGGGCAGGACATCTTTCAAATGAGCATCAGCCCTTCAGCAATTAGTCAATTACAATGTTAACTACTATTATTGTCTCGTAATTACTGCTACGATAGGTTGTAGTGCTTTACCGTCAACGTAAATTTGATGCTAATATTATCACGTAAAATGTTCACAAAAAACCACCTGTAGCAATATCTTAATCATAGGTGAATTTGTGTTTTATATTTGTTTATATTTTCTAAGTATACCGAGACAAATCAAAACAGATCGCCTTTTAGAATTTCTTGCAGAATTAATAAGATGTATCTGTGTGGCTATGGTTTTGTGTTGTTTACAGCAGATCCAACGACCCTGTCATTTTAACATCTGAAGTGCCGTTTCCGAAGCACACTGCTCGGCCCGTAATAATATCTATGACGTAATTGCATTTTTTATCAACTGTATCCACCCAGATCCATTTATAACTCAAACGCTACGCACGGTGCTACGCACATTAAGTTACTGTTATGCAAAGAATCAATGGGAAACATTTTCGCATATAGTTGCACAAGCCCCTACGACGCCAAAAAACACATATCAATCGGAATATAAACCACGTTATAGGCTACACTAACAGACCATTCCTTCTATTTGTTGCTTAAATAGTAATGTATATTTTTTGATGAATCACTATGCTGCTGCTAAACAAAATACAGAAAATTCAGGTGTAAAATTTCTCTCAGCCAAAAAAAAGCATATTCTTTACCCCTCGCTTCTTGTGCATCGCACTTTTTTGTTGTCATCACCAAAATCATTCGCATTCTGATGTATACCACGCACAGAACCTGTGTAGCTGCTAACGTATTCTGAACACAATGTTTTTCTGTCTTACCGTATCGGCTTGACATCCCAAGCTGGTAACAGACTGTCATCAAACACAGAATTCTCCAAAGCCGCCGGTCTTTCATGTTACCTTTCCAATGGGCAAATGCCCAAACACACGTGCAGTTATTTTATTCTGAGTCGCCTTTAATCTTTCATGTTGTTTCACAAGTAACGAAGGACCATGCTGCTGCACACTAGCTCTCAGGACGGAAATCTCAAAAGTGTGCTAACGGTTCTGAGTAAGCGCGAGGGGTAAATGAGTAGGGCAAGGAGACGGAGACGCGCACAAAACCTGGGAGACGGTGGCGCGGATCGGGAACGGGATGCTCGCGCAGCTTCTTTATCTCTTCCAGCTGATTTTGTTAGAGGGAGACCCGCAATGACGTCATATCGAGATTAGTTTTTCTATTCGCTTGAAGCCGAATGAACGAGCGAGAAGAGGGTCGAGCATTGGAGGAACCGATGTGACACTGGAAAGTGTAGCGAGCATAGTCCTGGAAAACAGCGTATTCTTCACACACTGGTGAATATGACATACCAGGGATAAAATTGTGCAATACACACCAATCGGGGAAGAGATGGTTGGATATAGTTTCTGAGAAATCCAATTAGTCTTACAAAAATGCAGAAAATATTTAACATATTTATTAGAAAGACAGGAGCTATGTCTGATTCATATCTATGATTTAGTCTTATGAATGCCATTTAGCCCAACAATGAGTAACATCGTCATGTAAAAGAAAAACTGTGGAAAAATTAGAATTCCAGATTAATTACTATTTATTTCACTCTATATTGACAGCTCTGTCTCCAGTTTTCTTTTCTGTAGAAGCAGATGACTGTTATGGGTGGCAAGGGCTGTGGTTTTAAGTCACTGATTTCACATTGATTTGAAACCACAGCATTCAGTGCAATGCTAATTAATTACTGCAAATCAATGACCTAAAAAACCTCAAACACAATGAACAGGCAGCTTAAAAAATGAAGACTGCATGGTTAAGGCACCACGCTGGTCAAGGAACCACTCTGTGGTGCATAGATGAGCCTCACAGCCTCGGATCTAAGCTGGACCACACCAGTGCCAGCTGTGGCCGGTAGCTCCATAGGGAATGGGAATCAGTGAGGTTCCGAGTTCATCGCCTGCAGATGGCAGTCAAAGCCACATATGAAAGGTCATCCCTCGACTCTGCACAGTGCTTAACTGTAGTCTGCGGTGTGTAAAGTAGCAGCTGGTGACACTACGTGAGAACCGTGAATGTCTACAGTCTCCCAAATTGGCAGTGGGGTTTGCAGCATTAACCGGGCGATTGGACATTCAAAATTTGGGTGGGCATTGGATATACTCATCCTCACGATGGGTGCCAAATTTATTTTATAAAACAAATGTGTTAAATTTGTTTTATAAATTAAAACTTCGGAGCCAGAGAGGCAACAATCGCACAGCTCATTGCAACACTGAGATCACAGAGAAAAACCAGAATTAAAAAGGAATTTTGAAACAGGAACCAATTGAAATTATTCCAGCATTGAACTCCCACCCCTTTTAATACCATCATTCAACCTCCATGAGATTCTACATGTATGCATGGGACATTCAAACAAATACAAACAACAGTGCTCCATGGGGCTCATCAATTTAATTCCTACCTTGCAAAAAAGTACAATTTTGTAGACGCCAAGTATTTTAAAATGGGGGGAGGAAGTGGTGTTGGTGGCAAAGCCCTAGTGGGCTTGTGGTGTAAGAGTTAACGCAGAGAGACGAGGCTTTCTCGGATTCGCACGCTCAGTCCACAGTCAGCAGACTCCGCACAGCAGGGAAAAGCTCAAAGAAGCCCTGGGGAGAGAGGACAGATGGGGGGGGGGGCGCGTTAAACACCCCCTAAAGCTGCGATCCACTGCGCCGTCTCACCTCAAT
The DNA here is from genome assembly GCA_039654925.1 of Anguilla pacifica. Lineage (NCBI taxonomy): Eukaryota > Metazoa > Chordata > Actinopteri > Anguilliformes > Anguillidae > Anguilla > Anguilla pacifica. The sequence goes on from CM077298.1 coordinate 12,342,337, forward strand.
TACATCACCCCCCCAAACAGACGCTAGGGAACATCTACATCAGATGGCCACAATCCAACATGTACTTTGAGACATTTTTCATCTATTCAAGAGAAAATCATTTTCAGTTTATATCCTTCATGTAATATAATTTATGTAGTAAATATAAAATATCATTTTTGTAAAACGTTCCAGCCGGAAATGTACCGAATGGTTCGTTTGGAAGGTCTGAAGTGCGCTATAACAGTCATTATGAAACGGAACAGTGGATTGAGAGACTGCAGCCACTAGCCAGCCAGCAGTGCGATTCTTACACACACTGACGGCGGCACAGACTGCCCTGAAAGCGGAGGCGCAGGAATAGAGGAGCGGACCTTGAACAGGGCGGTGGACTGCAGGACCCCGGAGGTGCAGCACATCTCCCGAATGGAGTGCATGGCCAGCTGGGGCGAGCCCAGGTCCAGCACCGGGATGCCCAGCCGGGCCGCCAGGATGGGGCCGATGGTGGTCCCGCACGGGCTGTCGTTCCTCACCATCACGTCCTGGGGCACAGAGACGGGCAGGCTCGCGGTCACGCATTTCCATGGCGCCGGGAGGCGTGCGGGAGAGAGACTTTTACACCCGTACACCTGCGCCCCCTTACCTCAGGACCCCCTTGTTAAAATTCTGGGATTGCTGCTGAGCTTGGAATAAAAACCAGCATACACAGGGGTCCCCCAGGACCGAGCTCGAGAACCACTGCTCTAAAGCACATACTGTAATCTACACTGACTCTCCCTCACTCCAAGGGCCCCTAGTGGCAAGTGTGAGAACACACAGAGCAAAATGGCTAGGTTTAAATAAGCCGAAGTTCACCCTGACAGAGCACGCACTTATCAGTGGCGGGCTTGTTTATTAACGTTGTTAGCGTTGACTTCACGCTGCACATTTTACTGCATGGCAGCCAGTGAAAACCACCACTCCTCCCAGCTATAGGTTCCTGACACTTCTCATCCCCAATTGTTAGGGGCCACAGAACCCCGGCAAGGGGAGAACAGAGGGAAAAAGAGAGAAGAAATAAAGTGAAGAAAGGAGGTAAGAGAGAGGCCAGGGGGCGTTTACCTGCAGGGCCACGCCCGCCCGCGCCGCGATCTCGCGCAGCACGGACGCGGTCACGGCCGTGGTGGCGTAGCGCTGGTTACTGTTGAACTTGATGACGGGGCCCTGAGGACACAAACACGCCGCTCTGAGCTCAGAGTCAGAGGCTCAGGGTCAGAGCCCAGAGTCTGAGGCTCAGAGTCAGAGCCCAGAGTCCGAGGCTCAGAGTCAGAGCCCAGAGTCCGAGGCTCAGAGTCAGAGGCTCAGAGTCAGAGCCCAGAGTCCGAGGCTCAGAGTCAGAGCCCAGAGTCCGAGGCTCAGAGTCCGAGGCTCAGAGTCCGAGGCTCAGAGTCAGAGGCTCAGAGTCAGAGCCCAGAGTCCGAGGCTCAGAGTCAGAGCCCAGAGTCCGAGGCACAGAGTCAGAGCCCAGAGTCCGAGGCTCAGAGTCAGAGCCCAGAGTCCGAGGCTCAGGGTCCAAGGCTCAGAGTCAGAGCCCAGAGTCCGAGGCTCAGGGTCCAAGGCTCAGAGTCAGAGGCTCAGAGTCAGAGCCCAGAGTCAGAGGCTCAGAGTCAGAGCCCAGAGTCCGAGGCTCAGAGTCAGAGGCTCAGAGTCAGAGCCCAGAGTCAGAGGCTCAGAGTCAGAGCCCAGAGTCTGAGGCTCAGAGTCAGAGCCCAGAGTCCGAGGCTCAGAGTCAGAGGCTCAGAGTCAGAGCCCAGAGTCAGAGGCTCAGAGTCAGAGCCCAGAGTCCGAGGCTCAGGGTCCAAGGCTCAGAGTCAGAGGCTCAGAGTCAGAGCCCAGAGTCAGAGGCTCAGAGTCAGAGCCCAGAGTCCGAGGCTCAGAGTCAGAGGCTCAGAGTCAGAGCCCAGAGTCTGAGGCTCAGAGTCAGAGGCTCAGAGTCAGAGGCTCAGAGTCAGAGGCTCAGAGTCAGAGCCCAGAGTCAGAGGCTCAGAGTCAGAGCCCAGAGTCCGAGGCTCAAGACTCGTTTGAAGCGGAATCCTTTCACCGCTTCAAACAGGTGACTCAGCAAAAAATATATAATTAAATGGATGAATTTCATTCCCATTCAGGATAAAAAAGACAATACATAGAGAGAGAGAATAAGATAATATACGGGCAATCTCAATCTGTGTCAGCTTTCTTGTCACAGGTGTGAAAACCCTGGCTTCAGGCCAGCCCAAGCCCTTAAAACACACAACACGATCCAAAGTTCAGATTTCACCTAGGAATAGTGCAGTCACGGGCATCACAGGCCAGAAACTCACACAAATGAAAGAAGGGGAAATAGTGGGGCATTTTACTTCAGAGTGTCCGTACTACTTATCAAGAAACTGCAGCAGTTCATAGAGGAAAGTTGCACAGGATTCCGTACCTTGTGGAAGGCTGGTCTGTGGTTCTCATCATGCTTCTCTCTGAGGAGGGGGAGGTGGGGGGAAGTTAAACTGTCAGCTGGTATAAAGCCTGTAATGGCCAGTATGTGTGTGTGTGTGTGTGTGTGTACGCACATTACATACATACATACATACACATATAAATACATACAGTATATAAGCACACCAGTAAATATGGGTGCAACAGTGACACCAAGAGGAGAAATGACTTCATTACAGTACTCTCCAAAGTCACAGACCAACTGGTAGTCAGGGTACAAACAGAGACAGGGGGTCAGACTGACTGGTAGTTGGGGTGCAGTGCGTGGGCCATGTCGGCGCTGATCATGAAGGATTTGGGCACGGCCTCCTGGAAGGCGGTGAGGTTCCCGGGCGTGGCCGCCAGGCGACGGAGGATCAGCTCGGTCAGGTTGGACATGGCCCCCTGGGCGCTCTCCGAGCCCACCTGCAGAATGACACACGTTAACGCGCAGTGCACTCAGCATGCCGGGAAATGCATAAACATGATCACATTTGCATATTATTATGTGCCATTAGTGTGGCAGGCCCCTGGGACCTGGCAAACACAGTTTACTGTGCATCTGGAGGGGTGAACTTGCCTCTTCGTTGTCGTACAGAGTCACCATGCGGATGTTGGGTTCTTTGGACAGAGAGTCAGCAGAGCTGCTGGACTCTATCAGACCCTGGGGAGGCACAGACATTATATTACAATACTGTAATATCTGAAGCATGTGGAGCTGAACTGCATGAGCAGTCCATGAGACTGAGACACAATGGAAGGGCATGGAGTGGATGTAAAGGACAGGGAGTGCGTCTGTAGGAGAGCGTGGAGTGCAAAGGCATGCATTACTGTGCATCTATAAGAGTGTGTAGAGCATGAACACCAGAGCGGCTGTGTATCTGTAGAAGAAAGCGGAGTGTGAATGTGTTAGTCAGTGTGCGTCTGCACACGCGTGTGGCGTGTAACTGCATGACTGGTCACATGACTGGCCACATGCCAGTAGAGGAGGCCGTTTAGGCGCAGACCCACCTGCAGGGCGCAGTAGCAGCTGTGCAGGTTATCCAGACGAGGAGAGAAGATGAACTCCTCATACACTCCACCCAGCGCCTGTGAACACAAACGCAGACACGTTAACAGCTATTCATTAACAGACAGTGACACTATATTTCGCATAGACAAACTGCTGAAATTAAACAGTGAATTATACAGAGACAGCACAGAGGGAGGCAGAGTGTGATACAGGTGGGGGAGACTGCAGGGCGCGGCAGTGCGGGGAGGGGCAGGGCAGGGCGGGGCAGTGCGGGGAGGGGCAGGGCAGGGCGGGGCAGGGCGAGACTCACCGCAGGCTGAGTGTCGGCTAAACACAGCTCAAAGTCCAGCAGCGCCTCAGCCTGCACACCCAGCTCGGTGCTCAGAGTCTGTATCAGAACGGAGTGGTGCTTCTCCGCCTAACACACACAGTATGTTATACACTGTTTACATGACATATTATATATACGCACTGCACACACACACACACACACACACACACACACACTAAATATACTGTACATGTACACACACCACACACACTGTGCATTACAATTAAAAAGCTTGTAGGCGTGTTACCGTGGTGGTAGCGTTGCAGGCATCACCAGACGAAGAGCAGCCTGTCTCCAATTCCTCCTGGACCACAGTGGCCAAGATGGGCACCCTGGGGGGGGGGGGGGGGGGGGGGGGTTGTATCATATACATAGATATAAAGTAGTCCTTCACTAGACACTTTTAGGAAGTGACACACTCCAAGCCCCAGCTTGACTCCTCCCTCACTCACAGGTGGTTCTCCTTGTTGGGGCCGAAGGAGTCGTTGATGTCACGCTGCAGGTGAATGGCCAGGTGAGGGATTCTCAGAAGGGGGCGGGGCACGTGGACCAGACGATGCACAAGGCGGTCGCCGCTCTGCAGAGGCACACGCATGGACACGCACACACACCCCATGAACACGCGTTAACATGCACATGCATCCCATGAACACGCGTTAACACGCACACGCATCCCATGAACATGCGTTAACACGCACACGCATCCCATGAACATGCGTTAACATGCACACGCATCCCATGAACATGCGTTAACATGCACACGCATCCCATGAACATGCCTTAACATGCACGCGCATCCCGGGAACACGCGTTAAGATGCACATGCACGATCATAACCGCTTCAGTGGAAAACACACAGACATACAAAAACACTCATACAGGAAAACATATTAACAGACAGCAACTAGAGAATAATAAACTCTACATAGGCACAGACTTAACAGATATGCAAATGCACACACACACACTCACGTGCACACGCACATACACGCACACGCACGCACACGCCTTCGGATGCACGTGCATAAGTACACACAGATACACACGCACCAGGGGGCACCCAGGCGTTTCCTACCTTGACCATAACGCGACCGGCAATGGTCAGGTCCCGGTCGAACCAGGTGTTCCAGATGCCCCCTCCGTAGCACTCCACCCCCACCTGCAGGCAGCCCTGCCGGGTCTTCTTAGAGCGCGGCTTCACCTGCACAGGCACACACAGGCCACCGTATGCATCACACTGAGCCAACACCCACATTTCACTCTGCACTGATCCCCCACACCCCGAATCTTCCCCATCACCCACACACCCTCGTCTCAGAACCCAGACGATCACACCTAAAGAGCCTCTCGCTTTTCTTTTCCGGGAACTGCACTTACTGTAGGAGTAGTCGTAGTTGATCAGTCAGATTATCAAAGGGCGGTTTCTGAAAGTTTGACATATTTTCGACACAGTTTCTCTTTCCATTGAACTACCTCCTATATCTCATGGTTCTGTCTGAATCACCATAGTGACCTTAGACCTGCCTTCACTGCATTTATCTGATTGCTTACAAAATGTTGGCTATGCCGCAAAAAGCAGGGAGATTTCTAGTGCTGCTCCCACCAGGCTTGAAGCAGACAGGTGTACCCCCGTCACACCTGCACATCTCCCCACATCCCTCACAGAGCACACCCTCTCCCGTCCCCAGGCCTCACCCTCAGGCAGGGGCTGTCCGTGTGAGCCCCAATCAGACTGAAGCCATTCCCCGGCTGGTACAGCCCGCCCACTGCAAATGCCACGATGGTGGAGTAGTTCCTGGTCACAAAGTACTGTGCACAAGCAGACAAGGCCCAAGTGAGAGACAAGCTTTGGGTTTCTGTGCAGGTTCACAACTTCAGGATGTGAATGAACAAGCAAATGAACAAACAAACAAACACACCTTACTGGCTGGTTTAATATCCCAGTGATCGGCCTCCTTCAGCTCTGTGAAGCCAGCTCCCAACAGCCGAGACTTGCACTCCTCCACCACTACGAAGGAAAACGGCAGGTGAACACTATAGGCAGGAGAAATAAAGTAGCCTAACAATCAATAACACAGAAAACACAAGCAGTAAGGTTAATGTGCCACCGCAATGTACCACTTGCGCTGTCTGCCAGCGCACAAGAAGGTCAAAGGTTAGTACATCTAGGCCGACATAATCCTGCCTGTGCCAGCAAGAATCTGTCTGGGTTTATCTTAGGATCAACGTCCACATTGGTGGAACTAAGAATATTCACCTTATAGACAAATTTCTCCTTCTAGCCTGCCTCATCACTGAATAGAAGCAGGTTTAATCAAGTAACAAGTTACAAGGAGACAATAAATACCGATGAATCTGATGCACCCTGAGCTATTCTCAGATTCCGAGATATTTGCAAAAGCCAAAGACTAATTTACCATCTTTGCCTATACAATATATACTTGACTTGTGTCATGTCTTCAGGTTTCAGCTGAAGCGTGTTCAGCTGTATTTCAAATCGCAACCGAAAATTCACTCCTCAGATTAAAGTTACCGTGATATGGAGATACCCCGCGATTCAAGAAGAGCATGAATTCTTTTGCAGCGGCATGCACGGCTTCCTTTGAGGGTTTCATGATTATGGACTGGTGAAGGAATGAAATCAGTTAGAAGAAGTCAGGGATAATTATTCACATACGTAGTTAAGTAGCTAAAGTACTTTATCACAAAACACACAGCAAGTTTAATTGTTATGCTGACTTTGACTCTGAAGACTCTTTGTAAGCATTATTGTGGAACATAAATGATCATAAGCAGTAGATCATTTTGGGGGGAATTAAAGACCGCCCCAAACCTTCATAGATACAAACTCAAGAGAAGTACACTGCAAGCCAACTAGCTCGCCAACTTTCAACATAACTCTGGCTACTTGTTTGTTCGATATAGAGCTGGCTAATGTTTGGAAATCATGAAACGATCTTTCCACGGTTTCCGATCGTAAACTGACAATATTTGCCGGTATTTGCTAGCTAACGTAAAGATTTAGCTCGTCAAACTCCAGCTAATATCGTTCTATTACCAGTTCTACATTTAGTAAAACTAGCGATAGTAAACTTCTTGTCACCTGCCAATACTACTAGCTGTCTTACCTGCATCAACGATGCATCTGCCCGACTATCCAAAGAAAGAAAGAAAGTGGCAGCGGTCGTTTACGTCAAACCGCAGCTACGTATCGTACATACACATTGTCCGAGGGTGTCAAGTCTTTAAAAACTGTGCACAGATCATCATATAATCCAGATGGTTCAGATTAGTAACGTGCCGTTCACATTAGCCAATCTCACCAACATACAATTCATAAACCTGCGCAGAATTTTGCGCAGTACAGTATCCTCGCTCCTCGAGTGTCAGATTTCCTCCCCAGATAGTCCGCTAAAGACGGATGTTCAGAAAGAATCACGCCCCCTGTTCGCTTGGTGGTTTAGGACAACCAGTACAGAAAAAAATTAACGATTCACATTTCGACGGTCTTTTTGCAACGCTGAAAAAAATATATTTCGCTGTGACATTATGCCTTCAGCCTAGGGATTGATTCTCTCTGGTCTTGCTTTTGTTTTACGTTTCTTGTTAAATTGTACATGTACTAAGACAAAGTAAGTGCTACCTAAAATCCAGGACTGAGGATCAATTAAAAACCTGTTAAAAAAGTTATAGTAAAAGATACCGGCATGATTATTATTATTATTATTATTATTATTATTATTATTATTAATAATAATAATAATAATAATAATAATAATAATAATAATAATAATAATAATAATAATAACAATAATAATAATAATAATAATAATAATAATAATAATAATAATAATAATCTCAGTGTGGAGAATAATGCAATATCTCCTCCCAAGGCTAATCATAAAGGAATCTGAAACTTTGTGTTTGCACATGTTGCCTGGCAACAGTGGCATGTAGAAAGAGCACCTGTCACCATTCACATGTTCCTTAAATCCCTTCTGTTAGTGTGCCCTGGCAGTTAAACCTGGAGTCACACCTCCCCTCCCTGCCACCTCCCCCTCTCACTGCCAAGACCTTTCTATATGCCATGTGAGCTCCACGATAGACAGACAGTTACTCATTCTCTCTGTCCTGGTAGTATAGAGCTTTGGAGGCTTTTGGAGACTTCGGATATGGGAGCTATACAGAGCGGTGCACAGTGTTGGGGAAACTACTCCGAAAATGTAGTTGTACAAACCACCAAATACATCACACTGACAGTAGTCGAACTACACTAAAGCTACCCTACACAGAAATGTGGCTTTCAAAACTACAATCACTCAAAAACTGTAGTTCGAACTACTTTGTAAAAATCATTATCATGTTTCCCCAAACATGACATGCATGTGTTAAATGAATTCTTCTACACCTCAAAATGAAAAAAAGGAATTGACTAAGACAACCTCTACACACATTTGAATGTCATTGAACTATCAGCAAACTGCTGCAAAATGTAATTAAATTACTAGTTCAGCAACATGTACTTAACTACATGGAGTTAAACTACTCCGCAATACTGGCGGTACATAAATTTGCCATTTCATCATTGAGGGAGGGAGGGTTTGAGTTAGCAGGCTCTCCTCTTGTCAGTCTGGTTTTCTGATGTTGTTTATAACCTTTACTTTGGAAACTGAAAATGATTTGAGAAAGAAAGGTGGTGAGCAGGAAGGTGTCCTATTTATTCAAGGAGGCAACCATCTCATACAAGTGGAAGAGAGGTTCCTACCAGTCATTATCACTTGTATCTGCAATCTTTATGAAAGAGTATCACCCACAACATCCCTCTCCCTTATATAGTGCTGAGTGAGAGAGAGAGTGAGTGAGTGAGTGTGTGAGAGAGAGAGAGAGAGAGAGAGAGAGAAGGAAAGTTTAAGTTGGAGGGGATGTTTACAGTCCACTGTCAGCTCCTGTCTTTTCTGACGAGCCCCAGGGAGGCTGGAACGGTGACAGTGTTGTTTCTGAAGCTCTAAATATAGCGGTGACACCAGCAGCTGTGGAGTGCAGAACTGTTACCCCAGGCTGAGGAAGTTTGGTTTTTTGGGGGAGGGGGGGTGTTGGGCTCGTATTTGGTAACATGCCTGCGTGATGACATTTTAATCATGAGACTGAGTCCCCGTTTCCACAGGAATGAGATCAGCTTCACTTCACCTCCACAGTACGCACTTTCACGTACCTGAGGTTTACCTGAACATTGACTATTTGGGTGTGGCGAGCAGAGAAAAAGCTATCAGATCACAGCTAGCTACCTACCTTATACTCCAATTTAACATATGACATGAAATGTACATTTTCTCCTATATTATTTATTCCTCTGGTCTATATAACATATAGTAGTACTTTCACATTCCCATTCATTTGATTCATTAACTTTTTTAGGCTGTTGTCTACATATTATACTATTATCCATTTTACCTTTTTCAGTTGTTTGTTAACTTCTGTGTTTCATAGTTTTAATACCAAAAAGCAGAAGGCACATAAATATTCATAATTACAGTTCTTGAAAGCACAGATCAATGCTGGCATCTTTCTAATGGCAGAGAGTAACAATACAGAGTAGAATTTGTAGATGGATTTGAAGAACTGGCTAACACAAACATAAGTAGCTAAAACTCTGCAGCACACAAGTATGGTATGAGTTCGCAATTTCCCTTTAATGGCAAGGAAGAGGCAGCACGTTAGAAAAAAAACACACACACAATCTCTCAGTCTGTTCTTTCCAGAGGCCATATCACAAAACAGAGCCAGACACTCATCCCTCTCTCCCTCTCAAATGTTAGCCCATTATTTTTCAGACAGCGGTGAGAGGTCGAAAACACAGCCCGAGGTAAGGTCTGTACCTGACCTTTCAGCCTGTCTGACCTGAGGCCTCTGCCATCTTTCACTCCCTATGAGAATCAGCGTGGGGAATACACAGCCATTTAACCAGAGCACATATTCAGCATCACCCCTGATTATAATCTCTGTCTCTGGCCCCATCTGCACGCGCTTGCACTGCTGCACGACGATCCTCCGACTCAACACCATTGTCGAGGACTGCCTGCATCTCAGCGTGTCGCCTGAGCACGGCACCCGGCCTGGTATATCCTGAGGGGCTTCGGAGCGGAGGCTCAAGGGCGGACCCCGTCTCTCCACCCCCAGCTCCCAGAATTCATAGCATTCCGTCCCGAGCCTGCTGTGCTTATGACATAACTGTTAAAGGCACCCGGTGTTTACGTGTTCTGAGACACAGAATAATGATTTACTCGGTGTGATGGGAAGAGCCAGTGCACACCTCTGGACCAGGGATGCCTTTCCTTATAGAGCCCGACTGGCCCGGTGTTCCTGTTTGCTCCAAGACGTGCGTTAGCGCTGCTCAGCCCCTGAGGGAGATCAGAGCAGGGTGACCCCGCCTCCTCACATTATTCAGCTGTGATGTCAACAGAGTGTGTCATCAGGAAATGCATTCTACAGACTGACAATCTTTCTAAAACCAAATGTGGAGTTAAGTAGATATATTTGTATATAAAATATGAAATGTCAAAAAAATGTACTGACAAACTACAATGGCACGTGTTGAAATACTGCCTACCCCTGTATATCCTACCCCTGGCATCAGTGTGCACACTACATTTCATGGCAGTGACTTATGATATGTTTTTCACAGACGGACAAATGGGTGGACAGACGTACAGACATCATTACATAACCTCCTCGGCAGAGGTAATAAACTTACAAAGATAAACTCTTTTAACTTTGTCTGATGCTGAAACTTGATAATGAATCATAAAAAAGAAAGGGAAGCCAGCACTCATCAGCTTCAAGTGCTAACTTTTCTTTCTAATTGTATTATTCTTGATATTGATAGTTATATTACACATTATACACATACATTACTTTGTTTCTCATCAAGAGTTCTGATGATACACATGTGGACATAGATTATGAATATAGGTTGGCATTAGGTTGGTTATGGTTATGGCTATCCTGAGCCCTATTTATGGATTTGTATTGATTCCCAAAAAGATTCTAAAAGACACTTGTGTAAAGACACTTGCTATAGAAGTAGGAGTTGTGTCAGTCCTCAGTTAAGGTATCTTACCACCACTTCACATTGGCATCTAATTTCATCTTTCCAAGAACTTCCTCTGAAGAAATGCAGTTTGGAGATTTGAAAGGTGAAAACATTGAAAGTGCCACAAAGGTGTTCTGTCTCGACTTCGACCATGGGGTTTCATTTAACCAGCAGCCTGGAAGCTGGATACACACACGCACACACACACACACACGTCCCCTGACAGTGGCCCCAAATGGCTACTGGAATCCAGGACTGCGACAGCTGATATCACAGAAAAAGGGAATGAGAGAGACAGAGGGAGAGAAATAGAGGGAGGTGGGGTAAGGTGGGAGGGAACAAAAGAGGGCCTGTGAGGGGGAAGAGTGAAAGGGGGCGGGGGCAGCTACAAATAGGCGGATTTGGGAAGGAGCGCCCCTCATTGTATTTGCACCTCCAGCCCGGTCTCTGCTCCTTTTGCTGCGCCACGTCCCACGGAACTCCCACCGCCATGAGCCGCTCGTACGCCTCCTCCGCCCAGTCCGCCTCCTCCTACCGCCGCACCTTCGGCTCGGGCTTCGGCCTCCCCGCCTCCCTGTCCCGCTCCATGCTCTCCGGGCGCGGCTCCGGCTCCTCCAAAATGGCCTCCCGCACCTACGAGATGACCAAGACCTCCTCGTACCCGAGCTACTCCAGCTACCGCGCCTCCTCCTCGGGCTACGGCGGCGCGGCGGCGGCCCGCTCCTACGCCGGCCTGGGCGAGACGCTGGACTTCAGCCTGGCCGACGCCATGAACCAGGACTTCCTGCAGACGCGCACCAACGAGAAGGCCGAGCTGCAGCACCTCAACGACCGCTTCGCCAGCTACATCGAGAAGGTGCGCTTCCTGGAGCAGCAGAACCAGACGCTGGTGGTGGAGATCGAGCGGCTGCGGGCCCGCGAGCCCACGCGCGTCGCCGACATGTACGAGGACGAGATGAGGGACCTGCGCCGCCAGGTGGAGGCCCTGACCAATCAGAGGGCCCGCGTGGAGGTGGAGAGGGACAACCTGGCCGACGACCTGCAGAAGCTCAAACTCAGGTGAGGCTCGGGACGGGGCCCTGCGTGAGAGAGAGAAAAACGAAAGAAAGAAGGATGAGGGGGAAAGGGAGAAAGATGAGAGTTAGAGAGAACCAAACTGCATCCTCATCTCATCTCACTGCCTTTCATTATCAACTAATCAGCGTTGTTCTAAACTAATATGCATTTCACTTCTCAGCTCTCTGCTTGAAGTTGAGCAAAGTAATGTTGTCTGCCATACTCTGAGGGACTAAGTGGTCATCAAATTTTAATAATGATATCATTTTGTGTGCTGAGTATTATTTTTATTTGTGTCATGGTGCTGAGTCAGGGTTGAGCTGAATAAGATACTACACACAAGCCATTTCTCTTGCATCGTGTGAAAGGTCACCGCTCCATATAAACTCTGCTTGGTTGTGCCATGTTTAAAGTGTGGCTGTGTGTCTCATACTTGGTTCTGAAATGTGATGTGGGGTTTATTACTAAGAGTCACAAGGGGTGTCACTGCTAAATTCTGGGACTGAACCACATGCAGTAACACCCATCAACAATTCCTAATATTGCCAGCACTGGAAGCTCTTCAGGAATTCAGTGGAGGGCTGGAGGTGGTTATGGGTCACTCTCTAAAGAAAGCAATGTGATTTAGCCATAGCTCACGGCAAACCGATATAGCTGCTGAATCACTGAAGCTGTGTGGGAGCAGGAAGCCACCAGTCAGTGTACGGGAGATGCGTAGGGAACACACAGGACCCGTTCGGCAGCCCAAAGACAGCAGCACAGCACGACACCAAACAGCCTGTTTGGTGGCCCATCTGGGATCAGCTGCACACAGAGACCTCTGCACAGGACAATACCAGCGCGTGCACTGCGGCTGACCTGGGGTCAGTCACTTCCAGGGTTCTCTCTCCACACGCTCGGAGTATCAGGCGGGCAGAGTCATGCAGGGCTGTTGCCAGATTAGAGAGCTATTCTCATCCCGCCCTCTCTGCTCCCAACATTCCCCCCTATCCTAAAAATACACGCTCACCCAGTGTGTGTGAGTGTGTGTGTGTGAGCTTGAGTGTGTGCATGCGTGTGTGTGTGTGTGTGTGTGTGTGCGAGCTTGAGTGTGTGCATGCGTGTGTGTGTGTGTGTGTGTGTGAGCGTAGTCTATGATTCTCCCTTGAGAGTACACTGGTACTGCTCCTCCTGTTAATATTAATAGATCAGTGCGTAAGTTGGGTCATGGGTGGCACTGGGAACAGCAGTGGGCATTAGCTCAGATGCGGGGAATGTTGTTTAATGTTCGGTCGACAGCATAATTTATAATATCCCTGTTGGGTCAGACTCCCAAGAGGAAGAGCAATAGCGAGGAAGAGGAGTAACGGGCTGAGTGAAGAGGCAGGTGTGCGCACCTGTTGGGTTGGATGAGTCCTGAAGCAAAGCAGCTGTCCCCGCCCAAATTTGCCCTCCTCTATAGACCCTCTCTAGCCCCAAACTGCGGCCATTAGCTACAGGCAAAGCATAACACATTTCCCTGGCCCATAAGGTCTACAGTACTCGACATATAGATTGTACAAGTCAACACATTCACTGACAGCACTGGAATGTGAAACCGTGATGCTGAATGTCAAAAAAAAAAGCAAAAATACTAACTGGACAAATTATTCAATAACTGAAATATTAACAAATGGTCCAAATCAATTATGTATGACACAGTTCAAATGTTTTCAGAGTTAAAAAACCATATGGAGTCACATCTTTTGCCTTATCTGAATGCAGAAATAAATTGGATACATAGCCTTGCAGCTCGCATGTAGCTTGTGTTCAGTCCGTTCATGCCTACAGTATGGTGCTGTTTGCCAGTCAGGCAGGGAATGCTCTTGCTCTCCAAGGGAAAGGTTAATGGCATCATAATTCTGCACTGGCGGTGCTTTTGGGTCATTTCTAGAAATGAACAGGAGCGGTCAGTCTAAAGAATTAGATCTGATCGACAAATAGGAAGGGAGCTTTATAAATATTAAGGCCTGCAGTTTGCACGTAGTTTTGGTGTGGGGAAAATGTCAGGAAAATTGAATGAAAATCTTATTGCACATGCCCAGTTTAGAGCCCTTCTTACTGCACATGCGTAGTGGGGTATGTTTCATTGCACATGCTCAGTTAGAGCCCTACTGCAAATGCTCATTTGAAACCATTGACAGTATATAAATGGAGGACGGGATGCCGCTGTTTTCAATGGGCGAGATTGGAGGCTGATCATATCATTCCTGATCGGCCCCTCGTGCAATGGATACTGGGAATGCACAAGTCTCCTATTTGTGATACAAAAGATGTACTCCTTGTAGTAGCTGCACTATAGAATTTGTTAGATTACAGCATCAAGGTTAGAACGCAAAATCATCACGTTGCACAATTTATCGTAGACATTTTAATGTATGAAATTCTCCCTCGTATAATCAAAATAACTTGCTATAATATGTAGTGCGGACAGGTTCCCACTTTCCATATGGCAGGGGTCACCTATTCCTGAGCCCACAGAGACAAAGGGGTGCAAACTGCCCGTTACATCACAGGCCTCCACCCTCCCACATCATCATATCCACACATATCATGTCAGGCCATTGGCCCTTAGGCTGACACAGGAAGAGTCACTCCAATGAAAAAATCCAACAGTACTGTCTTTAAATCAGTGGTTCCCAACACTGCTCCTGCAGATCTACTGTCCTGGAGGTTTTCATTTCCACCCAAATTTAGCACATCTGATTCTATTAATCAGCAGGCCAATGACATGTCCAGCTGTTGAAACAGGTGAGCTTTCTTAGCGTTGGAATGAAAAACTACATGAGAGTAGATCTCCAGGAACTGGACTGGGAACCACTTCCTTAAATAGCCCTTCGTAACATCAATATGACCCCATTGTACACAGTAGATGTCACCTTCACATGCACTACATAAACATTCATAAACACAAATGTATACATACGCCAGTAGGTATAAGGCATGTTATGTCACCACCAATCCACCAACTGACATTACCATGAGTGACACACGCTACATGCCTATTTGCTGTTAGAGACATCAAGATTCATGATTGTTTATGCAGCGCTTATGAAGTTATTATGTCATGCTTATGATCACTCAAAGAAAGTCTCCTTGCGCTTTGAGAATGTGGAAGAAAGCACAGGGCGTGTAAGAGGCACCTTGGTCCTGCGGCTCTGAGGCTCTCTCCACCACTGCTTATTTGGGAATGGGCCGCTCCTCTGGCGGCCATCCCAGCCCCATCTCCTGGAAGACGTCTGGAAGATGTCTGCGCTGGAGGTCCCATTGTTAGTCTATAAAAGGAAGTAACTGAACTGGGTTTCGGTGCAGAAGAGATGCATCATCCTCCACTCTCCTCTTCCACCCACCCTTTCACTTTACTCAGTGAAATACTTCAGCACTGGATCTGCAGACAAAAATCAATGGATCAGTTCACAACCATTCAAGCCTCATCTTGCCAGTATGCGGGCAGGTTATTAGAAAGACCCTATAGGCAGGAGGGTAAGGGAATAAAAGGATGAGTCACATATGCTGCACTGTGTGCTTTTAAAAACAGACGAGCACAGGCTCAAGGACTCAGACATAGAAAACCAAGGACACCAAACCAAGCTCTGTGGAAATAGCAGACAATCCTCTCCATGTGTTAGCGAGAGCAATCTGTGAGAGTACAAGAAATTTAAATAAGTATTGTTCTGAATTTCAATTCATTTCTCTCTCTCATCACTTTCTTTTTCTCTCCCTCTCTCTCACTCAGATTGCAGGAGGAAATTCATCAGAAGGACGAGGCTGAGAACAACCTGGCTGCATTCAGAGCTGTGAGTCTCTCTTAATTTAAATTTACAATTCAAAATTCATTTACCAATATCACAGCCATTCACCTGCCAATTCATCTTCATGAGGGTGAATCTGCACCAACCCCCTCCCTGTCCCACAAACCCCGGCTGTGTGGCTGGTGCAGTGTGTAGCGAGTGGCCTATATGACGCGCCTCGTTGTCCCGCAGGACGTGGACGCTGCCACCCTGGCTAGGCTGGACCTGGAGAGACGCATCGAGACCCTACAGGAGGAGATCGCCTTCCTCAAGAGGATCCACGAGGAGGTCTGTCCACACACAGCCATACTGTCACACACAGACGCGTAAATGTATGTTAATATGAACGTCCATACATGTGCACACACACACACACACACACGCACGCGCGCGCTCGCATATGGGTGTGCGCACGTGCGTACCCACACACAACAGGAATGCACCTGCCTCTCTTTCTGACCTTCCTGACTATAAACTTCAGAGAGAGAACGGCATGAGAGTACGTTCTGCCCACTGAGTTATGACTGGCAGGATTATGCCATTTTATGACACACATACAGAGCTATAAATACAAACACAGAGAAAGAGAGAGCTGCGGGTCCTTGAAATAACAACGGGTTGAATCCTTCCATCGGGTTAAACACAAATTAGACACTTCCTGAGAGTAATTAGTTCCTAATAAACCAGGCTGAATTATTTTTACCAATTTATTGCACAATTGCTATCTATTGATTCACTATTTTATCAGGCATTGTGTCTGTAAATTTGCTAATGGGCCCATTAAAGCGCAGCATTAAGTGACGCGTGCAGTACTCTGTGTGCAGTACTCCGTGGGCAGTACTCTGTGTGCAGTACTCTGTGTGCAGTACTCTGCTTGCAATACTCTGTGTGCAGTACTCTGTGTGCTGTACTCTGTGTGCACTACTCCGTGTGCAGTACTCTGTCTGCAGTACTCTGTGTGCAGTACTCCGTGGGCAGTACTCTGTGTGTAGTACTCTGTGTGCAGTACTCCGTGTGCAGTACTCTGTGTGCAGTACTCTGCTTGCAATACTCTGTGTGCAGTACTCCGTGCGCAGTACTCTGTGTGCTGTACTCTGTGTGCACTACTCCGTGTGCAGTACTCTGTCTGCAGTACTCTGTGTGCAGTACTCTGTGTGCAGTACTCTGCTTGCAATACTCTGTGTGCAGTACTCTGTGTGCAGTACTCTGTGTGCAGTACTCTGTGTGCAGTACTCCGTGTGCAGTACTCCGTGTGCAGTACTCTGTGTGCAGTACTCCGTGTGCTGTACTCCGTGTGCAGTGCTCTGTGTGTAGTACTCTGTGTGCAGTACTCTGTGTGCATGCATCCTAGCCGCTCACCCCTCCCTCCCCGTGCTCGCCGCAGGAGATCCGCGAGCTGCAGGCCCAGATGCAGGAGACGCAGGTGCAGGTGCAGATGGACATGTCCAAACCGGACCTGACCGCAGCGCTGCGGGACATCCGGGCCCAGTACGAGGGCATCGCCGCCAAGAACATCTCCGAGGCCGAGGAGTGGTACAAGTCCAAGGTGCGGCAACACAGCAAATAGGGTTCTGCTAGCTGTCTCTGAGGTGTGGGGTGTGAACCTGTCTCCAGGTGTGGGGTGTGGACCTGTCTGCAGGTGTGGGGTGTGAACTTGTCCCTCAGGTGCTAGGGTGTGAACCTGTCTCCAGGTGTGGGGTGTGAACCTGCTCCAGGTGTGGGGTCTGAACCCCTCTCTCTTGCCTGCAGGTGTCAGATCTGAACCAGGCCGTGACTAAGAACAACGATGCCCTGCGTCAGGCCAAGCAGGAGACCATGGAGTTCAGGCACCAGATCCAGTCCTACACCTGTGAGATCGACTCCCTCAAGGGGACCGTGAGTATCCTGAACCCTGTGCCTTCACCTCTCCTGCACAACTTCTATCCCTACTTCACTTCTCTCATCTTCCCCTCCATCTTCCTCCTCTTCTCCCTACCCCACATGCCTTGTGTTCCACCCTCACTCAAATTCACATTCAAATTCTCTCTCTGGCTCTCTGTCTTTTTCTCCTCTTCTTTCTCTTTTCCACTCTTTCTCTCTCTTGCTTGCTCTCTCGCTCCCGCTCTCTGCAGAACGAGTCTCTGATGA
>CM077298.1:12365224-12397724 GCA_039654925.1 Anguilla pacifica
TGTTGCTATTGGCTGTAGTTTGTAGCTAGTTAGCTAACATGCCAGTTAACGTTATCTCTGGAACTCTATGCAATGACCACAAGGTAAAGATGTAACGTGAACCAGTGAGCTCTGAATAAATACACGCCCTTTGCAATTTCATGGTTTGTTGTCATTGATACTCTATTAAAAGAGCGGATTACCAGTCAAACACTGCAAATGGATTTGTTTCAGAAATAGCCATTGTGTCATGTTAAGTCATTGAGTCATAATAAAACGATCATTTAAAAATGTATATATTAATTGTAAATGAAAGTCATCTTTAAAAAGAAAGCATGGCAAGGAAGGTTGTTTTGTGTGTGAATGGTAGCATGTGAAGTACATCATGTGATCAGCACAGACTTCTCGGGTAAATGTGAAGGCAGCAGAGGCTTGGGACAGGTCTTCTCAGTAAGATTAAGACAATGTGCCGTTTGAGCTTATGATGCATGGAGAGAGATTCAGCTGCAAGTCTGCCCATTGAGCTTCAGATGAAGCTTCTTCTTCCTCTCATGTCTGTGCAAGTCCAGCTCCTAAACGGCTGCATCATAGGAAGTCTGCATATCATAGCATGTTTTGGATGAGAGCACGTGCTTGTCATCACTGTCTCAAATCAACATTGATTGCGCAACCCCCCCCCCTTTTCTCTCCAATATGGAATGCCCAATCATGCTCACGCTGCATGTTGTTAAATCGGGGGAGCTGGCAAGCATGTCGGAGCTCGTGCTGCTAAAAATGCTGCAGTTCGCCAGCTGGGCTCAAACAGATATGAGTCAAAGGAAGGAGTGTCGTGTGCAGCCGAACCGTGTTCAAATATAACAGTTAATGGAAAGAACGGTAATAGCACTAAAAGATCTAAACAAAATGAGGGTAAAGGTCACATGCAGCTAAATGGCCCAATCAGCAGCTGCCACAACACAATAACATGATGACTCAACTGACATGTTCTCATGTCTTCATATATCTATTATCACAGGAAGCTTCACCCCCGTGCAATACCGTACATGTTGGAAAATTTAAAAAAACCCTATACAGTTTACATTGATTGTAATATTTCTGTCTCATTTTCAAGGATACAATCACGTAAACTGAAATGTTAAAAGAAGGCCAACACTGTGAGGATATTTGTAAAATAAAAAATGGTAAAATGATTCTGCACTGTCTTCAATCTGCATTTACGTAGTGAGAAGATGTGTCTGTGGTAGAGAGTTGCTCTTCAGTTTGAGTTGCAAAGGTTGTGATTTGGTTATTTAAGACAGGGGGAACTCATGCACTACTACCGTTACCATTACCATTATTACCATTTCAAACTGCACTCCTCCATCCACATCCACCATCACTGGGGTTCTTTTCCCTTCTCCTTCATGTCGCACAGTGATGACATCACAGTCAGGAAGACTCCGCCTCTCTCTCTTCAAGGATATTGATTCCTCCAGTGTTGATATGGGGCACATCCTGTTTAAAAAGACAGTGATGTCGCAGCCTTCACTAGTGGGCGGAGCATTCCTATGTGAGAAAGCACACCAGTTTAGCCTGGAGCACTGGGGTGATGGGGATGTCACATACAAACAGCACCTTCTACACTCTTCCTTTCAACAACTTGTCATTTTGTTGCCCATTGTCAGTCATTTATTCAATATAAACAATACATTTTTAAACAATACATGGCAATTGTAGAAATTAGGAATTTTCAACATACATACATACCTACATAAACAGACACATACTGTTCATATGTAATCTCATTTATACATACGTCACTCTTACATTCTTCCTCTGGTACCCACAAAGCACACATACCCACAACCAAACACACATATTCATATTCACACATATAAACAAACAAACAAGCACATAGACAGAGAGTGAGAGAGAGAGAGAGAGCGAGAGAGAGAGAGCAACAAGAAATCAGGAAAAAAATAAAAGCACAGAACTGTTCAAAGAAGGCTTTAGAATCACATTTTTATCATATCCAGGCCCATACAAGGACATGCATTAATATAATAAATACAATGAATAATAATAATGCAAAAAGGTCAGAATGTTAAAAATGCAGAGCCCCAATAGGAGCTGAACTGAAGCACAACGCAGTAGCTCAGGTAACCCCTGAACTAGTAGTGTGACTGGTGCAAATGAAACCTAATTAAACTTAAATAAATAAAAAGACAAATAAATTAATACTGTACATCTCACATCGAGGGACACAATGCTTTAGAGATATCATACAAATGAACTCCTGATCCAACAGACAAACAGATCAGTCCATTCGAAAAATAAATATGAAAAAAGATAGAAATCACAAGAGCAATAACACAGCACTGCATACAGTATGAAACCAAACTGAAACCAAAACTGCATGGGGGGGGGGGGCTCACTGAGCATGTGCAGAAGAGCAGAGGAGACTGAATAGGCATGTGCAAAGGGACAGAGGAGACTGAGCATGTGCAAAGAGACAGAGGAGACTGAGCATGTGCAGAAGAGCAGAGGAGACTGAGCATGTGCAGAAGAGCAGAGGAGACTGAATAGGCATGTGCAAAGGGACAGAGGAGACTGAGCATGTGCAGGTGGCCAGAGGAGACTGAGCATGTGCAGATGGCCAGAGGAAACTGAGCATGTGCAGATGGCCAGAGGAGACTGAGCATGTGCAAAGAATTATTACCAGGTATCTGACAGTCATGTAAAGATGTTTATTCCTTTATTCCCTGTAACATCATTTTACTATAATTAATGTGAGTCTGTTCAAAGTGCCTGTTACTGTGGAGAGGGTGTTTGGCAGGGTGACAGAGGGTGTCCCAAAGTACTCAACGTGTCCCACTTCTAAACTGACACTCAACCTTTCTGTTCTCTCAATGACTCTCCCTCTCTCTCTCTCTCTCTCTCTCTCTCTCTCTCTCTCTCACACACACACACACACACACACACACACACTAGTTTTCCTGGTTTAACATAATGCAGCTCCAGTTCTTTCTCTCAGTCGTATCCATAGACATAGAAGCTACTTCATCACTGTTCACAGGCCTCCTCCATCCCTATCAGCATAAGGTCCTCCACCTTCACTGCGATCTCTGACAAAAACTGCTCTGCACCCCCTCCCTTCACACACACCCTCCCCCCACTTACCACGCCCCCTCCACTCAGCACAAACACAGAGTTTCTGAACCTGGCCACAGAGAAATTCCTGATGTGAGACTCCAGCTTGCGTCCACTAGAGTCCAGCAGAGATGGTCTGCAAAGTAACTTGTTTACCTGCTTTAGTAGAGCGCAGTTTTACAGTCTGACACAAGGACAGTATGACAGGGCCCGGGACACCCGGTCCACTCAGTGAAAGTGCAGCTGCGAAGAGGGGCACAGGGTAGAAGAGAGCTCCTCCCCATTGAGAGGGAGAAGTCAGTCATGTGACAGGAAATTCCCTGAATTTCACAGGAAGTACTTGTGAAGTGATAAAAACACTTTTTTTTTTTTTTGGAACGCCCAATTATGGTTACATTGAAACTCAACTTCCAATTAGATTTGGGAAGAGCGCAGATTTCACACCGCGGTTTGCAAGCTGAGCTCGCACAGACACAGACATGGAGCTCAGCAGACAAACCCGCAGACACTCGGGAGTCAGCACTGGCACAGACTGGACCTGAACCCAGACCGCGGGGCCCGACCGGGACGAGCCACCCAGCGGCTCCATCTTAAGCAATTTTTAGATAAAAGTACTTGCATTTCACTTCCTTTGTTCTGGCCCTAATATATACATATAAAGCACTGTGGTTCAATGAACAAAAAGTGCATGAAATTAACAGACCAACAGCTGGCATGGCATCTTAACATTAGAGGAAACATTTCCTTTCTTTTGCTTTTTTTTTTTCTCTCTGATGCAGTCGTGTTGTTTTTGTATTTCCTGTGCATGAATCTGAGCGTCTCTCAGATTCGGGTATAACTGGGTTCTGCTGAAAAGATGGGGGGGGGGGCGGGCGAGTAGGGGGCTTCCTTTAGGGTGTCCAGTGGAGGGGAAGCGGTCGAGCGACCCCAGCCGTGGACCCAGTGAGGGAGAGAGGCGTGGCAGAGGAAAGGCCAGTCTGCAGTGTTCTCTAACAATGAACACGACACAGTGGCCTGCAGCACCTGCACGGGTCCAGCAGGGGGCAGCCTCACACCCGCATGGCAGGCCCTGCTGAGGCAGTCAGGGGCACGGTGGAGCCGCACTCATAGTCCAGGTCCACTACGGTGTGGGTTCCACTGACCAGCCGGCCCGGAGGGTACGATCGCCGCCCCTCCTCTCTGTCCCGAAAACTCTGGATGTAACTCTGAAAAAGAGACAGAGAAACACACTATATTTCCTCTGTCCTATTGACTGGCTCATTATACCCCTTTCCCACTGTAGAGCTGGAACCAGGCTGGCTCATTATAGCCCTTTCCCACTGTAGAGCTGGAACCAGACTGGCTCATTATAGCCCTTTCCCACTGTAGAGCAGGAACCAGGCTGGTTGATAGCAGAGAGACACAGACTGAGAAGAGAGATAGAAAAGATAGAGGGAGGGAGTGAGTGAGAGAAACAGAGAGATGGAATGAGGAGACAAAAACAGAGGGAGGAAAAGAGGCAGAGAGTGAGAAGCTGAAAGGGACAGAGCAAGGAAAGACAGATGCAGAGACATACAGAGAGGATGAGAGATGCAGAGACAGACAGAGGGGATGAGAGATGCAGGGACAGACAGAGGGGATGAGAGATGCAGAGACAGACAGACAGACAGAGAGGATGAGAGATGCAGAGACAGACAGACAGACAGAGAGGATGAGAGATGCAGAGACAGACAGACAGACAGAGAGGATGAGAGATGCAGAGACAGACAGACATACAGAGAGGATGAGAGATGCAGAGACAGGCAGAGGATGAGAGATGCAGAGACAGACAGACAGACAGAGAGGATGAGAGATGCAGAGACAGACAGACATACAGAGAGGATGAGAGATGCAGAGACAGACAGAGAGGATGAGAGATGCAGAGACAGACAGACATACAGAGAGGATGAGAGATGCAGAGACAGACAGACAGGCAGAGAGGATGAGAGATGCAGAGACAGACAGACAGACAGAGAGGATGAGAGATGCAGAGACAGACAGACAGACAGAGAGGATGAGAGATGCAGAGACAGACAGACATACAGAGAGGATGAGAGATGCAGAGACAGGCAGAGGATGAGAGATGCAGAGACAGACAGACAGACAGAGAGGATGAGAGATGCAGAGACAGACAGACATACAGAGAGGATGAGAGATGCAGAGACAGACAGAGAGGATGAGAGATGCAGAGACAGACAGACATACAGAGAGGATGAGAGATGCAGAGACAGACAGACAGGCAGAGAGGATGAGAGATGCAGAGACAGACAGACAGACAGAGAGGATGAGAGATGCAGAGACAGACAGACATACAGAGAGGATGAGAGATGCAGAGACAGACAGAGAGGATGAGAGATGCAGAGACAGACAGACATACAGAGAGGATGAGAGATGCAGAGACAGACAGACAGGCAGAGAGGATGAGAGATGCAGAGACAGACAGACAGGCAGAGAGGATGAGAGATGCAGGGACAGGCAGAGGGAGGAGGGGGGGGTGTCTTACGGGGGAAAGCACGTCCCCGTCATAGCGGCGGATGGGGGTGGGCTTTCGGCGGTAGGTGGGCTCGGGGTGCAGCTTGGGGGCGTGCGTGTGCTGGGAGTGGTGGTGCCGTTGCTGTTTCTTCTTCTTCTTTCTTCCCTCTCTCCTCTCCTCCTTCTGACGGATCCGCATCAGCTGCACCCGTCGCTGCTGGCGACTGATTATCACTGAGAGAGAATTACCATCATTAACAACGATAACAACGATCATAATAGTCATGTTTTATATATCAACAAGACCAGGTCAAAACCTAGCATACGGCTGGACCGAACCGGCCGACCAATGGTGTCACTTCATCACTCAGTCACTCAGTCACAGACATGCGCGGTGTAACTTCATCACTCACTCACTCACTCACTCACTGACATTCGCGTTTATAGGGCTGGCCCCGCTGTTGCGGTCCAGCCAAAAACACAATGAAGTATGAGTATCTCTAAAGAAGCATTTTATATTTTATGAAAATGATTTCTTCAGGATTTCTTCAGGAGGGAGAGAGAGAGAGAGACAGAGAGCAAGAAAGAGAGATAGAGAGAGAGACAGAAAGAGAGATATTCAGGACAACAGTAATTTAATTTCTTGTACTCTCAGTGTGCTCTCTCACTTGCATGGTTACGGAAGAGCGTCAACTATTTCCACAGTCTGGCTTGAAGCCTGAGACCTTGAGGGTCTGTGCAAGGAATGCACACTCACATACTCTCAATAAACATGTATGAGCCAGACACAACAGAGATAATCCGCAAGCCTTGGACCACTGAGAAAAACAAGAAACAGGAAATTCGAGTTAGACCACAGGCATCAGAATAACGTCCTGGAGGGCCGCAGTGTCGGCTGGTTTCGGGTGCGTTTCTGCACCAGTGATGCGTTTAAGTCCTTGACTGGCTAAAGAACCCACAAAGGGCCTGAAATGGCTGCAGACTGAAGGGAAGCCCCAGAAGCCTGCGGGACTGGCGCTCGGCGCGCTGCCGGACGCGGACTCACCCTCCGTGTGGGAGTAGCCCTCGGCCGTCACCTTCCACTGGACGATGACGCCGAGCAGGGCGAGGGCGGGCCACAGGCCCAGGACGGCCCAGCTGAACCAGCACACGGGGCGGCGGCGGGCGGCGATGACGCGCTCGTACAGGTAGCGCACGGCCAGCAGCATCTCGGCGAAGTAGTCGACGGTGACGGCGATGACGGCGGAGCCGAAGACAGCGGTGGAGAGCGTGGTGAAGCAGCGCTGCCACTGCAGCGTCAGCACGGCGAACAGCATGCCCGAGCCCAGCAGGGCGCCCAGCGGCACCCACGCCGTGCGCGGGTGGTAGAACTCCTCCGCCACCGCCAGCCCCGCCACCGCCACCAGCAGGCCCAGCAGCAGCCCCACCATGAACAGCCCCACGCTGCGCACCAGCATGGTGACCAGGCCGCACAGCACGCCGATGCCCAGCCCGATGCCCGCGCTGGCCTCCACGCTCAGCTGCGTCTCCATCACGCGCTCCTTGTAGCACAGCACGAAGATGATGATGGAGCCGAACATCAGGCCTGTCAGGAACATCACCGCCTTGAAGCAGCGGTACCCTGGAGGAGGGGAGAGAGGGAGGGAGGAGGGGGAGAAAAAGAACAAGAAGTGTGTGAGAGGGAAGAGAAGAGGAGGAGAGGGAATGCGAGGGGCGAAAGGCAGAAAGACAGAATTAATATTTGCTCTACTTGAAGCCGTAGGAAAAGAAATGCTAAAACCATAAAGGTGAGGAGGTATCTGTCTATTCTACATCATAAAGGATGCATTCCTGTGCTCAGTGAACACTACTCTCCCCCAGCATGCTCTGCTCTACCCCAGCATGCTCTGCTCTCCCCCAGCATGCTCGACTCTCTCCCAGCATGCTCTACTCTCCCAGCATGTTCAACTCTCCCCCTGCATGCTCTGCTCTACCCCAGCATGCTCTGCTCTCCCCCAGCATGCTCGACTCTCTCCCAGCATGCTCTACTCTCCCAGCATGCTCTGCTCTCCCCCAGCATGTTCAACTCTCCCCCTGCATGCTCTGCTCTCCCAGCATGCCCTACTCTATCCCAGCATGCTCTACTCTATCCCAGCATGCCCTACTCTATCCCAGCATGCTCTACTCTATCCCAGCATGCTCTACTCTCCCAGCATGCTCTGCTGTCCCCCAGCATGCTCGACTCTCTCCCAGCATCCTCTACTCTCCCAGAATGCTCTACTCTCCTCCAGCATGCTCTACTCTCCCAGCATGCTTGTTTTACCAAAGAAACAGTAGATGATGCCGAAGATGCAGCACATGGAGCAGATGACGGAGGGGATGATGTCATAGCGGCGCTCGATCTTGTCCTCGCAGCTGTACAGGCGCTCAGGGCTCCAGGGAGACGGGAGAAGGGCCAGCTTGAAGGCCGGCGTCTGCAGCATCGTTGTCATGGTGACGGAATGGAAAGGCGCGCAGGAGTTTGGAAGCAGGGGCAAGGGGGAAGGGGGAGATGAGGACAGGGATGGGATGTGGGCGGGGTGAGGGTGGGGTGAGGGTGGGGCGGGGCTGGGCTGGGAAGATTAGGAGGTGCTTCCCATCCAAAGTGATCCACCTGAACAGGATGAGAGGGAAGTGAAGTCAGGCATGCATAAAGCATTTTGCTAAAACAAAGAATCCATGTCTTTAAAAGCCAAAATTCATTTTACATCAGGTCTTTACTGCAGTATCTGAGATGCTATAGGCCGAAGGGCCTTTCTATTACTCAGTCCTGAAGTATGTCCACCTGCAAATAAATGATTGGTTCCCGTGTGAATCACAAACTGAACCCAGAGAATATTCTGGAAGGCTAACGATGAGCGAGAGAGTTTACAGTAATATACCCAGCCTACGCGACTGCGACGTCCAAGATAAGCAAGAATGGGACGGGCCCCTGCAGGAGCAGCCAGAGTTCACTGCGTCTCTCTTCCAGCAACAACAAGAAGCAGTGCGGGGAAATGGAGCCATTATATCAGGAATCAGCTCTGGCACAGCCACAGATTTCAGCCCAGAGCAGGTACAGTTACAGCCCAGTAAAGACAAACTCAAACCCACAGCTGCAGTGCAGGTCACACACACTGCTGAGCTGGGAGTCAGACGGCTCGGCGTTTGACTAGTGCTGCCTTGCAGCAGCTGTACGGATGGATCCTTTCAAAAATGATGCGTGTGTGCAAGTCACCTTGGATACAACAGTCTGAGCAAATTACCAAAAATAATGTAACCAGTACGCATACCAATGGGCTTTAGCACGAGTACGAAATGGATGTGCTTTAAAATGAGTGAGAGCAGAATGTCCACTTGCTCAGGAGCGCTGCTCTGGGACACAGGATCGAAAAAGGAGGGTGTCCCTCCGCAAGGAAAGAGCTCTGGGCTTTTTCTCCCTCCTTTCTCACTCTGCTAGTTCTCTATCCCTCACCTCCATCTCCTTCATAATCCCTTTTTCCCTTTCTCATATTTCACTCCCCTCTGATTTTCTCTCTGTCAGTGCTGTAAATGACACAGTGTAGTGTGTAGTGTCAGTGCTGTAGATGACACAGTGTAGTGTGTAGTGTCAGTGCTGTAGATGACACAGTGCAGTGTGTCGTGTCAGTGCTGTAGATGACACAGTGTAGTGTGTAGTGTCAGTGCTGTAGATGACACAGTGTAGTGTATAGTGTCAGTTCTGCAGATGGCAGTGCAGTGTGTAGAGTCAGTGCTGTAGATGTCAGTGCAGTGTGTAGAGTCAGTGCTGTAGATGGCAGTGCCGTGTGTAGAGTCAGTGCTGTAGATGGCAGTGCAGTGTGTAGAGTCAGTGCTGTAGATGACACAGTGCAGTGTGTAGAGTCAGTGCTGTAGATGGCAGTGCAGTGTGTAGAGTCAGTGCTGTAGATGACAGTGCAGTGTGTAGAGTCAGTGCTGTAGATGACAGTGCAGTGTGTAGAGTCAGTGCTGTAGATGACAGTGCAGTGTGTAGAGTCAGTGCTGTAGATAACAGTGCAGCATGTAGAGTCAGTGCTGTAGATAACAGTGCAGTGTGTAGAGTCAGTGCTGTAGATAACAGTGCAGTGTGTAGAGTCAGTGCTGTAGATAACAGTGCAGTGTGTAGAGTCAGTGCTGTAGATGACAGTGCAGTGTGTAGAGTCAGTGCTGTAGATGGCAGTGCAGTGTGTAGAGTCAGTGCTGTAGATAACAGTGCAGTGTGTAGAGTCAGTGCTGTAGATGACAGTGCAGTGTGTAGAGTCAGTGCTGTAGATGGCAGTGCAGTGTGTAGAGTCAGTGCTGTAGATGGCAGTGCAGTGTGTAGAGTCAGTGCTGTATATAACAGTGCAGTGTGTAGAGTCAGTGCTGTAGATGGCAGTGCAGTGTGTAGAGTCAGTGCTGTAGATGGCAGTGCAGTGTGTAGAGTCAGTGCTGTAGATAACAGTGCAGTGTGTAGAGTCAGTGCTGTAGATAACAGTGCAGTGTGTAGAGTCAGTGCTGTAGATAACAGTGCAGTGTGTAGAGTCAGTGCTGTAGATGGCAGTGCAGTGTGTAGAGTCAGTGCTGTAGATGGCAGTGCAGTGTGTAGTTTCAGCATGTAGTTGTAGGCGTGAATATCCAGGATCAGAGAGAACAGAGTGGTCTTGGGTGTTAATGAATTAACAGTTTCCACCAGAGATCAAATTACTAGCAGATGCTAATGGAGAGCAAAGGAAGCGTGAATGAAAAACATGAGATGTGAAGGTGTTAAACATACCAAAAAAAACCTATTATGCTACTATTATCTGAACCTCCCACTTCCTGTCCGTTGTCATAACAACAGAGGAATGCTGAATTACGAACACCTTCAGGTTATTCAGGACTTGGCCAATGACAGAGCTGCATAGCACCCATAGCAACAGCCTAAGAGCCAATCAGTGACCCTGCCTGTACCTCTCAGGTTTTTTCTCTACCGCAGCTTCAAGACCCCACGTTCCCTCCATTGACGAGACAGCGCATGTAAACAATGGATCTCAGAAGTAGGCATGGTCTGTGCCAGTACACCCCAGAGACTGCTGGCCTTAACCGCTCGTTCGGTAATGCGCGAAAGACACATCAGCAGGTATTACAGCCGTACAACTGTTTCAGGAACTATTTGTGCGAGTATCTGGGTGAGAGAGAGAAGGAGAAAAAGAGATCGAGGAAACAGTGAAAGATGGAGAGAGGGAGAGGAGAGAAAGATGTAGAGAGAGGGGGGAGAGAGAAAGAGGTTTAAAAAAAAAATGGAAAAGAGAAAAAGAGAGAGCAGCCTCAATAGGATTATGCGCAACCTTCTCCGTTTTCCTGGCGGAGCTCGTCCTGTACTCTGAGCTTAAAGGGCAGAGCACAGCAGGCCCTGTGAGACAGGAACAGACCACCCACCCGATGGCCCCCACCCACTCCACACCACAGAGCTCGTCCCTGTGAGAGAGGGACTGAGCAGCCGGGCCAGCCTGGCCCAGCCAAAAGCTTTTACAAGCCTGTGCCCACGACCTCCCGCCAAAGGACAACCACACTGTTCAGCCCGCTCGTCCCCTGCAGCGCCCTGGGAGCCGACGTCACGATCGGCCACTACTGACACGACGCACCTCCTGGGGTTAGCGTTGTCCTCCACTTAACGTCCGCAATCCGGAAACATGCCCCCTGCCATAACCCCGCTGTGGACCCTGACCCCACGCCGGCAGGCGCTGGCTCGGCTGACCCCGGTGTGGCTGAACAAGCGCAGCTAACGATCCTCACGCTGTGTCACACACTAACGCACCTCAAAAGCAGAGCTGCAGGTTCAAGCCCCAGGGCAGCTGCTGCTACTGCTCGCTTCTGAAACCCGTTGGGAAATAGAAGTTTCAGGAAAATATGCCTGCTCATGAAAGTAATTTCGTAACAACCACAAGAACACCTGAACATGCCTTACAATCAGCGATTTAACCCTACATAACGCTCGCACAAATGAGGGTTTAGTCAGGAATAACCATGGACCAAAAGAGAAATTCAAACTTTTTGGAAGACAAGATCATGGCGATGGTAGAGGAGATTGAAGACAGGCAACATGTATTATTCGGTGGACTAAATAGTGGGTTGACAAACAAAGCCAAACAGGTAGCTTGGGAGTGTGTCACCACTGCAGTGAATGAGGTGGGGCAGAAAAAAGCTAATGCAAAGTTCACCACAGGCTTGGACGCATGTGCGTCCCAAACTACAATACCCCTACACAACCAGCAGGAAAAATCACTTACGTCAAGTCTAGACTTTGCGTAGAGATACGATCATTTCCACGTCAAAGTAAGGTTTTATAAATAGCTACTTATACATGGTTTTCTGCGTAAGTCATACTTAAGATCAAAATTGATCGTAAGTACGTTTTATAAATGAGGCCCCTGAACCGACCGCAGGAGTCCGTTAGCCAATGAGACGGGGCGTATCGGCTGACTGACACCGTCCCTCCCACGGCAACTAGCCTGATTTACGTACCACTAGAAGACAAGCCCACAGTGTGAGGGGCTGAAGGCCGAGCCCAAAACACGTTCCAATAAAAGTCTTTTTCTGTAATGATCTCCCTGGCCTAGTTTCACCAGCGCTGCTGCAAGACGAGGGGGGTCTCCAGGGTGACACAATCAAAACATTATGTAACAATAATTCTCATAGAGTTATTCACCTCATATTCACAATGTAACTGGTATAATGAAAAGTAAAAAGAAAACACTGAAAAATGTTTGATGTTGTCCCTTCTGTGATTCCCGGTTTCCCTGGGATCTGCAGGTCTGACGAATGGGTTGATTCTGCAGCCGTCAGAAGCAGCGTGAGCATCAGCTCCAGCAGAGGCGTACTGGATGTTCCTGTCGAGGGCAGGGAGAGTGTTAAGACTGCCTGACTCCTGTGGAGTCACATCTGGGGTAAACCTGCCTAGGCTTGAGTGTTCCTGGCTCCTGGCATCAACAGCATTAGAGGGCACTGCTGGCCACCCCTCACCCCCCCAGAGAGGGTGTGAAAGTGCTTTGGGGGGGGGGGGGTACTGCGCCTGTCTGGGTCTTAGTGGCGCCCTGCTGGCCTTGCAGATGCTCAGAGCAAAAACAGTCAGAGAGCATTCAAACCCAGCGTTCCGGCAATCCACTATTCCCATCCCAGTATTACCGCATCCAACCCACCATTACATTTTTTTAATACCCAGAGGTAGTTTTATGAATATACTGTGTACATAAATAAAAATGTCTGCATTGCCAAGAATCTCTTTGTTGCAAACTCATATACTCATTTACATTTGTAAACGTCCATCCTCCAGTTATTTTTTATGGGAATGGCCCGCCCTCATAATGGCACTCCAGTGTTTGTGAACAGTGTGTGAGCAGCAATTTTCAAAACTTCAAACACAAACTCCAAAAAGAATTTATCCCTCCACTCAGTACAAGGCCCGAGAGGGAGTTTCACAACAGCAGGATCACAGAGAATGAACAGAGAATGAACGCTGTAGGATGAACATCACATTCATTTCTACTCTATGTGTTGGTATTATAAATGCATTGGCCCATTATGTTTGTGTTGACAGTTAGCAGTTTGGTTTGGAATTTGGCTTCAAACCAGGAGGTTCTGGGTTTGAAAGGTTCTAAAGGTTCCACACAGGAATAGATGAAAGTGAAAGAGCCTGTTAAATACTCTACACAGGAAGCTCCGTCCGCTGGCAGCCACGAGAAGGACAAATCACGACTCGCTAGCTTTCGCAGCTTGGCGCTGAAAGGAGCTCGCTCAGTGCACATGCTCAGTCTCCCACCCCGGGCTCCCACGGCGACGGGGCGGGCGGCGTTCTCCGCAGCCATTGGCCAGGCCCGCGTCACGCTGCCACGGGTACCGAGTGACATCAGCGGGCAGCACGCCATCTTGTCACCGCGACAGACGCCACGAAAGCACGTCGTGAGACCCGGGGGGAGCGGCGTCAGCGCTTAGTCACGCCCCGGGCCCCACCGCCCGTCCCTCGGCAAGCTGCCGCGTCCGCCCACGCCCTGCCGGTGACTCACACCCAGGCCCACGCTCCCCGAACCTGGACCGGTCCCCCACAGCCCTTATCTCCAGAACAAAGAGTCATTCACGAAATGTGTGTGTGCGCGCGCGAGTGTATGCAGTAAACGTGTGCACGTGTACGTGTGTCTGCGTGGGCGAGCACACAGTGGGAACCAAAAGTCTGAGGACACAGCCAAGTCCTGGTTGTTTTCATTATTTGTCGAGGAATAATGCGATCGTGATACTCCGAATACGCTTCTTATTCGAGAGCACATTATTCTGAATAAGGGGAGCATATTAGGACAGCAAATCCCATCGCAGACACTGAACCCAATCCAACATTTCTGGGAGCAGGGAAAGAGGGAAAAGGCCCAACATCAATAAACCTCAGCAGATCATTTATGATGGAATGAAATGGAAAAAGAGGTATTGCGTAAGATGGCGGAATCAGTGCCAAGCAGAGAGAAGGCAGTAATCAAGGAGGAAGACGGACACACCAAGTACTACAAACTTTTGACTTTCAATATTTACCTACACACTTCTTGACTATAAAATAATGTATTCTGGAATAAGAAGTATAAAGGGAGAATCATAATTGTATTAGTCATTGATAAATAATCAGAACAGCTCTCAGATCAGCTCTTGGTGCAGTCCTCAGACTTTTGGTCCCCGCTACGAGAGTGTGTGTTTGTGTGCATTGGGTTCCATGAATGCAGCGTGCACGTGTACCTAACTGTGTGTCAGCCAGGGCAGTCACGTTGGCTGGCTGCTCCTTTTCATCATCACCGTGCCACTCAGCTGCTGCTCCCAACCTGCTCCTGGTGTGTCATTACAGCGCGTGGTCCCTGCGTCTGAGTCAGGGAGGTGTGGTAAGATGCCACTGAGCACGTGCGGTGATTTCACCTGCTGCCTTCCCGCTGACATTCTGCCATTGATTTTCCACAACATCACTGATGCACACGACAGTACAGGGCAGAAAACAAACAGCTGCCAGTTTACTCATCCAATCTTTCAATCCACATCTAAAGCTCGCCGGTGTCGTGGCTAGTACTTCTGTCCACATTTCTGAAATCTGTTTTAAGTTGCCAATTCACAGTAAAAAAACAAAACAAAAAAACTACATATTAAATAACTGTATCAAACACAGTTATTTAATGGAAAAAAAGACACTTCATTTTCTGAAACAATGACTTTAGTACGGTGGCCTACAGGGACGATCGCAGTTCAAGAAAAGAAAAGCACAAACATAAAGGGAATGGCCTCCAAAAAGAGAAACGAAAAGAGGATAACTGCTGCAATGCCAGCTGATATAACAGATGTGCTCCACACCACTTAGGAGAAGTAGCACAATGGAGTGTACTCTCATACAGAGAGGAACACGTCATGAGTGCATTGCGCTTGGCAGAGAACGGAGATGCGGGTCAGTCATTAACGTTAGTTTAGTTTTACACAGCTAACTGCTGTGAGGTGACACAAACTCGCTAGTTAGCTAATGTACCCACCGGAGTTGCTAGCCAGCATGGTTATTTTCATACTGTCTTCCCCTCAAGAGTACATTCCATTGGAGCATTTCCGCTGTAACAACTGGTTTTGCAGCGATTCCCCTCTTCGCATTGTTTTTGGAGCGCATTTCCCTTTATGCTAGTGCTTTCATTTTTGAAGCTCAATAGTCCTTGTGAGTCACCGTATTTTGCACTAAGCTTGTACTAAATACTTGCGGTTTTGACTGTTTATCATTAATGTTAATAATGTTATTAATGTTTTAAGCACAAATTACAAAAAGTATTCCTTGCAAAATATCAACTTTACAGTTATTCCACTCCAGTGTACAGTGGACTTGTGGCCGTTATTGTCCCTGTAAGTGTAACAGTGGTGTGACTGCATGTGTCCATGGGTCCCTGCTCATGATGTCATTGGTTTTTCCTCCCTGCATTAGACAGTGATCAGTGATGTGTTTTACCATCAACGACTGATGCCTACAGTGCATTAAAAGATGTGAAAGAGACAACTGACAAGCAATTCATTACGCATTACATTACAACCACTTAGCAGACACTCTTATCCAGAGCAACACACAGGAGAGAAGATCCGCGGAACCCTCAGGAATACAAACATGCGGTATCCAATCAGCACAGCTGATGACCTAAACAATCGCAGCCAGTGATGCCAGCATCCGTCTCAACAGCAGAGCGGAGCGTTTCTGGCAGTCCGCAGCCTTGCAGAAGCACACGAGGTGTCTAGCTTAACCCGATGCCTGTCTCACTGAAGTCTCAGCTGTAAAGACCCAGTCAGGCTGTGCTAAGTGCAGCAGTGCAGTGGAGCTGCTTTCACACCCGTTTCACTGGCGGCTCAGGGACTGGCCTCTCCTGTTAGGGCGCTCAGACTCACGGCAAGGGGGGGAGGGGGGTGAGGCCTCAGTGTGAGGTGCGGCAGTGGCCCCCAGGCCCTGCGGGTCCCGCACCTCCCACTGCAGCTGGAGCCATGCAGGGCCCCCTGCAGATCCTCAGACTCAGACTCAGACTCAGCAGGGAGAGCTCCCTGTGCAGCTGCCGCACACTCACACAGAGCTCGCCCCTGCACCCAGCTCAGGGGGGTAAAGGCTAAAGCACATCCCAGCTCAGGGGTGTAATGGTTAGAGCCCTGCACAGCTCAGGGGGGTAAAGGCTAAAGCACGTCCCAGTTCAGGGGTGTAAAGGTTAGAGCCCAGCACAGCTCAGGGGGGTAAAGGCTAAAGCACATCCCAGCTCAGGGGTGTAATGGTTAGAGCCCTGCACAGCTCAGGGGGGTAAAGGCTAAAGCACGTCCCAGTTCAGGGGTGTAAAGGTTAGAGCCCAGCACAGCTCAGGGGGGTAAAGGCTAAAGCCCATCCCAGTTCAGGGGTGTAATGGTTAGAGCCCAGCACAGCTCAGGGGGGTAAAGGCTAAAGCCCATCCCAGTTCAGGGGTGTAATGGTTAGAGCCCAGCACAGCTCAGGGGGGTAAAGGCTAAAGCACGTCCCAGTTCAGGGGTGTAAAGGTTAGAGCCCGTATGAGTAAGTGACTGAATAAGGTACTGAGCGAGCGAGCGAGCGAGCGAGTGAGTGAGAGAGCTTATGTTCTCTGAGCTTCAGACACAATCTGGAGCATCTACTGTCGAGTAAAAGACAACAGTGCAGCAGATTAATGGGATTATAATTGACTTTCTTTCCCTCTCCCTTTGCCTCACTCCCTCCCTCACTGCCTCCCCAGGCCTGTTTCCCTCTCTCTCTCTCTCGTGTAAAAAAAAAAAAAAAAAAGAACATCCTCCTTCCGCACTGAATTAGATTCTGGCCACTCAGGAAAGCTGCTGCAGCTATTCTCTTTCTCACCGTGGTTACGTATCGGACACGGCCGCACACTCCGTTCCGCACAGAGCGGTGCCGTTCCTCCCCCGCCCCTCCCCCGCCCCTCCCCCGCCCCGTCCCTCTCCCTGTTTAACTCGGTCACGTCCCGCAGCCCGCAGCCCGCCGTCTCGCCCGCTTGGCTAAACGAGCTCGTTTCACGGCTTTACAGCCGAGCATTAGCACTTACGCAGCCATCAGCGGCAAAACCAACGCTCTGACATTTGTTGACATCCGGACCGTTCACTCCCTGAACTACGGGGCTCCTGATGTGTTTACAGAAATACGCACACGAGCGCATGGGTGTCCACACACACACACACACACACAAAACACACACAAACAAACGGGCAGGCACACACAATCGCGCACGCTTACACAAGCACACACACAAACACAAACACGCCAAGTCAATATCAACGATGACCATTGACATTGCCTGAATACAATTTTGCGATTTACCTGCTTTTTCAAATAATTTTTTTTTAATGCCACAGTCACTATGGTGACAGAGCAAGATCTGGAAGCTTGGGACAAAGAAATTCTGAGAGAAGGGCCAAAGGCCATCAGAGAAATATGCTGTCACACCGCACACCAAGCGCATATCAGTCTCAAAGAACAGAGTGTCACATCTTCAGGCTTCAGCGTCTAACAGACTGGAGGTAGACACAGTGGTTGCCAGTAAGCTCGGAGAATAATGCCCCAGCCTCTTACAGTACACCTCATTTGGCACATGTCCATGTCACCCAGGTCAAACCTAGTCTAACTCGCCTGTCTAGGTTGAACGCCCTCACATGGGGTGCAGTATTCACATTGATTGGAATAGATTAATTACTACTGTGCCCCAGAGGAAAATTAACTAGACCAGCCCACTGCAGCTGGATGACGTGCTTAATGTCAGGACAACCCTGTTGCAGGATGGTTAGCACTCTTGTGTACACCCCACATCTCAGTACCCAGCATGCCCTATTCTCCTTTCCCCATTCCATTACAGATTTCAACTCCAATCACCCTCCCCTCGCTGTATGGAACCTGAGCGCAGCACATTAGACAAACAGACGCAGACGTGCACACACACACCACCTCTCACTGATAAACACACAGACCACCTCCCTATGAGATAAACCCACACACACCACCTCTCACTGATAAACACACAGACCACCTCCCTATGAGATAAACCCACACACACCACCTCTCACTGATAAACACACAGACCACCTCCCTATGAGATAAGCCCACACACACCACCTCTCACTGATAAACACACAGACCACCTCCCTATGAGATAAACCCACACAGACCACCTCTCTTTGACAGACAAACAGACAGACAGACAGACAGGCAATCGAACAGACACACACACAGAGGCACAACAGGCCAGGCAGGACAGGGCAGTAAGTGCACAGTGTTTGTCGTGCAATCTTTTGTCTAAACAGCCTTGAAACAAACATGGGCAACATCATAAGGACTACATGTCCACACAGTACAATCCAACTATAAGTGCTATGATGCCATATTAGGCATGAGAACTTAATGATAAACAGTATCTACCTGATGTAATCACCTTGGTTGGTGGGACTGTGACATCATAATGTTGTGAGAACAAGAAGGTGTTCAATATGCTGAGGAGGCTGTGAGCATGCGACAGTGGTATTTACAGACTGGAACGGTTTGTGTTTGTGCCTTCTGTCAGTTGGCAAGCAGAGCATCTCCAAGTTCTTGTCTGTTCCCATGTTTCTCATCCCTTTCCAACAGAATGGTACAGTCACGACCAGACAAACTGGCATGTACGTTCATACTTCTAGTTTGAGTTCTGTGGGGAATACATAAGAGATGCACTGTGTAATGATCTTTGTTGTGTTCCGTGTCCGCAGAGTATTGGTGTTCAGCCATGAGTTGGTGCTTTAGCCTTGAGAGACAAACTGGGAGAAAAATAATGGCTGTAAAATGCTAGCCAGACGCATGCTGCCTGTAGACTATGAATGGTCAACTAAACATGCAACCTCCTCGCCCTCACCCAAAGGCACCCCTCTGATTTACCTGCCATTTTAAAGCATTGCCCCTTCCCAGGCATTTATCTCCACCAGAGGAAGACTGACGGAGACCGGGTTTGAAGACTGACAGAGACATGACTGCGGACCCCCGGGAAGTGTTGGGGGGGGGGGGGGGGGGTCTGATCACGGACTGAAGGGAAGGGGGGGTCTCAGGTCTCATTTGGGGGGCTGGGCTCCCCCTGGCTCCACCGTAATTCGAACCCTCCTTCCACACAAACATGAAAGGGAATAAACGCTGCCTACAGTCTTGCACAAAGTGCACGTGACCAAAAGACTGCACAAGTGCAGATTCCGAGTCCGCTGCGTTGGGACCGTGCCAAATCTAACACCCATAACACTGTCGTATAGCTAGCATGCATGGAAATGGTCAGATAAAGTCCAAAAATCCGACAAAGAGAAAATGTATTTGTGAAAACAGTGTGAATTTATGACTAAATGTAAACGAACAAGTTCTCAACAGAACACCAAAAACTGAAGGAATCTGAAACAATATCCCCCTTGCTAAGATATGGAACTTGTTATAAACACACTGGCCTACAAACACATACTGCACACGGGGTTCGGCTCTTTTGTCAAATCCGTCATCACCATCGAAGAGACGGTGAATAATGGGGATGTACATTAAAAATATTATTAAATTTGCTGTCAATTCATCAAGGGAAATGCTGTGCTACTAAGTAGCTTCTTGTGGATACCCCAAGTATGTCGCAATGGCGGATCGTTTAAACTAGATTTTAAATAGCTCATAATTACTGCTGTGTTTAGAAGACCAATTGTTCCACCGCACTGTATCGTTTACTGTTCTTTCCTGGTTATTGTATCGGCACATATGTACACACGCTCACTATTAGTTAAATGCCATTCCATCCTATGTTCCCAAGAACAGAATCGCACAGCTCTGCTACTCACCCGCGCTACGACTCAGCATCCGAGAGGTACCACACACCGCAGACAGTTATGTCCTCCGCGCCCGCCAGCTGGATCAGAGATCGCCCGTCTCCGCACGGCCCGCTCCCCATCCTACAGTGCAGTCAGTCAGAGCTTCAGCATGGCGCGCTTCTCCGCTCGCTTTCTCCAGCGCAAAGCATCAAAGCAAAAGATCCTGACTGTTGTTATTGTACTGGCGCTCCCACAGCGGTGACTGTCCTCTAACTACTGAGCCATAACTAGCCATAGACTGTGGACTGAAAACATGGTGAAATAGCGTGGCATCCGGTACTGACCTCGTAGACTGGTTCTAAATATCGATATAAGATAATAATGCTGGCTGCTTTATAGCCCACGTTCTCCCAGCTTGCATGTTCTGCCAACAGCCATGGACGTCAGAGCACGCGTCTCAGTCCAGTAGCCCCGAGTGATGATGTTAATTACCTCACACGGTTCGGAGTGTACCATTATGCGGAAGAGGGGCTAAGGATGAATCCGGGCGAAGGCGGCACGTGTTGGCCAGGAGAGATGATGATACACCAGGGATTAACATCACGGCTCCATTGAACGTGCCCTTTATGCAATATATTTGGACACCAAGCTGTGTGTGTGTGTGCGTGAGCCCCTGGAATGGCTCTGTTTATCAAAAGCATGCTGTAAAATGGAATAGAGCATTAGCTATGTACCTTAAATGTGTTCAACAGAAGACATATTTGAGGGAGCTGAAGGCTTGCAGCTATAGGGATCAGAGATGTTCAGTGTCTTCTGTGGAATTGTGTATGGTTTGTCTACAGCACTGGATTTTGAGTTGTGCCAAGAGGGAACCCACTGCATCCAAGATATCATTTGCACTGCAAAAACCAAAAAATAAATCAGTCTTAACAAGGATTTTAGTCTTATATTTAGACTTCAGATCTTATTTCTATTACCTTTTTGCAAAATAATCAACAACAAAAAAAAAAGATTGCCAATGAGGTGAGACAGTTTGACGTATTTCAAGATTTGCCAATGGGGAAGGACAATTTCATTTATGAAATAAAAAGTAACTTTAAACAAGCTAAATATTTTTTAATTGTGAGGAAAAACAAAATTTTAAGTCTCGTTACAAAACATTTGTCAAGAGTCTAGACAGACTTTTGTTTCCCCAAGTGTGCTCCTTCCAACCACCATGCCCTCACAACATCCCTCCCCCCCCCCTACTCCCACCCCAAAATCCCACTGTCACCCCTCAGAATTATCTGCCACTTAAAAGGAATATCTGTTCCCATGTATTTATTTACAGAAGAAAATGACTGACATTTGAGCATTGTGAGAAGTCAGTTGCTAAACCTGCAGTACTTGATCTCACTATTCCATTATATTTCTCTCCACGTGACCTGTATCAAATCAGCCTGCTAGAGTTGGCGGTTATATAGTTGCCAGTTGCCAGTTGCCTACTTATATATGAGCTGCATATGTGGAGTCAGCAAAAGGTGCTTCTTTTAAGAAAAAGAAGTTCTTTGACAGCAGATGTGGTCCAGGCAGTCACCTAAATCTGGGCGGATTCCAGTATTCACTGTGACATAACGTGCAACTGCACCAGTATAGCATAACACGATTTGAAAAAGAGTTTATATTGTAGCAGGTCACCCAGCTTTGGCGGATAATGAATCAGCCTGGTTCAGCTCAACAGTGGGAAAGAGCTATAATGAGCCAGTATGGTTCAGCTCTACAGTGGGAAAGAAGTATAATGAGCCAGCCTGGTTCCAGCTCTACAGTGGGAAAGGGCTATAATGAGCCAGCCTGGTTCCAGTTCTACAGTGGGAAAGGGCTATAATGAGCCAGCCTGGTTCCAGCTCTACAGTGAGAAAAGAGTATAATGTTGGTGATTGTAGCCATCAGGACTCTATGAACTCATTGATGTTATCAGGCACATTTGATAAGCTGGTTAAAATATGATCATTAAACCACTTAAACAGAACACCTGAAGATTCTGGGGTAAAGTACGGAAAACCTCACGTTCTTAAAAAAAAACAGCAAGGGTGAAACAAAATTCAGCCGGATGTGAGCTGCAGGATTATTTTTCTCTCCTGTGTAATTGGTTTTATTAATATTGTTAATACAATACAATATACAATGTTAATATTTTGAGATACAAAAACTTTTACAAAAATGTTAATTCTATAAAATATTATAGGTTTAGTTTTCAGGCTTGAAAATACATGGGACAATACTACATCTGTCCAACTGCATGCATCAAGCGGTCTCTATTGTGTACTTCACTGCGAACACACCTCCCCTAAAACCTTCACACATTAACCATGCCAATTAAAAATTCAAAACCTATGGAATATAACAAGACATATAAAAGTGAACTTCTTTGTTTCAGACTTAACCACAAGGATCAGGAAAGCTCGAAGTTCAAAAGCACTGTTTCTGACCTCGCGATAAATATTTCCAGGTCCCCCAGGTTGCACAACACAGATCATCTGAAGACTCAGACCATCTCTAGTGCAGGTGAGATAAGGGGACACAACACTCATGAATGGTCACTAGCTGCCGCAGACATTCGGGTCACAACCATTTACAAATCATCTTCATACAAACACGTGAAAGCTACTGATGTGAAGAATAGTGAAACACTCCCTATTAAGGATTCTAGTGCACAGGGAAACAAGACTGACCAATAGGTCTCCTCTCATACTTATATTGTCTATTTATATCATCTCTGGTTCCACCAGGCTCCAGAGCTGGTAGCTTTCCCACCACACTGGAGCCCCCCTCAGGCTCGGGGGAGGAAGTGGAGGTTGATTGGCCCAGAGGGGATCAGGAGGGTCCGAGTCTTGGGCTCTACGGTAACAGCATTGTCCTCTGGCCGGATCTGGTAGGCCTGTATCAGCTTTGTAGGGGGTGGCAGGGTGGGGGACAGGTGGAGGGGAGGGGTCACACAGACAGAGAGAACAGGGCGTGAGGTTCGTAAGTACAGGGAAGCCTGAGAGTAGATGCAAAATAGTGAGTTTTTACAATTCACAGAATTGATCATGCATTCCTCTTGGAGGCCACATCCAGTCTAAGATTCAGCTGCAACCAACCAATCAAATGCAAGCAGGCATTCAGATTTGGGGTATCCAACACTTTGGATCTCATTGCCACCAACTCTGAAAACATAAAGTCCCAATTACACCCCACCCCTGCCCCTCACACTCACTCGAGACAGGGCAAAGTACATCTCCAGCTCGGCCACCCTCCTGCCCACACAGGCACGGACCCCCACCCCAAAGGGGATGGAGCTGTAGGGGTGGTGCTGGGACCTGGTGGGGCTCCCCCTCAACCAGCGCTCAGGTAAAAAGCGGTCGGGTTCCGGAAACTCTGCATCGTCATGGCTCGTAGCATAGTGGCACAGGTGAAACTGTGTCTGCACAGGTAGACACAGAGAGAGAGAGAGAGAGAGAGAGAGAGAGTGTGTGAGAACAGAAAGCACATCTAGGGTTAGCAACCCACAATTATGAAAGGGCAACTGTGATTTCAAATAACCTTACAATTACAGTTTTAATCAGTTACGGTTACACAAGTAGCGTACACAATTACGATCATAATCACAGCATAAAATGAATGAAAAATCGCACACATTATTATTCTGGTCAAACCCAAGGAAGAGTGAAATTAAACAAAATAAAATTTATGAAACAGAAATGGGATTTGTAAAAACAAACTTACCTTCTTCGGGAACCAGTAATTGTCTACAATGATCTCATTGTCCACTGTGAGGCGTCCATTTCCAGGAACGACCGGGTACAACCTGCAGAGACACAAAAAGCCTCCACAGTCTAGAGACACGGATACACCATGCAGGGTTTAGGAACACAGAGACAGACCTTACAGTCAAGAGGAACACAGACAAACAGTACAGTCGAGCATGAGAGACAGACACAGAACACACAAGAGGAGAGAGGGGCATGGGGTCTGATAAAGCATGTAGTGCATGTATAATTATCTTTGTCAATAGCTGTTTAGTTTTAGCTGTGTATGCTAATAAAATTCTGTGTTTTGCTACCCTTGACAATTACTGATTTCAAACCACAAGCAAATCATTACACTATGGTATGGTATGAAAAGCGTACTCCGTACAACTATTTGCAATAAAACCTCAAAATTAGGCTTCATGGCAACATCTTGTTGCTTTTTTAGACATGCTAAGGGAAAAAGAGCCACAGAGGAAAAGCAAACATGGATCCAGAATTAGACAGAGCTGCTAAAGGCTGTGCATTGTGTCTGCTGCTGATTCATTTCCCACATCAGATCCAGCAGAGCACTGCAAACTATGGCTTGCTCCAGGGAGCCAGTCTTCAAGTGCTGCAGTGCCTGCAGGTTTTTTTGTGGTCACCTTGCAATCAGCAGCCAATTCAGGTCTTGGAACCGTGGAGGGGCCATGTAGCTAACAGCTCAGTTCCAAATTATGCCGGAAATTACCCAACTACTGAGCAGTCTCCGTGGAGAAATGCCTCTGGCATTTTTGGGCAAGACAGAGCAGGGCGAAAATGAAAGAACAAGATGTTGGCATGCGACTAAAATCATTGTGCTCTACCCTGGAGTGCAAAACATGTTGATTGGGCAAAGCAACTGAACTGTATAATGATCTGTCAAAACACATCATTAATTAACAGCCCACTACGGCACTATTGTACGCACACTGCATTACGCTCATTATCAAGAAAGCGGTAAATTAACTTGACAGATAACAAAAGTGCATCCACCTGACTTACATTAGCAAAAACTAGCAGTAAATATCAGGTAGTGTGCTAACCTAGAACCATAATACAAATCATGAATACACAAAGCATCAGATTCTTTAAATCTCGCCCTCTCGTAACTAGGCTTACCTGAGTATCTCCTTTATGACAGCCTTCAGGTAAGGCATCCTGCTCAGGTGCTCCGTGGTGGGCAGCTGTTTCCCCGGGCACACAGAGGTGACCTCCTGGTACAGCCGCTCCTGGGCAAGCTCATCCCGGGACAGGTGGTACAGA
Organism: Anguilla pacifica; assembly: GCA_039654925.1. Taxonomy (NCBI): domain Eukaryota; kingdom Metazoa; phylum Chordata; class Actinopteri; order Anguilliformes; family Anguillidae; genus Anguilla; species Anguilla pacifica. The sequence goes on from CM077298.1 coordinate 12,390,190, forward strand.
GCCCAGGAGAGGGTGTTGGATGTCTAAAGAAGGAGCCGTGCACTTAGTTCACCCAGGGTTCTTTCCCCCTCCTCCTCACAGAAACAGAGCACACCGCAATATACTACTGAAAATATAGAGGGAATTATAATGAAAATATACTGAGAAGTTATCACAGCAGCATATATATTTTTTAATATACTGCAGTGTCTTAAAGTGCCAGTTATTTGTACGTTTGCTCATATTTTGAGCGGGGCTGCAATCTCTTGGTAATACACCTTTTGCAACATATTACCATCTTGTGTAAATCCCATTTTGTCGAGCATTACCTCAGCCTCATGTCACCAGTGGCAAAACAGAACATAAACAAAAAAACAAACGAATATGGAATGCTGCAGAGCTGGTTTCTCTCAGCATAGATAGATATGAAATTTTCCAGCATGGCACCAACGGTGAAAAACCAGCGTCTTTGACATCGCTGACCGGCTCTCTTACATTTCACTACATTCATAGCTGAACCGCACCCATCTGTACTCACATGCTCTATTTTTAAAGTGGAGCATAAATAATCAAATGCTTCGGTGTGCTGCTTCAGCAAGAACATATCTCCTTTCTGTTTTGGCTCCACGATGGTGGAATGACCTTCCCGTGGAGGTCAGAACAGCTGAGACCCTGACCACCTTCAAACGACGACTGAAGACTCGCCTCTTCAGGCTACACCTCTCCCTATCCCTCCCTACCTCCCTGTAGTCTCCAATTGACTATGTGATCTTAGGGGTGTAGCTAGGTAAGCTGTTTATCTTAGTTGACTTAGTTATTACATTTGTGCCTACTCAACTATTGCTTGTTTTATTTGCATAGAATGCTTTGTTGCGGTTTTTGTTGTGTTAATCAAATTAACCTGCAGGGCCCAAGTTAAACTACACGGTCGTTCCCTGCACTTGGAACTGTACTTCCCTCTAGGGTTTTCAACACACTTGTTCCTGGTTTTGATTATACACTTTGTTGTACGTTCGCTCTGGATAAGAGCGTCTGCCAAATGCCGGTAATGTAATATCAAATAAAATAAACTCACTGAAGTTCAACTGAATTCAGTTCAACCTCACATACTGAGTCTCTTTTAACTTTAACACAATCCACAATCCTCTTCTCTTGTTTTTTTTTTTTGTTTTATTTGAACTGGTTATACCTGTGATCTGCTGCTCTCATCATAATTAAATGCCAAAAATGTGGGCTGTTGTATAGTGTTGTAATGAATTTTACAAAAGTGTTGTCCTGAATTATGCATTATTAATGCCTTGAACATATGTTGTCCTGGCGAGGCCAATAAAACATTACACAGAAGAGAACAAAGCCTAAATAAATCTTGGCATGCTAAAGGCCTTGGTTTCCTGGTCCGAGAAACCATTCAAGCTCTAAGACAGGGAGACAGAAGAATGGTAGGTTTGGCTTTCAGGACAACAACACAGTCTAACGTCAGCAAGGCCATTCCAGATAAGCAGCCAGTATAAACACACAGGCTAACGTTAGCGAGGCCATTCCAGATCAGCAGCCAGTATAACCACACAGGCTAACGTTAGCGAGGCCATTCCAGATAAGCAGCCAGTATAAACACACAGGCTAACGTTAGCCAAGCAGGTGCTGCTCACCGTGTCAACTCCTCCAAGCAGTAGCTCTGTGATGCTTATGTACAGCTCCCCCATGGACAGCTTGCTACTGGATAGTAGGTATGTCAGGTACATACCCTCCACCTGTTCCCCCTTCATCACCTTCTCAGCGATCTCCTCAACCTTCCTGTCAATCAGATGCTGAGCTGCACACACATACACATACACACACAAACAAACACACAAGCTTACACAGGCACACAGGCACACATGCAGACATACACACACACAAAGACAAATCCAGGCACAAAGACACACAAACAAACAAAAGCACAAGCACACCCATAAACACACACAGTTAATCAGTTGATCTAATTAGAAACCAGTTATGATTAGACAATACAGCATTCGTATTATACTCCAGCTAACCTGCTAATAATATAGAAGGCTTTGGATTCCCTCATCATCTTTATTTTCTTCCTATTCTTGTTTTCTTTCATTTGCCTATCCTCAGTCACACATACTGTACAGTGCCAGATGACCTAGGTTACAGTAAAGACCTGGCTCAAAATCATTTACCTATGACATGCTTTTCATGGAAGGAATCTGAACCAATCAGGGTGTTTTATTGTGTCTGTTGAGTTATGAATCTCCACAACTACAAACGCAGCACTTTGACTTTGATTGATACAGAGTAACAATAACAGGTTTTGGGATAATTTCACCATGTCAATTCAGTGAGTTCTGGTAATGCACTAAAATTCAGTTTATCATTTATAAATGACCAAAAAATTTAAATTTTCAACCTGCAAACTGAGTTTTAATTCATTTCATCAATTGTCAGATCTGAAATGTAATGTACCCCAACCCTCCCCATCACACCATCGTGACCCCACCCGCTTGCCCTACGCCCCAGGAGGCAGCGAGCCGTACCCACGCTGTAGAGGTCGTCCCAGGCTTGGACGAAGTTGGCCCAGAAAGGCAGGACGCGGCGAGTCCAGCGGGGGAAGAAGAGGACGGTCTCCGACAGGGTGAACATGGCGTCCACCGCTGCGATGAAGCGCTGCGTGTCCGCTGGGATCTGGTCCTCCAGGCAGCCCAGCCGGGTCTCAAACAAGATGGAGGAAATACCTGAGAGCACAAGGAAGGAGGACACTGGCCCGCCAGAAACAGAGGAGCGTAGGGATGGCCCAACCGCTGCTCCACATCAAACTAAGGGTGAGGCCACACATCCACCAACCGGGTCTCCTGGCATCGCTCACCCCCCCACCCCCCACAATCGGTTGCTTATGGGCCTGATAAATTTTGAAACGGGGGACGATTTACACGTCAGATCATTCATCTGATTGGTTATCGCGGCACGTTCCCCGTCACTTCTGGTCGCTATCCCAACATGCCTCGTGGACGCGAAGAATCAGCTCTCATTGGAAATGAATAGAGGCGATGTCATCGCCCGAGAAATTCGCTCCTCGGCGCAGGACGTGCGGCTTCACGCTAATGTTATTGGGAAAGCAGCGGGTCGTGTTGCAGGAACACGTACGCTACACCATGTGCTCAGTGTTGTATTTATGTGTAGTTTGTTAATCAATGTATATTTGTTGTTTGTATACTGTAAACCAAAAACTGACGGAAAAATTTTTCTAATGTTTAAATAAATAAAGCTTATTGTTTTCCCTATGGCGATCTGACACAAGGCGCCAGGCTTTGGTTTTGGTTTTGGTTTTGGGAGGGGGGGGCGGGGGCAGGGGCGGGGGGAGGGAGAGGGAAGTGGGGCTCTGGCTGTCCTGCTCTGACCTGGACAGACAGCACACAGCGCAGCAGTAGCCCGGTTGTTGCTGGGGCCGACCCTAAGGTAACTGACCTTCGAACCCAAACCTGTAGAGCTCTCCTGCGAGGTCGCGGACGGTGGCCTGGTCCAGGCTTCGCAGCCGCAGGGTCTCCAGGCGACGCAGCAGGTCCGTCACCACCTGGTGGATCACAGGCGCAAACGCAGACACCTCCTGCAGCTTCAGCATCCTAGGGTTCAGGGCGCTACGGATACGGTACCACTCTGGGCCTGTACTGGGGGGAGGGGGGGGGGGGGGGGGGGTAAAGTTAGGCAACAGCCGACTCACAGGAAAAGCACTACGCTCTCAGAAAAAAAGGTATTTAAAAAGTGACCAAAAAACACGTGCCACTGGTGTGGTACCCTATAAGTACAAAAACCTGTACCCCAAGCCAGAAATACACAATTAATTTCTACCTTCTTTACTTGTAAAGGTACTTATTAGTACCCAAAGTGAGAATTATTGTAGTTTCAAGGTATATTTTGGAAATGTGTTCCCTAAACAACAAAACCGTACCTCCACTGTACCTTCATTTCTCAGATTATATAACATGACACTGGAGCTTTTTGTTACACTTTAAACAAACAAGCTGCATTTGACTATGAAGCACAGGCTTACTGAGAGGAAGAATTAAGGCTAAAATCATCCTCCTGTTGTTGATAGTATCCTCATTCAACTTAAAGGAGCTACTACAAATAAGGGGTGGGCAGAGTCATTCCTGGAAGGGCAGTGTTTGTGTGAGAGCTAGTTTTTCTGGCTCTGTTAGAAAATTATCTGTACACACCAGCACCTGCTTACTAGCAGAGTAAACCAAGCTTACATGTGCAGTTGCCTGCGGTTACTCATGAGCCTATCAATACATTTGCTAAAATGTCGGATCATAAATATGATTGGGATAATTACATAATTACGAACGGATGCAGGCAGGAAGTCCAGAACCATACAGCCATCCTTGTTCAACTGCGTAAGATGTCGGACAGGTCGCTCTGATTTAACACAGTTCGTTAAAAATGTGATGCCCACATTTATAGTCACTCACTTGACGTGAAGTCCGTAGGCTTGTTCCCTCAGGTTGCGGTACTCCTTCCAGTGCGGTAAATCTGTCCGGACTGGGTAGCGTCCTTCTTGTCGGATCACCTGAGCAATAAGCTCTGGGTGCGCCACATTCACGATGTCGAAAGGGCCGAATCGCGAACGCCAAATCGAACCATACAGTCGCCGGTGTTCTACCTGGGGACAAGGTCGCATTTGGGTGAGCTGCTCCTGAAGTCAGATTCAGTACATTCCATTCCATTCCATTCCATTCACAGCTTACTCAAACAACGCTTCGTTCTCCTAGAAAGTGTACTTTCTGTTTACGTGAAACCATACGCATCAAAAGTGGCTTTAACTATAATCCAAGGATTACAACCGTTATAATAATACTAAATTGTTATAATAGGCTACTAAGGAGCGGTCGCCTTGAAATACTACGCCAAAACTCAAATAAAGCTCCTTAACTCCTAAAGTTACGTTGCTCCTTGCAGATAAAACAAGTTCTGAAACTACCTGCATAAAAAACAGGCTAGACTAAATTGGCACGGTTTCTAATTGCATGTTTAAATAGCATTTAATTGACATTATGTGGTATCGGCCTAAAAATGCTTTTCGTGGCGTTTTAACTACTTCAAACGTGCAGGGTTCATTTCTTTTGCGCTTGTCGTAAAAGACAATACATGAATATTCAGCAGCCTACGCACAATGTTGCTTCGTCTGATTTTACTTTGGAAAACATATTTTGGTGCATTTCTTGGCAAAACATTTCAGCTGTAAGGAAGTCTTGAAAAGCAACATAAACGGAATATAATAAAAACAATTTCTGTCCTTTATATTCCCTCAAGGAGTTGTTCAGTAGGTGCGTCCCTGTCATGTAGGTGAGAATTGTCTTCTGTTGGAAGGTCTGTTTAGGCTCATTTGCTTTCACAGAATAAGGCTAAACATTTATTATTAACTCGCTGGGCTCGCTCACACTTGCGGGGATTTCCAGAGATTTCTTACAAGGCATTTTTAAAAAACCTTTTTTGAGAGGGGAAATTCTGTTTTACGAATTTCCTGTTTTCTGCAAAACGTCTTTGACGTGCTAAACAAATAAACAAAAATACACGCACGCTTATGTTTTTTCTCTGTTAAATTTTAACACTGCAAGGAAACTTTTTTTTTTTTTTTAAAGAATAAAATATTTTACCTGCATTGCGTGGCTCTTATCCGCGTAACCCTTCACGAAAAGCCAGTAGACAGTAGTGGCTAGACTTGGCCCAGGCAAGTCGTCAATGGTTCTGAATTTCTCGGAACTGCAGGGGGCCATTTGCAAGTCGCTGGCTCCAAACTTTGGCGAAGTACTGTACACCTTCTGTGCCCAGAATCGCGCACGCCGCCAGGCCGGTTTCAACGCAGAGGCAGCAGACATTCTAGCCTCATATATCATCATCAGCAGAAAGTGGCTGTGGGGAAATGCATTCAGCTGCGAGGCTCCGAACGCTTCTCTTAACCAATTGGGTAAAAAGTTGTTTGGATACGCCCATCCATTTTTTTGACATATCAAATCCTTTCCAAAAACGAAAGTACAGCTTTTTTTAATGTTATGGTTAAAGCTGCTGCATTTGTATAGTCAAAGATGTAATGACAGCTGCAATGCCGTCATCATCCACAGTAGGCCACACGAGACCACAGTAACTCTCGCTGAGATGTATAAGAACGGCGAGTCTGACTATCAAAGTAGCCTACCTCACGACTCTTCTAGAAAACTTAATGCAATATTAAACAGTTTTTAAAATAATGTCTATAAATTTCAATCTACCATAAACTGAAGTCTGAAAGAAGCATCAGTGTGAAATTCAAGATTTTTTTTCCTTATCATAACCAATTGGTGCTCCCCCGAGTTAGAAGTTGGAAGCGATAAAGATGGCAAAATGCCAGCCATTTCAATTTGAGGCTGGAATAATCACAAAATGATCCCCCCTCCCCCCCGCATCTTAGGTTGGGAACCAGCACCATATAACATGGTATGAAAGTTAAACAATAAGAGTCACTCCATTTGCACCACAGTGGGATAACGCATCGTTTCATTCCTGTTATGAAGAATTTCCGCACCAGTGTTGTTCCCCAACATTTTGACCATTTTCAGCACTGCAGTGGAACCCAGTTCCTCACTCTGCGTTTTAGCTTATTCTACGGAGCTAAAAAATAATTAAAAAGATGTCAATAAGATTCAGAATCAGACACCTAGAAAAATTTAATGGTCAAGTCTGTGTACATTTCTGAATGCCAGGGGGGAATTAAGACAATTATTTTTAGGAGGGGTTAAATTAAAAGGTAATACATTTTAGCAATATTTGTGTTATGGCTATAAACATTTATCCAAATGTATATAAAGAAATAACCCAGAATATGTCACAAAAAATGATAGACTATTTCTTTTACCTGACCTTGCCATCAACCATTCTTAAGTGCTCTGTGACTGTTTAAATATCACCTTAACATATTAAAAACACAGCAGTTGAAATAAATATCTTTTATTATCATTATTATTAACACTCTGCAAAGTGCCATCTGTCTCGGACTCTCCAAGTCTCCAGAATAAAGCTCACTGTCTATCTCCACCCTCTCACCGACAGAGGGATCGGGAGTCTTTATTAATGAACATCAACGGGTACTACCCAGGGACTGTGACTGCTTTGGTGGATCCCCTTATTAGTGCTTTTTTTAAACATCTCTGCCATCTAGTGGTAACACAAAGGTATTGTCACTACTTTAGGGGAGCCCCTCACCCAAACAGTGAGATAGGGGCACTACAGTTGCTGGGGCTAACCAGTTGCAGACAATAAGAGTCCAGTCTTTTCCTCACAGCTCTCTCTCTCTTCATGCATAAAATCTTACATCTTAAAAAACAGAACAAAAAATAAAGTATATATATTAAAAAAAATATGCGTACCACCGATATACAGATTTGATATAAACAGGCTTATTGGTCACAAACCAAATATATAAACATGGCTTCTTTTACAATAGATAAACAGAACAGCGGTGTGGGATATGTTCTGTACCAGTTAACTGTTGTTTAGTTTTCTTTAAAAAAATTTAGATC
>CM077298.1:12407724-12460224 GCA_039654925.1 Anguilla pacifica
GTAACACATTCCCACAGCTACACAGCCACAGCTACACACCGTAACATTCCCACAGTTACACACCGTAACACATTCCCACAGCTACACAACCACAGCTACACACCGTAACACATTCCCACAGCTACACACCCACAGCTACACACCGCAACACATTCCCAGAGCTACACACCGTAACACATTCCCACCGCTACACAACCACAGCTACACACCGCAACACAGTCCCACAGCTACACAACCACAGCTACACACCGCAACACATTCCAACAGCTACACAACCACAGCTACACACCGCAACACATTCCCTCAGCTACACAACCACAGCTACACACCGTAACATTCCCACAGCTACACAACCACAGCTACACACCGCAACACAGTCCCACAGCTACACACCCACAGCTACACACCGCAACACATTCCCACAGCTACACACCGCAACACATTCCCTCAGCTACACAACCACAGCTACACACCGCAACACATTCCCTCAGCTACACAACCACAGCTACACACCGCAACACAGTCCCACAGCTACACACCGCAACACAGTCCCACAGCTACACACCGCAACACATTCCCTCAGCTACACAACCACAGCTACACACCGCAACACATTCCCTCAGCTACACAACCACAGCTACACACCGCAACACAGTCCCACAGCTACACACCCACAGCTACACACCGCAACACAGTCCCACAGCTACACACCGCAACACAGTCCCACAGCTACACAACCACAGCTACACACCGTAACACATTCCCACAGCTACACAGCCACAGCTACACACCGCAACACAGTCCCACAGCTACACAACCACAGCTACACACCGTAACACATTCCCACAGCTACACAGCCACAGCTACACACCGTAACATTCCCACAGTTACACACCGTAACACATTCCCACAGCTACACAACCACAGCTACACACCGTAACACATTCCCACAGCTACACACCCACAGCTACACACCGCAACACATTCCCAGAGCTACACACCGTAACACATTCCCACCGCTACACAACCACAGCTACACACCGCAACACAGTCCCACAGCTACACACCCACAGCTACACACCATAACATTCCCACAGCTACACACCCACAGCTACACACCGCAACACATTCCCACGGTTACACACTGTAACACATTCCCACAGCTACACATCATACAGCTTTACACGCCATAGTTACACAACCACAGATACACACCGTAACACATCATACACCACTACACACCGTAACACATTCCCACAGCTACACACCATAGCACATTCCCAGTTACACATCATACACCATCTACAAACTACACAGCCCTATTACACAACTTAACACATCTAACATTACACATGACAATTTTTAAACGACACAACAGGACGTATCTGCACTCCATACATACACATGTATACGCAACATACCCACAATAACCGCACATCCCTGCTACACAGCATCGAGGATGTGCGTGTGGATTCATGAGCAGATGTGCGTTCGCGGGAGGGGAAATGTGATAAAGCTCTCACCATCGCTGTAGTCCTGGTGACCCAAGGAAATGTGGTAACGTCGGGGGTATGTCCCTCCTTTGGCAATTTTCTCAAACACTGGGATATCGTACTCTGCACAGGAAACACTAAACTTAGCAACCCAATAGACAACAGTCCCACCACCGACGACCTTCAGAAGCAGGTACCCGTGAGGCCCTCACCTGAGAACTCCTGGTGATTGTCAGGATAGCTCTGAGCTCGAGGCATGCGGCATTTGGGGTAGTTGTCGCTGCAGGGGGGAGACGCACATCAGTGTCAAACAGCATGCGTGTGACGGCCGTGTTACACGTATGAGCGACCCACACTGCAGGCCTCACCTGTCCAGGGGGCTGTCCAGAGAGGGACAGCTTCCGGACGCAGAGTTCTCTGGGCTGCTCATAGACAAAGGGTCCAGCATCTGCCAAAAAAGTAAGAGAAGCTTAACAGCTGCTGACTGCTGCTCCAACATCCCCTTCATTACCAGGTATTACAGGTGTGTTACCTGCTCCATGCTCTCTGTGTGTTACAGGTGTGTTACCTGGTCCATGCTCTCTGTGTGTTACAGGTGTGTTACCTGCTCCATGCTCTCTGTGTGTTACCTGCTCCCTGCTCTCTGTGTGTTACCTGCTCCCTGCTCTCTGTGTGTTACCTGCTCCCTGCTCTCTGTGTGTTACAGGTGTGTTACCTGGTCCATGCTCTCTGTGTGTTACAGGTGTGTTACCTGCTCCATGCTCTCTGTGTGTTACCTGCTCCCTGCTCTCTGTGTGTTACCTGCTCCCTGCTCTCTGTGTGTTACAGGTGTGTTACCTGGTCCATGCTCTCTGTGTGTTACAGGTGTGTTACCTGCTCCATGCTCTCTGTGTGTTACCTGCTCCATGCTCTCTGTGTGTTACAGGTGTGTTACCTGCTCCCTGCTCTCTGTGTGTTACCTGCTCCCTGCTCTCTGTGTGTTACCTGGTCCATGCTCTCTGTGTGTTACAGGTGTGTTACCTGCTCCATGCTCTCTGTGTGTTACAGGTGTGTTACCTGCTCCATGCTCTCTGTGTGTTACAGGTGTGTTACCTGCTCCCTGCTCTCTGTGTGTTACAGGTGTGTTACCTGGTCCATGCTCTCTGTGTGTTACCTGCTCCCTGCTCTCTGTGTGTGTTACAGGTGTGTTACCTGGTCCATGCTCTGTGTGTGTTACAGGTGTGTTACCTGGTCCATGCTCTCTGTGTGTTACAGGTGTGTTACCTGCTCCATGCTCTCTGTGTGTTACAGGTGTGTTACCTGGTCCATGCTCTGTGTGTTACAGGTGTGTTACCTGCTCCATGCTCTCTGTGTGTTACAGGTGTGTTACCTGGTCCATGCTCTCTGTGTGTTACAGGTGTGTTACCTGGTCCATGCTCTCTGTGTGTTACAGGTGTGTTACCTGGTCCATGCTCTCTGTGTGTTACAGGTGTGTTACCTGCTCCATGCTCTCTGTGTGTTACAGGTGTGTTACCTGCTCCATGCTCTCTGTGTGTTACAGGTGTGTTACCTGGTCCATGCTCTCTGTGTGTTACAGGTGTGTTACCTGCTCCATGCTCTCTGTGTGTTACAGGTGTGTTACCTGGTCCATGCTCTCTGTGTGTTACAGGTGTGTTACCTGGTCCATGCTCTCTGTGTGTTACAGGCGTGTTACCTGGTCCATGCTCTGTGTGTGTTACAGGTGTGTTACCTGGTCCATGCTCTCTGTGTGTTACAGGTGTGTTACCTGGTCCATGCTCTCTGTGTGTTACAGGCGTGTTACCTGGTCCATGCTCTGTGTGTGTTACAGGTGTGTTACCTGGTCCATGCTCTCTGGGATGAATTCTCCCTCGCTGTTGATGCTGGTGAACGAGCCGTTTCGGGCGACCTGCTGCAGGGCGTCTGGGATGTACCCAGGTGGGGGCGAGCTGCGGTCGGTGGAGTGGGAGCCTGGGGAGGGGGGGGGGCATATGATGGGGACCGCAGTGAATAACGCTGCTTATCCTGGACAGCTTTAGTTAATATACAGCTGCGTTAAGGGGAATGTATACTTTCTTATATTTCCTCACCAATCAGATCTAGCATGGTCTTCTTGTCAGTCCCTCTGAAGGCTGTGTTGTCCAGGTCCTCCAGAGATGGCAAGAGTTCCATATGAGCTGTCGAGCTCTGGGAAACCAACACACACCCTTTAACCAACATACACACCCTTTACCCAACATACACACCTTTTAACTAACATGCACACATTTTAACCAACATAGACACCCCTCAACCAACATACACACCCTTTACCCAACATACACACCTTTTAACCAACATAGACACCCCTCAACCAACATACACACCCTTTACCCAACATACACACCTTTTAACTAACATGCACACCTTTTAACCAACATAGACACCCCTCAACCAACATACACACCCTTTACCCAACATACACACCTTTTAACTAACATGCACACATTTTAACCAACATACACACCCTTTAGCCAACATACACACCCCTTAACAAATGTACCCACCCCTTACCCAATATACACACCCCTTAATAAAAATACACACCCCTTACCCAACGTACACACACCTTAATTAAAATACACACCCCTTACCCAATATACACTCCTGTTAATATAAATACACACCCCTTACGCAATATATACACCCCTAAATCAACATATACACACCTTTTACCCAACACACACACCCCAAAAGCAACATGCACACCCTTTAGTGACCACACATGGGCGCAGGGGGCGGAGTCTAACCTGGGTGGAGCCCTGCAACACCAACAGGATCTTCAGGCTCTTCATGTGGACGCTGCGGTCCAGCAGCTCGACCGCCTTGTCCAGGTCCTCCTGTGTAGTGAGCGGGATAACCAGCTGCACACACAGGCAGAGAGACCCATCAGTTAGCACACAGCACCATAGACATCCCAGCCACTCCACTCGGCTCCCTGGGCTTCGATAACTTATTTGCTAATTAGCTACAGCCAAACGTCTTCGCTATTGCCCAAAGATAAAATAATACAACTTAATTATGAATATTCACGAAGAGGACATGGAATCAATCAACTTCTAAGGAGGTGGAGAACTGAAGGCAGGCAGGACCTGGTCTCTAGAGCATCTGACAACGGATTCTGGACCTTGGCTAAAGGTGGACTGGTTCCTACCTCATTGTTGGTGTAGTGCAGGTCCATGGCTTGCCCAAAGGCCACCTTAGCCTTGTTCCCCAGGTCATCCAGCTTGACGGGACGAGGGAACTGCAGGATTCTGTGAGAGAGCGAGAGACAGAGAGAGAGGACAATCATCTCTGCACGTGTCTGTGAAAGGGACTAAGATGGACACACTTAAATTTATTGAAAACGTCCCTTTTTAGAGCAACTTCTAGGAAATGGTCTAAATTTTCTTTGATTACGTTTTCACTTAGACTGCATTTGTTATTAGTAGCATTATTACTGCTATTGTGATTATTATTAGCCATATAAGCTGCTTCTCTCACCTCCTTTCACCTCTGTACTCAAACTTCACTCGAACATCATTCTGTAAAAACAATCATTGACAGAGCCTGTTAAACCTAAGAACAGAGAGGAGCCTCAGAACGCACACTCATGTTGCATGGCCATGTGAGCACCTACCCAACAGAACCTTTATTTCATTAACTTCTTTTTTTAAGTATTTGCAGGCCAGACCTGTCTGTCTGTAACATCTCATCTTTTCACTTCCAAACTTGAGAAGCGCCTGCAGTTTTATGAGAAATGAAGAGAAAGCCCCCTAACCCAGGCGACAGTGCGACAGCACACACAACCTCAGAACAGAACTGCTTCAGGCAAAGCGCATAAGCACTTCAGGGTAAACTTGGCTTAGCGGTGATTACAGAGGCTCTACGTGTGATTGTTAGAAGAGAATTTTAAAAAAAAATTTGCAAAAAATGATCCTGACTTCCATAGATACACATGCACAAATTATTAAGCAGTGACTGTCATTGCCCACAAAGGTTACACATATCTGAGTATGTTTTCAGATGGATAACCTGAGCACAAATTCATTCAAATTAAAAATAGTGTCAAATACTTCTAATATATCCTGTATTAGTATAGTAAAATGCACTCTGCACACGTGTTGATGAGTGATTTGTGGAGCGGGGGCGGGGGCGGGGGCAGGGGCAGACCTGGTTTTTGGGCGAGGAGGCCTTGGGTTTGGCCAGGTCAGCCAGGGACATGGTGGGGCGGCTGGAGCGGTGCAGCTCGGCCAGGTCCTGCATGATCGAGTTCAGAGCCTCCTGCTCATCTGCAGGGAGGAGAGAGAACGCAGTGAAACATGCATCACACACACACACACACACTCATATTCACACACAGTACATCTGACACACACACACACACAGCGTATCACACACACACACACACACACCTGCACATGCACACACACACACACGCACCTGCACGCACGCACACACACACTCATATTCACACACAGTACATCTGACACACACACACACACACACCTGCACATGCACACACACACACACACACACACACACACACACACCTGCACGCACACACACACACTCATATTCACACAAAGTACATCTGACACACACATACACACAGCGTATCACACACACACACACACACACATCTGCACATACACGCACGCACGCACACACAGCACACCACACACACATTCACAAACAGTGCATCTCACACACACACGCACGCACGCACACATGCACACACACACACACACACAGTGCACCACACACGCACGCAGGCATGCAAACACACACATACAGACACAAAGAATCTGAACCATATGAACAACAGGCAATGCCTGATCTCCATCCTGCTGTCTAACTGGAGATCGTCAAAAGGGGGCATTATCCTCAGCTGTGCAGCTGTACTGAAGCACTCATCTAGGGGCCAATCAGTGCCCAGCTACAAACTCCTCCCACCACGGAACTCAGCATCAGCTGAAGCCAATGCATTTTAAAAGGCAACTTTCCCTGATCATGAAAAACTCAAGCCGAGAATACGATGGAGGCAAAATGGCGGGCAGAAACAGCAACGTGTGTGTGGAGAAACTGGGGGAGGGGCAGGGACACGCACCCATCATCACAGAGCGCTGATTCACCCAGGAGTCCAGGAGAGAGGCCTCTCCCATCAGCGAGGATCCAGGCTCCTGCAGGAGGAAACAACGTCTGACTGCTTAACGGTGAAGGCAAAGAAGCACAAGCCTGGGAATATAACAGCTTTACATTCACATACATACATACGCACACACACATAGGCAAACGTGCACACGCAACTTTTTTTTTTTTACCCTGAAAGATATCAGTGAACATGCTTAATCGGTAGCAATCACAGAAAGAGCTGCTATGAGCAAAATCCAGCAGCACAACACTCGAATTCTGGGTTCTAAACCCAGGGATTCGGCCCAAGTTCTTGTTTTCAAAGCGAAGTGGTTCACATCATGAATCAATCAAAGAGACTGTGAACCAGCAAACAAAAAGATTACCCTTGCGCATTCACATATCAGTAAACATAGCTAGACGCATAGGAGAAAGAAGTAAAGCGTTTCACCAGTGGCAGACAACAACCTGCTCCAGCACTTATGTAATGCCAGCAAGAAGACAATAAACTTGGGATGGAGCTTCGCTTAAAACTAGAATAAACATCAGAGCACAATTTTAAAGGTGGTGACAACTTCGCGGAGTGGGTGGAGTTGAAGAAGAGCTCACGTTTTTTTACAGAATCTAAATTTCAAAACTAATTTACCTGGACTTCCTGCTTGGCAGCCAATTAAGTTACCCTCAATGAACTTAGCCACCAAAGTAGCTAGGTAGCTATTACTGATAGCGCAACTTCATTAGGTGGCTAGTTTTTGGAAGAATGAAATGTCTGCTACGTTATCTGTGTGGTAGGTTAAGTTAGGTCGTTTAATTCAGCTAGCTAAGCTAATGTGACCTGCCAGACAGATCATGCTAGCTAGAACCCTGTGTGCTTTCAGAAAGGTCCCATTATAAAAAAGTCCAGCAGAATACCAAATTGGAAATTGCAAAACATCACTTCTTGAGTGAACTCACTGACTATATGGACAATGTTTTGCTGTGCTATTGGTAAATTCTGCAACAACGAAAAAGATTCTGTTGTTTTACCTGGACTCTGGGAGCTGACATATTTAGTGCAGCTAACATTATGCCAGTCTGTAATCCTGCTTGATGAGGAGTCGTAGCAAGAAATGTCAATGCACACTCACAGCAAGGTGTGTGGAGAAGCGAGGGGGGGGGTCTCTTTCTCTGTGGGCAGGGCCAACAGGTGTTATAATTTTCGTGATGCTTTCACAACATTGCGACCATTCAGAAAGTTGCCTACTGCAGCTTTAAGGCAAAATACAGATTGAATGCAGGCTGGGGTCTATAAATCAGTCAGCTGGAGTCTGTGCTATACCTGGGAAGGCACACAGCCCTGCTGAGATTCCCAGCTGATGCCAGCAGATACAGCACCTTTACCTTTCCCATGTAAAACCGCTGAAGATAAGCAGGTGTGGGCCTGGTTAGTGCTTGGATATGAGGCCTCCAGGGAAACCTCAGCTGTTGCTGCAAGAGAAGGCCAAGAGGGGGGCGCCCTTCCCTCCGAACCAAATTAAAAAGCAAGCGCCACAGCACGCCGATGGGCACTGTGCTGTGGGAGGTGTCATCCTTCCTACAGGACATTAAACCACGGTTCTCACACATAACAATCCCTCAGCACTTACTGACTGAGCCGGGCCTTAACCACAGGGCCTGGCTGAATTCCCACCAGCTGACCTAATCTTCTCGTACGAGCGCTTAAACAATTAGCAGGCACAGGAATTGAACCTGCAACCTCTGAGCCAGAAGGCCAGTTCCCTAACCAATATACTGCCCGTACGATTGGCTACATAATCCCACAGATTACCCACCCACTTAGTCTCCCCAGGTTGTCACTAAAAGAAAACTGTTTGTTGATTCTCCAGTTTAAATAAAATTGATATAAAAGTATTATTTTGCATCAAGCTACAGTATTGCACACACCACACTACACTCGGTCTCTCCGGCACTCTCTTCTATACTCCTTATAGATAAATCATTCATCCAGAGTGACTCAGGCTATTTCTAACAGCTGTCGGACTCTTGAAAGCAAGGCATTTTTAAATTTTGGTTCAAGTCACACTTCACAAGCACCTCTAATGTGTTTTTATTGCTTAATCCACCAACTTCGGGCTTTTTAGTCAAATGATTCAGTTTCCATCTCAAACGTCTCTTCTCAATAATTCTGCATCAACAAAACAGTGTCCATTTCAGAACATCGTCAGATAGCTGCCCTCAACACATAAACCCAAGAGTTGCCATCCAATCCAGACTAACATGAAGAGCAAAACATCCATCCGATTTGTGTGAAGCACTGTCATCCAATCAGGATTCATTTTAAGCGCTTTTGTCCAATCCAGATTAATCTGCAGAGCTGTTGTCCAGTCTGAATTAACCTCAAGAAGTGATGTCTGGATTCATCTCAAGAGCTGTCATCCAATCAGGATTCATTCCTCATCCACTGCAGCCTCATGTAAAAGAGCCCTTTTACCTCAGCCAAAGAAGCTTTACTTCAAGCACCATCATCCTCAACTAACTTCTCTCTCAGAGACTTATCCAAACCACCATTGCTCCCAAACACCAATATGCCTGCCCCCACATCCAGTACAGCACAGTCCTAATCACTTTCATCCAAATTTCTAGATTGCCTTCCCCTGCAAGTAAAATTTGCAAAATGACCCTGATTGCGTGCATTAAACCCTCTCGCTAAACTTCCCAGATGTCAGAAAGCCATCATAATTGCCACCCCATTATGAATTGTGAGCGTGGGGCCATGGATCAAACAGGGCTGTTGCCCAGCAAATTAATGTGTTTCATTGTTGCTCTGACCAATCCATAAAGTCAAGCATTAAAGCATCCACTGCCTGAGTAGCAGATATTTAAAAAAACTGTCAGCTCGCTAGATATGTCAGGTATACACTTAAATCTTTAATGATAATCATTACCAAAATTTCTCATTTTCCGGCAGCTAAGCCTGAACATGCAGAAGGCTCCTCTTTACAATTCTAGATTCATAAAATTCAAACATAGTCCTCTCTCCAATCTGCTCACTGGTGCTAGAGTTAATATAGATGCCCATGTTTCATTTACAGCAGCCAAGACAAAATAATGCACAGACACGAAAGCATAACACAAAATATTAAGCGTTCAAAATAGCTCGTCCTCTGCAAAGGCTGTGGTTTTCTTAGCCTTTGTGGTTACTGAGCACTGAAATTACTCGGCATGACCACCCTCAAAAAATTATCAGCATAATGCAAATGTGCACGTATGCTGATATTGTTTCTGTTAATATCTTTTGTTTTTAAAATTCGACCACTACATGAAAATCTCCCATTGACTTGCATGGCACTGCAGCCCCCGCAAGTGCCCCAAAACGTGATTCTTAATACCACGTGATGATGGGTAAAACTGTAGCTTGTGCTAGCGGCTGCTTTAGGGTCTCACAAGATGCATTCGGCAAAAATGAACTGTAAGACAGATGACTAACTTGCAATGGCACATAATCAACAACTGTACATTGTGTCACATTATCAATGTAATGGAAGATAAGTCATACCAAGTGGTGGCCCTCTCTCCAAATTCTCATCTTGTCTCATATTTTGTGATGTGCTACTGACAGACTCGTTGCAACCATACAGACCCACAATGCTAGCGTTACCAAGTTTCACTTAGCTAGCCACCTTGAATAATTACGTTTATCTACATTTCTCCTGCGTGGTTGTCAATCGCAAAACGATTCCATAAAGCTACCTCGAAGCCACAAACCACAAACATTCAAACGGACTCTAATGCCAGCTTACTCGTTTTTATCTTAAGCTGAAAGTCCGACGTTTCCGACAGCTGACGCAGTTAATAACGATCAAATAGAAAATTTGTCGAATGGCCGAACAAATATTGCACGGAAGAAAACGTCAGTTTTCAACCAGCGCTGTCACTGTTTTGAAACTAGCTAGCTAGCAAGGTAGCTAGTCAAAACACTAAGCGAGCGCGGAGGCGTCACACGACTAGCTAGCTAACTTAGCAAAACCTTAAACGCGTTCAACTACAGCTAACAACAACGATGTATGTGCTGTTTTCACAAGAAATTGCTTGTTACAAAGACAGCTAGTCCAAAATATACCAATTCCATTGCAGATTCGCAACAAATCATTCATTTTGGACAGTGTAGCTTGTACTGTTTAGATCTAACATGGCTAGTTAGCATGTTCTTGGAATTAGCTAGCTAGCTTAGTTAGCCATCTTTCGCGCTAGCCCAGTTATCTGTCGCTGTGAACTAGCTTATAACCTGGTTGGTCAAATAATCTTTCCATTGACAATCCTGTATTAAATAAAATTGTTCATTTTGGCGTACCTGGGTGGGTTCTTTCTTTTCACTTCCTCATCCACAGGGCCGGCTACAAGAGCCTCGGCCCCGCTGACGGGCGACTTCGCAGACGGACAGAGTTCAGAAGTCCGCTTGGAACTTCCACTTGAGTCCAAGGCTTAAACACGTTCGCTACTTTGCGACGCAGGCCCCACTTTCTAACTGCCTAGTTTGCTACTTGATCTTGCCAGGTGGGCTTGCAGGTGGCGATGAGCAGTGTTTTATTCCAGAAAAACACTTGTCTAAATACTAATTCGATTCGTTAAACTTAATCCTCTTCGAGTGCCTGTTTTGTTTTCTTGCAGAAGATAAGTCCAAATGTGCTATACAGTGGGTCCACCCCCAAGGTAACGAAACAAACGCTGTGTTGGAAGAATCCGGCTAGTGATACACAATTTTTGTGATGTCAGAGAAAATGTGTGTGCGTTCTTGGTTTTCGTCATCTGAAGTATGCGGTTGTTAAGGGGAAAAAACATTTGTCTGGAGTAGGATGACTAATAGTTCAACTAAATACTTTTTAACTTTAAACCCAGTAAAAGCTTTTTTTCTTGTTAACGTTAAGAGTGAAAATTCTGCAATACAAATAAAAAACTTAGACAACAAACACTTTTATATCCATAAAAGATGGCATAGGCCTAAATTAATTATGAATTTTTAAATAAATAAAAAAAAAAATATATATATATATATATATTCGTACAAAATATTTATGGATGGGTGTCTATGCAATAACTTAGGACAGTGGTTCCCAACCTCGGTCCAGGGGACTCCCTATTTATGCTGGTTTTGTTCCAACCAGAATTTCAATCCCAGAATTTTAACAATCTGTTAATTTCACTTTTTAATTCTTCATTATTGATCAGTTCATTTTATTGGCCATGTGTCCACACTTTCACCAAATAGGAGCCAATTGATTCATCTCAGTTTTTAATTTGATCAGTTAAATAATTATACCTATTTTTATCTGATTTTTGCAATATAGCATAATAAGCACAACATGAATATCAGACTGTTATTCTACATGCAATGCTTAGTTATTTCTGATATAATGTAGCTTAAGAGGGCAAATAAGCCCTCTAGACATGAAAAACACCTAAGTAAGAAAAAATAACAGCTTGGTAAAATTCTGTTAGTGCAATTGTGGCTGAAATAAAAGCCAGTACACACAGGGGGTCCCCAGGATTGAGGCTGAGTGGGAACCACTGACTTATAACACTGGACAACAATAGAGCAAATCCAATGGCTGGTAAAATGGATTTTGTGGAAAACCTAGCTAGGCTACAGGAATTCCACTTCCTAAATCCAATTAACAGGCTTATAAACCTTGAAGCCCCATCGGGAGATGCCAGTTGCCAGTATCTTGGCTTCATAGGTTGTAAAAAAAATTATTTATACAATTCTGTGGCATAATATGAAAGGTCATTGAAATTATAAGTGCATGCCCTGTAGAACTGTATATTGTATTGTTGTCTGTCTGTTTGTATTGTTTAATAATAATAATAGAAGCCGGTTGGGGATATGGCCTGTATTGCCACAATCCAGCCAAGAGGCAATAAAAACATTAGTTCCTCAGCAGTAGGCTAATTTGAGCCTCAGAATACTGCTGAGGAACTAATGTTTTATTGCCGCAAACTTTGAGGCACACAATACTGTCTTGGGTCAGCATAAAACTTTGTAGAGGTTCTACACTAAAAGGTTATGTACGCACAAAGAAAGAAAAGTGTGTACGGTCAAAAAATTCCAGATTTATAAAAGCTGCATCCCCTAACTTCTCTTTTTATAAATCACAAGCAAGTCACAGTCTAGTATTCCGTCCCATTAATTCGTGTAACTAACAATAAATGGTTAATGGAAAGCTCACTGTGTAAATGACAAGCATATAAATCTGCTAGTGGAGTGGTACCATGTCACAGCAGCCAAACCATTTTAGAGATGAAAAACAAGTGCTACTCAACACCCTCTATGGTCACAAAATCTGACAGTCACCAGCAAACCGTGAGTGCCCACTACCAGCATCATTGGGGGGGGGGGGGGGGGGGGGGGGTTGGGGGGGACAATGCCCCCTTTAATAGGCACTTGTGAAAGACTGAGATCGCGAATACAAGCGTCCAAAATGAGGTTCCTCCATAGGGTGGCAGGACTTACTCTCCCTGACAGGGCGAGGAGCTCAGCTGTCCGGGAGGACCTCAGAGTGGAGCTGCTGCTCGTCCGCATTAAAAGGAGTCAGTTCAGGAGGTTCGGGCATCTGATCAGGATGCCTCCTGGGCGCCTCCCTCTGGAGGTGTTCCGGGCACGGCCACCGGGGAGGAGACCCAGGGGCAGCTCTATGACACGCTGGAGGGATTATATACACCGGTTGGCCTGGGATCGCCTGGGGATCCACCGGAATGAGTTAGCGGAAGTCGCTGGGCTGCTCTGCTTGCCCTGTTGCCAGCGCGGCCCTGATGGACTAAGCACTTAGAAAATGGATGGATGGATGAACCAAAAAGACAGAAACTGCTTGGGTCTGGATTTTCCTCCCACAAGGGATATGGTCTGTTAGAAGGTGGTGTACTTTGCTATGAAATTAAAGGAATTGAGCGTAATGGATCTGTTGGACATTTATCATTTAGCTACATGTTTTAACCTTGTTTGTTTTTATAAATCCCAAATCCGCAGGGAATGTGGTACGTGTACACATATTTTTTTGCACATACAGGTATGCAACATTTATGAATGAGGCCACTGTGTGGACTAAAAGTAAGAATATCCTGGTCCAGGATTCACAGACTACAGCAAAGGCTATTGTACTCTCTCACCAGTGCAAATTAGTGCTGGGCTCTGACAACTGAAAGAAAAGCTGCCACCAGGCTGTGAGACAATAAGATGATATGGGTGATTGGAAACAACATGCCCTATAAACACGACAAGTTAGAGATCAGTTTAAACAAGCTATGGCAACTAGCCATTGTGTATGCAGGTGGGTGGGATTAAATCCCGAAAAATGTAGGCAAAAACGAGCCCAGTTTTCTGTGCAAGCTTTAACAAGTGGAGAGGAAACGGGGTGACTCACAGCAGTGGTATAATTTCTATTTGTGCTACTGCATAAAGCTGAATTAGCAGCTTCAAACTGCATCATTGCTTGTTAGAAATGCTTTTGTTACTAGTATACTGTTCTAATATAATGAGATGGCAAGATGTCAAAATGAGCAAAAGCGCCTAATTAGGTCAGGTCAAACTGGGTCAGGTCATTAGTTTGAAAAATGAGGATTGTGGCAAGAAGGATCAAACAGGGACATACAGGGAGGTACAGACACATTTCCCATTATTCTATTTTTTTACTTACTATTTAAACTTCTGTTATTCTATCGTTACCCATGGAATTTGTTCATATGAATTCTGAGAATGTTCTTAATGAATTAACTTTATTCTGGAAAATCAAGATTGTATTTATAGAAATTTTTAACAAAGTTAAAGACACTGATGTCATGAATTAATATTTACAAAGATAGTATTACTAACATATTTTTCTTAACAGGTGAAGAAAACCAAATTTAAGGCTTCTCTTTTGTAATACGTAAGATCATCACTAGGTGTCGCCAAATTGCTTTTTGCACAGAATATTGAATCCAAGTTCCTTTTACTTGATACTGTGTGTGTCCAAATGTGGACATATAAGTTCATCAGACTAAAGTTAAGAAATCTAATCTTAAGAACTATCTACCTGTCTGTTTATTTAGTTTATTTATTTGATATAAATGCATTTTAAAAGTGTAAATATTTTTTAAAATACTGGCAAATAATTGTTTTTCTAGCAAGAGAAATATTATACCAGCCTTTAAGTTGCTATATTTATTCATTTTGGATTACAAATGAGAAATGAACTGGAATTGGCAGTGATTGGCATCCTTCTCTTATCACCATTTAGGTAACATTCTACACAGACATTCTAGAATGCTGCTACTGGTATGCATGCTCATGGAGCATTATAACATCCGTAAGCGTACAGTGCAAACCAGCCAACATCATCCTATCATATAAAGCAGGGATGTCAAAATAAATTCCCAGGCAGCCATAGTATATGGGTTTTTGTTGTTTCCTTTCAATCAGCCATCAATTAAGTCCTTGAGAATGTGTGTGGAATCTTTAGCCAATAAATGGTCAATCACTGTACTTGCCTACTCTTGAGTACACAAGTTGAATACATGTTGCATCTCAATAGTAGGTAAGTGTGCTGATTCAGACACAGTGAATGACTTAAATGAACTACTGATGAGTGCTGAGAACACCTGAAAACCAGAAGACACTGCGGCCCTCCAGGACTGGAGTTTGACACCTGTAATAGAGAGTAATTACCTGAATATCGACCATATTCAGCATATTCCTATAGGGAATCCTGGACAGAAGGGCATAGTATTGACTATTGTGATGCATTAAGATCGGCCAGTAACTCAAACAGCATCCAGTCTGCTTTCCTGTAAGCAGCATTATCACTGTTAAAGAGTAGAGCATGAATATCTGCCTGTGTTCCTAGAATATAATCAAGTTAATACACAAGATTAAGAAGATCACATTCTCAGTTATGCTCAATAATGTAAGGAAGCAGGAGAATATGGATAGCCAGCATCCTCCCAATCCTGGCTCCTGCCATAATAATAATAATAATAATAATAATAATACTTAGTAGTATTTTTAATAATACTGATTTTTATGGCACCTTGTCACACAAAAAGCAGCCTAATGTGCTTTATACAAACACAGAAGTAAAAAATGAATAGGAATAATAATCACAAGTGAAATCAGTCTATCAAATCAAAAATGATAATCCCAGCGTGCATTGAAAACAAAACTAAAAAGCAAACTTCAATATAAAGAGATAATTTAGCGATAAATAATCCTCCCACATATGGGGGAGGCTATCGTAGCGTAGTGATAAGACTATCCGTGTTATACTGTAATTGGATGCAAACGGCCATGGCATTTCCCAGACAAACTTTCCAACAGCTGGTGGTTCAACGCAAATCTCAACAACAGGTTCAGCGCTGGCGGAATCTCAGCGACAGCTCACCGCACAGGCTGGCAGAGCTTAGACCATGCCGGTTTGACTGCTCTCCAGACTGAAACACTGCCATGGAGGCATACACAAAACACAGTACAGGAGAGCTCGGATGCACGTGGCACGCAGCAGCGCGGCTGGGTTCGTCTGACCGTGACCGAAACACACCTAGCGGTGCTCCGTCAGCACCTAAACGGTCACTGTGACTGGGGAGCGGGAGGTGAACGGGATTCAACTTGGCAAGATTCTACACGCAGACTACTCCGCTCAACAACAACAAAACAATCTCCACAATGTTTCTATTGAAGCAGGATGACAAGTTTTCACTAGACTGTCAAGTACATTTGCTATGGTGTCTTAACCAGGCCCGGCTCCTTTTTTATATAAAAGTTAAGCTTATTTACTGAATTACTGATAAGTAAGGCCTGTCTAATTAATCTTTCTCAGAATAGAATACAACTTTATTGTCCAAACAGGGCTGGAAAATAGTCTTTGGTCTGATCTCAAGAGCATTAAAAACAGATGACAGATTACAATAAAACTGAGAAATGCTGAGAAATATGGACTGAACACTGCTACCATACCGTCCCCGAATAATCATTGTGTTCTAGGTGTGAGTAGGTTAATTGCATTAGGGGCCAAATGACCTTCTGTACAGCCTACAATTGCCAATGCTGTTTTAAAACCACATCCAGGAGGAAGAACCTCAACGGTCAGAACGGAGAGGGTGGTTAGGGTCATTCACTGCAGCCTGAGCTTTCCTGTGTCCGGCTGAGTCACCAAGGGCTTTAGCTGCTTCTGCTGCCTGCCTACCAACTTACCAACCTGCCAATTCTGTTCAGCTTACTCTTTCAGTTAGTGCCAAGATCTCCAGACCATACAGTCACATTAAAAACAAGGATGTTTTCAACAAGGATAATGCAAATCTTCTCAAGAATACACTGACTGACTCCAAAACTCTTCACTTTCTTTATCAAAAACAACCTGTTTGCCTTTTTCAAAACCCTGTCAGTGTTGTGTGCAAAGCTCGGCCTGTCATCTGTACAGCTCTGCCCCCAAATACTACAAACATTGTTTCAACTGATTGATCACAGAAAATAAGTGATGGGGGCGGGGGTCATTGCTGTGAAGAATCAGTTCCTCAGTTTTGTCCACATTTGTCAACAAACAGCCGGACCGACACCATCCCTGAAGTCTGAAGACCTGCTCAAAGTATTTCTGTCCATTGCAATCTCTGCTCTAAGCACATAAACCAACCAAAGCCATACTGACTGCATATTTCAATAACTACACACTGTTGTCCTGTAGCCTCATCTCATTGGTATAACTTCTCCCTCCGACAGCTGCACCGCAAAGCAGACCTGGCAACGCTGTCACAGGAAGCTTCACGCTCCTTACGAACATCAATGGGGTCTTCTGCAGCTCTGGATGAGATCGGCGAGGCTGAGCATGGGAAAAGCAACGGAATCTGCCAACGGGACAGTGCCGGAGATGGCGCATGTGAGGTAAGAGCGGGAACCTGCTCAAGAATTCCAAGACCTCACAGTACCTAAAAAGCAGCACAAAAGTGCCGGGGCCTGGCAGCGGCTTCTGAGCGCACGGAACAGAGCCGGCACAGGTCCTTTCACACGGCACAACAGAGCCCTTTTAGAGCTGACATCCTGCTCTGACAGAACTTATATAAAGAGAGAGATTTCCCCAGCTGTGTGGTCTGTGGACTCCTCACGGACAGTGTAAAATTACCAGGGGGCATCGTGCTCTTATTAATACCCCTATTCTTCACCAGCCATTAGATAGACCTCCACAACTTATACTACTGGGGTGGTGCGGAATGTTTCCACAATGTGCTCATGCAAACGATTTGTGCCACCATTTTATGTGACTGCATTTCATGATATCAATCTGCCAGTTTCCTATACCACTAATTACGTTCCACAGAGCACCATGATGGACAGCGTGCCGGATTCCTACGAATCAGTGTTTGATTGTCAAATTGGTAACCTTGTGGCGAATGAAATGTCTTTTGAGGACAGGGAGTATTGGGTAATATAAGCGTACCAGCAGTCCAGTGTTCGTTTTTTGACAAGGGCCTTTCTGTCTGGTCTGTTCCAGATACACTCATTTTGGAGATTTCTGGTTGCATGGAATGTCCACATCCATTTTATTGAAGTTCATAAACAAATGGGGAAACATATTTTTACTTATATTAATAAAAAAAATTGGGAGGCTTTAAAATAAAACCAGGAACAATAATAATAATAATAATAATAATAATAACACTTGGAATATTACATAACCAAGCAGCAATCTAAGGCCTGCTTGATTAACTTCTGGTTTCAAATAAATTTAGATTTTTACTGCAGTAGTGATGGAATTACAGCCAAATTAATGCAAATGCTTAAGAAAAAAAATCATTGAGTCCAACAAATTTTTAACATATAAAAATAAAACATATTATGTGAACCCTCTGGGTACTGATGATGGTTTCTCTCAAGTTCCTGTTTCTTAAGAAGGAAGACATTACACACTTCACTCTTTGGGTGGAGCTGATGACTCACTTTTTTAATTTGTGAAACCATAACTATAATAAGCATTCACTCTTGTTACAGTACTGCTATGCTAAACTGATATTCGATTTCAACAATTTAATTACTTTGAACAAAAACTAAACATGAAATAAAACGGATTCAAACTCACGTTACTAGCGTATTTTTGAATAAAGCTATTATTTAGTAGGCTACAGCGGGTCGTCTTTCGTGTGATATTCCAAATGTAACCTGTGTTTCCTGTTCGTTTCTAATTCGCTGCGCAGCCACAGAGAACATATTTTTTTACAAAGTTGCTTTCAATGTTTTAGCCTCTTAATACTTTTCTACTCTTATTTTTATATATTTTTTTAACATCCTGTTATTTATTATATTCTTTTAATCTTGTATCTGTATATGTTCCTCTGTTTGGCCCTCTTTCATGCTGCTCCTATCTTCATGTTAATTTATTCATATACTTTGTTTTAATGTGTCCCTTAAGCTGTCGTCTACATCTTGTATTATTTTATTTCTTTTTATGTGTGTAAAGCACTTTGTAACTTTGTTTCTGAAAAGTGCTATACAAATAAAGTTTATTATATTATTATTATTATTTTCTTTATTGCATCAGGTCTATTATCTACGCGTAACTCACAAGCCTTTGGTTCATTTTCCTTGTTATAACCTCTGATCCGCAAAAAACCATCGAGATAGGCTTGCATGCCTATGACTACCATAGTAACAGATGGCAGGTTATAACTACTTCATAATTTGTATCATTTTTGAAACCTACACTATACTTACAGTCATTGGCCAAATCAGAAATAATTAAATATCTGCGCTAACAGGCTAATCAAAACGCTCCTGAACAACACTGCCGCCAACTGGAATTATTCAATAAAACTTGCTTCCATAATATAGGCTATGTATGTATAGTAACTTGCCCATTAATTGAAATGCAGAAATCCAATAAAACCTCATTACGCAATGCATATGAATATAAGAGGAATATAAGAGTTCGTTATAACAGATAATCATAAATGTCCATATTATTTAATTCTTATCCTGCTATCTACCCAACTGTCATTGTTTGTAATGCATGTGGAACATTGCAAATACGATTTTGTTTCAGTGTACTATGAATGGTATGAGGTCAGAAAATGAAAAATCTAGTTTAGGAATCAAGCTTTTCCTAAATCGTGCTATAAATTTCTTCCTTTTTTATTTTATTTATTTATTTATTTATTTATTTATTTATTACTTTTCTGCGAATAGCTTGTGAAAGCGCGGGGGTTATAACTCTCATTTGATGCTTTAAGACATTAGTGCCCCCCTGAACACATCGCACTGTCACATTTCTCATTTGCTGTGAAGTGGTAGAACTGCGAACTTGGCAGCGCTTTGATTCTATGTTATGAGACAGATTTGAAGTCTTTCCAAACCGCCAGACCATCCCACCTCCCACCTCTCTCCATTCCGTCACCCCCTGAAAAGTCTGGCTTTAAATGCATCGGAGGGAACGCAGCTCAGCCATCGCCAGCAATTACTTCGAGGATGAGCGGATCGCGCGTAGACACTCGTGGGCAACTGTGAAGTAGTCGGAACCGATCGGGACAAACCAATTTTGGTTTTCGTAGAACATTCATCTACACTCTGTCATAGACAGCTAAGACAGGATATAGAATGGCACTTCTGAAGAAAATGCGGCACTTTTACCTCAGGAGACCCTCAGGCAAGGCGGAGAACAGACACTCTCTGCTCTGGGCTCTCGGTTTCCACAAACATTCTGCAAGCCAGTCTCAACCAACAGTTGAGGAAAATGTGCTGCCCGGAAACAGTATTCCTTCGGCAGCAGCAGTCGGACAAGACACTCCAGTAAAGACACTGAAAGATATGCCAGGACCAAGCACTGTCAGTAATATCATTGAGTTCTTTTATAGAGACGGTTTCAGTCGAATCCACGAAATACAGGTAGGTCTGGTTTACATTATGGACAGCTAACATAGCAAAACTACACTAAAGAGTGCATTTAGGGACACATCCATACTACACACGTGCGCGCACTTTGTTGCCAACTTACATTTACAGAATTGTTTATGATGGAAGTAAGCGCACAGGGCTCGGGCTCAACCAATACACGTCGCCACCTCCGTCTGTACGATACATTCTGTTCAGTGACATTATGCTAGAAGGAAGTACGTAGCCGAGGAATAAAATATTTCATTGACGTCTTTAGGCACGCGCAAGCCCGTGTCTCATGTACGGATGTCCTGTAGGCTACTTCTATTTTGCAATTGGAATTGCGCACGGAAAAAGGCGCGTGCTCAAGTTTGAGTTGCATAATTGACCTCTGCCCCACCCCCACAAGAGAAATTTGAGTACTTTGCAGGGGGTTGCCAATGGAAGAAAAAGAAAGTGCAACAATATATGTCGTGTAAAACCTTTGCTCATTCGAAATAGGTCATCTCCCCCAAAAAAAACTGTAAATTACGAATGTGGTCTGTTTGTCAGGATTAACGTTGCAGAAATCGCTGTGAACAATTCTCCATCAATTCAAACGTAAGAACATAATGTTATAAAGCAAACTAGGGGAAAAGGCAAACGAGGTTAAACTCCCTAGTTTAACTTCTTTATATGTGTAGGCTACTAAATTAGAAACGAATTCAATTGAAACGAACTCTGACCATATAGTAATTTAAATCCACGCTTTCGTGCCTATACAAACATCAAAGACCTTCAGATTTCCGCCCCGAAAAAAAACATACGTAGTACATGTCTCTTATTATTATTATTGTTATTGTTATTATTATGAATAATGTTTAGCTCATGTAGGCCATTGTTCGTCGGCTAGGCTACACAAGATTATTCCAGAGAAAAATAGAAAATCGCGCTTTTAAACCTCTAGTGTAACAGCTAATGCGTCAGGCCATGTACTGGTTATATGGAATTTATGGATTTTTAACTTTCTCTTGTCAGCTTTGGTCTATACTTTATACACCGTCAAACCGCAGCAGGGGGAATAGCAGTGACACAATGTCTATAAAACCGTAAGCATACATTTCAGAAGGCGGCTATTAACACCCAACTGTTTCAATTCAAAAAAATATATATAATAAATGTATTTTTGGGTTACAAACAATCATAAGGTAGGTTCACATATGTGAAAATCGAAGAGATGCCAGCACATTTTGTAAAATGTATTCTGGGTGGTGTTCGTAAATTTTGTACACAGTCTTTCTGATTGACCACTGGTGTGCCAACATCACCTTCGGCATATTCACACATCGCGAACATGCTAGCCATTGAAAGGAGATGCTTCTGGGCTGCTGTTTGAACTGCTGAAGGTATGTTTCCGCTCTTCAGTCACGTTTTTGGCCCCTTGCGGCATATCAGAGAAATAATATGCTTAATCTTGGTTGTTAGGAGGACCTCACAAGCGAACATCCTCGTGAACTCGAGGAAATGCACCAATGGAATGCGATTCTGTCGTTTTTCCCTGGCATATAACCTACGCATGTTTTTGGCTGGACCGCAACAGCGGGGCCAGCCCTACAAACGCGAATGTCTGTGACTGACTGAGTGATGAAGTTACACCATTGGTCGGCCGAGTTATGAAGTTACACCATTGATCAGCAGGAGAGGTCCAGCCATATATTAGGTTTTGACCGGGACTTGTTACATTACATTACATTACAGGCATTTAGCAGACGCTCTTATCCAGAGCGACGTACAACAAGTGCATTAGTTCCAGGTGCAGAGGTGCAAAAGAAACACACTAGAGCGAAGTAAAGTAAAGTTATAGTAAAGTACCGTTATAGTTAGTTTAGCCCATTGAATTACATAAAGTGAATGTAACAACCAGAGGTTTTACCTAATTTTATTTACTTTGAACAGTTGTACATCCATGGTGATCTCAGAAAACCAACTGATAATGTTCTCTATTATTTCAGACATAGAAGCCTTGAATGCCTGTTGTATGCTTCTAAAATATCACATTTTCTATAAATTGTGCTTCAGTACTACTGCTTTAAATTGGTTTGAGATTCCTAGAAAATGTTGCCACAAACCTGGAAGCTGGTGGCATCCATGGTTTTATTGTGAAGCTAAACTACGAAAAACACAAACGCATTTTGCATCTCAAAGAAACTGAGGTTTGGCATCTGTTGAATTTACTTGCCATGCTGAGAGAGATCAAATTGCACAGTGTTTATTCACATGCAGACACATTGTCCCCACTACACAGTGCCTGCTTGTCTCTCTCTTTCTTTCCCTCTCTCTCTGATGGCTCCTGCCAGTGCTCTTTGCAAGAAGGTACGGTTTCAAAGCAGTCCGTCCTTGTCACATGGGGATGGGGGGTTGATGGGTGTGGCCGTTTATGAGTGCCAAGAGGAAGTATGGGTACACAGAGCGTCCTTTGTGTGCATCTTGAGCCACCCAGTTGACAAGAGGCTTAAATGCAGACCCCTAAATACTGCAGATCAAATCACACGCAGCTGTGACGGCATTGTTCAAATATGGGCGGCTGCATTCAGTCTAAATGAATTGTCGTGTTTTTTATCTTCCATTAAAATATTATTATTATTATTAGTAGTAGTAGTAGTAGTAGTAGTATTAGTATTAGTAGTAGAAGTAGTAGTAGTAGTAGTAGTATTAGTAGTAGTATATTCTGCTTCCTGCACAGTATCACAAGTTCAGCAGTTACTGAATCCACCAACAGCACTGCAACAAGAAATGAAATTGCAAAAAAAACTTTCTGGTGTTCCAGCCAGAATACTATTCTAACACTCTTTACATGCAATTAGGGGAGAGGCATATTTCTCAGTAATGACAGCTGGTAGCCTGCAGCTCTCCCTGAAAAAAAGGCTTCTTTGGCTTGTCTCCATAGTGGAACCCTCTATGGTAGGTGTGAAAAGTGTGAAAGCTCCCCAGATCAAATCATTTTGCCCACCAAAGAACCCTAGCACCAAAAAGGGCTTCTCTATGGAGACACAGAAGAACCTCTGAAACCCTTTCTTTGGAGAGTGTGGACGCTGTAGGGTGTTGTTGGGATGCACAAATGCAGTAACCCACACCTCAGGGGAGCCTGGTTGACGTATTAACCCACAATAGCCCTGGGTTCAGCCCAGTAGTGTTCCACCACTGCAGACTCCTGGTCATAGTCAGCTAAGGACAAGACCCCAGCCATGACTCACACCCATGACTATGACACCATCTACGAGGGTTCGCCTTCTGTGTCAGTGGACACACTGTATTCAGCATCGGTGTTAACGGTCACATTGTTGAGCCTTTTGCGTTAACAGACAAAATGTTGTGCCCCCAGTGTTAATCTCAGTACCTCCTCTTTGCAGCAACAGCACAGTCAGAAGTACGGAAGAATCTTCAAGTCACGGTTCGGTCCGCAGCTGGTCGTGTCCATCGCTGACAGGGATATGATAGCCGAGGTTCTAAGGGCAGAGGGCGTGGCCCCTCAGCGTGCCAACATGGAGTCATGGAAGGAGTACCGTGACGAAAGGGGGCGTGCCACAGGCCTCATCTCCGCGTGAGTGTTTCACCTTTGACCCCCATCTGCTTCTGTTCACCTGAGCATCTCAGGGCTGGATTGGTGGCTTCTGAGAACTGTCTGTACAAACAAACAAAGACTTACATTTCATTTTATTCCACTTACATTGTTACTGAACAAAAAAAAAAAGTTTTCCAGATGGAATCTATTAAGCGTAAAACCCCAAAAGTTTTCAGGAAAAGCTTTCCCCTGTCCTCAGAATGCAGATGGAGAGAAACCAATAACAAAATAGCGATATTATTCTCTGGGTAAACTCAAAGGCTCTCTGGTGGTTTGAGGGATGGACTTTGCCAGGGACTACAGGCTTGGGGGTATGGGGGGTCT
Source organism: Anguilla pacifica (assembly GCA_039654925.1). Lineage (NCBI taxonomy): Eukaryota > Metazoa > Chordata > Actinopteri > Anguilliformes > Anguillidae > Anguilla > Anguilla pacifica. The sequence continues at coordinate 12,432,152 of CM077298.1, forward strand.
GAGTTTTACTGTAGTGATGTAGGGTAGGGGTGCATACTTTCTGAAGGCACTGTTGGTGGCATGGGTGGTTAAAGGTGACTGTGTGATTCTTGTACCCGACCAAAACCAGCGAAAAACGTTTTGAAATTTAGGAAATAAATTAAGAGGTAGATCAAAATAGAAAAATAACACTTAAGGTAGGTTGGTAGTGTTGACCCTGGGAGTCGACTGAAAGTCGTTTCATTGGCGGGTGCCTGATGGGCGTTACTTTTTCCGCGCTGAAGGGAAGGCGAGGATTGGCTGAAGATGCGGAGCGTGCTGAGGCAGCTGATCATGCGGCCGCGCGACGTCGCCGTCTTCTCCGACGACATAAACGGCGTGGTGGCGGACCTGGTGGCCCGGGTCCGAGCGCTGCGCAGCAAGCAGCCCGACGGCCTCACCGTGCTCAACGTCAACGACCTCTTCTTCAAATACGCCATGGAGGGTGAGGGACGCACAGGCGGGAGAGAGGGAGCCGCCGCTGGCCTGGGTTTGGGACGCACGGGCGGGAGAGAGGGAGCCGCCGCTGGCCTGGGTTTGGGTGCACGGGCGGGAGAGAGGGAGCCGCCGCTGGCCTGGGTTTGGGTGCACGGCTATCATAACACGTGTGTTCTACCAGTGTGAGGCTAGACTACACAGCCCAGCTAGCTGCACAAGGTGGGCTTGGTTTTAGACAGATTGTATGAAAGGAATGACAGCCGTGTAAGTTAACAGCACTTCTATACTGCAGGTGTTATAGGGAGAATTTCGATTCGGAATTAGTGTCATAACTTACCAACAAAAAATTAGTGATACCAATAAAGGGGTACAATTATGAACTTTGATCATAAATAATAGGAGGAATTTAGAGACCTGATTGAAGTCATACAACCTTATGCAAAATAAAAGTTATTCAAAAAGGAATCACAAAGGCTTAACATTTATAAAGAGAATGCTAGTAAAAAATGAAATGAAAAGACAATCATCAGAAGATGGGAGGAGTTCATAGTTTCTTCAAAGTGATGAAAGTAGGCAACCGTTAGGGTCGGCAGAACTGCAACCATTGCATCCTGTTAGGTTAGCTTGGTACCTAGTCCAGAGCAGTGACTGAACTGAAGTCCCGTGTCGGCGATGGGAATGCTAACAGACCCCGGGACGTTGGTTTGGGGCTGCAGGCATATCCGTGATCCTGTACGAGCGGCGGCTGGGCTGCCTGGAGGAGCAGATCCCCCGGCTCAGTCAGGAGTACATCGCTGCCCTGCACCTCATGTTCAGCTCCTTCAAGACCTCCATGTACGCCGGGGCCATTCCCAAATGGCTGCGCCCGCTCATCCCCAAACCCTGGAAAGAGTTCTGCCACTCCTGGGATGGCCTCTTCAAATTCAGTGAGCAGTATTATGGGCTGGGGGGAACCTTTGTTTGTTTTAGGGGGTGGGTACCCATAGAAGGGTGGGGGGGGGGCTTGTGTGTAGTTTGGTGGTTGGGACTCAAAGAGGGGAGGTGGGTACCCACAAAGTGGAGGAGGGCTTGTGTATAGTTTTGGGGTGGGTACCCAGAGAGGGAAGGTAGGGCTTGTGTCAAACCGACCCCTGAAATCTAGACCGATTAAAATTAACTCATGTCATCAACAAAAGCCCAATTAATTTCTCCATATACATAGAATGTAGAATCAGTGTAACCATCATGCATCCATGTGAGTCACCAGCATCAGGGTAGGCAGGAGCCCCTTGACACGTCTGTGTTTAGGAGTATTCGGTAAGAGTGGGGCCTCCGTTCTGTCTGTCCACAGGTCAGGTCCATGTGGACAGGAAGTTGTCAGAGATTCAGGCTCAGCTGGCTGCTGGGCAGGAAGTGAAGGGTGGGCTGCTGACCTACCTTTTGGCAACCAAGGATTTGACTTTGGAGGAGATCTATGCCAACATGACAGAGATGCTGCTGGCTGGAGTGGATACGGTGAGGACGGGGGACAGGTTGGGGGGGGTTGATGAGAGGGTGAGGGACTTCTTCCTCATCTACAGGGGTTTAAACAAAAACAAAAAGACATGCATTGCATTGGAACAAATATTATTAAGTAGTGCACTGAGGGAAACAGAGAGAAACCGTGCATCAGTATTGTCATTACACAGAATTAACTTAAAGTTAATCATTTGCCCACTTAATAAGCTCAAAACAAAAATCATCATCAATTACATTTTTGTTTAATGAAGCATCTCAAATGACCATGTTAATAGTCTACTTTTTATGTAACTGGTGCTCTAGGTCTACCAAAGAACCGTAAAATTCCTACATTTCTCTACATACAGAAAAGGCTGGGGCACAGGCTGGGATACACACCGATCCGAATGTGTTCACTGTTTGTGTCTTATGTACGTCAGTGGAATGAAACCTTTTGCGCACTTTAATGTATGTATTGTACATTTTATTTCTGATACTGATGCCATAACCAAAGTCCCTTCGGGAAAAATGACATTTTTCTCTTCCATTCAACCTGCGAACAAGAGACAGCAACGAAGTAACCAACGCCTAAACGAAAGAAGAAAAAGATCAAGTGGAACGTGAGACATGAGCCAACACCGAGAGAACACAAACGCCTTCAGCACACTTCCAGTCAAAGCTGAAAATGCAAAGAGTACATGAAGATTTCTTGGAAGGCTCAGCATTGAATTCACTCTTTGAACTCAGACCCATAGATTATACACTTTGTTTATTCAACTTTTTCCAGCCAGTTGGGCATGGATGAGAGGGGGAAATGGATGAGGTGCCTGCTGTTAGAAATAGCGTTGGAGTGAAGTGTGTGGTGGCTGGGGGTGGGGCGGGGGCATATCAACAGGGCAGTTTAAACTGTAGAATGGCCAAGGCTGTCTTGCTTTACCTCATTCTGTGATGTAAGACACAATTGATCATCACAGCTATCGTGACTAGGGCCTCTCGTGTCTGATCTGCGTCAGGTTGGTTTCCCGGGTGAGGATGGTTGGTGGTTCTCGTGCGCGAGGCTTAGTACTGCTCTTGGTTTTGGTTTGTGGTCTGTTTCTGTTCTTAGTTCTGAGGTTTTATACTGGAGTTGGGAGCTCCTGCTCCTGTTGCAGGGGGCATGAAGAAGAAGCTTGGTTCTTTGATGTGAGGCTTGGTTCTGATATGGGGGGCTTGGATGTGGTTCTGGTGTAGGGGGAGGGGGGGTACTTGGGTTTCAGCTCGACGCAGCTGCAAGCACAGCTGGCCGAGCACCAGGGTCAGGCCAAGGAAAGCGAAGCTGGGATTGTTCTCAGGGCTTTTGTTTCATTAAACTGATCAGTCTGGCAGTCCTGCACAGGGGGGCCTTTGTTTGCGCTGACTTCAAGAGCCGTCTGACACCTCTTAACGTCTCCCTTTACCCACAAGCCCCCGGGGCTGTCAGGGGGTGTTATGTGCCGTCAGATTTATGGGAGTCCGCGGCGACGCTTTTTCTTTTGTGCGCTTGGTCAAAAGGGCATGGCAGATTGGGCCGAGCCGGGCGATGCCCCATTGTGTCACTCACCTCTCTGTTCTGTTTGACGTGTCGCCAGATGAGGTGTTTGAGGTTATTATTGAAATGTTGGATGAGTTTTTCTCAGTGTGTGAACTCCAGGGCTGGCTTTCTTCTAATCCTTTTGTTTGTGGGGACCATTATGGCAGTTTCCATGGGGAGTTTCTGACCCAAGCCAAAGCTAATGCATTTCACGTTAGGGTAAATACGTCAAACAGGCTTGAGTCCAACTTAGACTTAAAACACAGGAGGGGCCTAGCTTCCTGCGAGCTTTGTCCTACACGACATACAACGCAGTGTGTTATCATTTTGGATCCACAACTAAGCGCCTTGTTTTGTATCTGACGCATTCAGTGTGAAATGAGGCGGCCATTACGTTTCCTCTCAGAACCTGACGGCTTCTCGTCTCCTCCCTTAGACTTCATTCACTTTGTCCTGGAGCGCCTACCTGCTGGCCCTCCACCCGCAGGTGCAGCAGCAGATCTACGAGGAGGTGGTGCACACGCTGGGGCCCGACAAAGTGCCCGTCTCCGAGGACATCCCCAGGCTGCCCCTCATCCGAGGCCTGGTGAAGGAGACGCTCAGGTGCTCCCTGTCGAACAGGCACACATGCAGGCATCGATGCAAGCAGACGTGCATGCGCACATGCAGGCATCGATGCAAGCAGGCGTGCATGCACACATGCAGGCATGGATGCAAGCAGGCCTGCATGCACACATGCAGGCAGACGTACAAGCATATACAAGCAGATGTGCATGCGCACATGCAGACAGGCCGGCATCCATGCACACATGCAGGCACACACACACATTTGTTTAACCAGGACAGATGTATTGTGGGTGTGCCTCCTGAATGTAATTTGACTAAAATGAGCTCTCTCCCTGCGTGATTCCTCATTATTATCCAAGACAAACCCCCAAATTCCAGGAAGCGGATGGGGGTTGAGAGGCTTGTGGGAAAGTTATGTGACTCACAGGTTCTTTGTTCTCTTCTACTCTGCTACTCTGCTCTCCTCTTTCATCCATCGTCTTACCTCTCCTGTGATCCCCGTCCGTCTGTCCGCTCTCTCAGGCTGTTCCCAGTGCTGCCAGGAAACGGTCGCATCACGCAGAGGGACCTCGTGGTCGGGGGCTACCTCATCCCTGCAGGGGTAAGAGCCGGTACACAGTGAATAAGAGCAGAGAGCCCGGCCTCAGACCGTTAGGATCGTGAGGCCTCAGAGCCTCAGAAACAGAGTATAATGTTTGGCCTCAGGGCCAGCATACAGAGTGTTGGCCTCAGAGCCAGCATACAGAGTGTTGGCCTCAGAGCCAGCATACGGAGTGTTGGCCTCAGAGCCAGCATACGGAGTGTTGGCCTCAGAGCCAGCATACGGAGTGTTGGCCTCAGAGCCAGCGTACAGAGTGTTGGCCTCAGAGCCAGTGTAGAGAGTGTTGGCCTCTGAGCCAGCATACAGAGTGTTGACCTCAGAGCCAGCATACACAGTGTTGGCCTCAGAGCCAGCATACAGAGTGTTGGCCTCTGAGCCAGCATACAGTGTTGGCCTCAGGGCCAGCGTACAGAGTGTTGGCCTCTGAGCCAGCATACAGAGTGTTGGCCTCAGAGCCAGCATACAGAGTGTTGGCCTCAGAGCCAGCATACGGAGTGTTGGCCTCAGAGCCAGCGTACAGAGTGTTGGCCTCAGAGCCAGTGTAGAGAGTGTTGGCCTCTGAGCCAGCATACAGAGTGTTGACCTCAGAGCCAGCATACAGAGTGTTGGCCTCAGAGCCAGCGTACACAGTGTTGGCCTCAGGGCCAGCGTACAGAGTGTTGGCCTCTGAGCCAGCATACACAGTGTTGGCCTCAGAGCCAGTGTACAGAGTGTTGGCCTCAGAGCCAGCATACAGAGTGTTGGCCTCAGGACCAGCATACAGAGTGTTGGCCTCAGGGCCAGCATACAGAGTGTTGGCCTCAGAGCCAGCATACACAGTGTTGGCCTCAGGGCCAGTGTACAGAGTGTTGGCCTCAGAGTCAGCTTACAGAGTGTTGGCCTCAGAGCCAGCATACACAGTGTTGGCCTCAGGGCCAGCATACAGAGTGTTGGCCTCAGAGCCAGCGTACAGAGTGTTGGCCTCTGAGCCAGCGTACAGAGCGTTGGCCTCAGAGCCAGCATACAGAGTGTTGGCCTCAGAGCCAGCATACAGAGTGTTGGCCTCAGAGCCAGCATACACAGTGTTGGCCTCAGGGCCAGCTTACAGAGTGTTGGCCTCAGAGTCAGCTTACAGAGTGTTGGCCTCAGAGCCAGCGTACAGAGTGTTGGCCTCAGGGCCAGCATACAGAGTGTTGGCCTCAGGGCCAGTGTACAGAGCGCTGCTGTGGGGATCATGTTGCCTCATTACTGTGAGATGTTGGACGTTCATTCTCAAGGGTTTGTTTTGCTGGTTCTGACTAAACAAGAGTAAACACATTGTTCAACACACACAAGCCGAAGCTTCAAGTTACACAATTGTCCTGTAAGTGAATAAATGTGAAAACTTTGAGGGCTAGGAAAATATTACTCATGCAGCCCAAGCATAAAAGCGCAGGGTTTTGCTTCTCAGTGGTTGGTGCCGCCGTACGTGAGGGTCCTGCTTAAAGGCGTGTGATGCATTGTGGGTCCACTCAGCCGGTCTCCCTCTCTCCACCGCAGACTCAGCTGGCCCTGTGCCACTACAGCACGTCCCTGGACGAGGACAGCTTTCCCGGCGCCACGCAGTTCCAGCCGCAGCGCTGGGTCAGGAGGGACCCCACCGACCACGTGGACAACTTCGGCTCCATTCCCTTCGGCTACGGCATCCGCAGCTGCGTCGGCCGGCGGATTGCTGAGCTGGAGATGCACCTGGCCCTCACGCAGGTACACCTGTGACCCATTCACTCTGTGACCCTCACACAGGTACACCTGTGATCCATTCACTCTGTGACTCTCCCTCACACAGGTAAGCCTGTGATCCATTCACTCTGTGACCCTCACACAGGTACACCTGTGATCCATTCACTCTGTGACTCTCACTCACACAGCTACACCTGTGACCCATTCACTCTGTGACACTCATTCACACAGGTACACCTGTGATCCATTCACTCTGTGACACTCACTCACGCAGGTACGCCTGTGATCATGTCCCTTTGTGACTCTCACAGGTACACCTGTGATCCTTTCCCTCTGTGACTCTCACAGGTACACCTGTGATCATTTCCCTCTGTGACTCTCACTCACGCAGGTACGCCTGCAGCTTCTCTCTTTACAGATACATTACATTACATTACAGGCATTTAGCAGACGCTCTTATCCAGAGCGACTTACACAATTTTTTTACATCGTATCCATTTATACAGCTGGATATATACTGAAGCAATTTCGGTTAAGTACGTTGCTCAAGGGTACAACGGCAGTGTCCTACCCTGGAATCAAACCTGCGACCTTTTGGTTACAAGTCCAGTTCCTTACCCACTGTGCTACACTCCGTCCTGTGCTATACATACTTTTCTGTGTTTTACAGTTATATTCTGGCATTCACAAACTGTGTCCAGTTTTGTAAAGTCATACATGTGCTTAACGCGTGCTTTTTTCTAAATCTTTAAGCTGGGGTAACTGCTTACATAAGGAGTAGTGTCACAAACAGTTTGATGGTGGAATTTCTGTTAAAAAATAGCGCTTGAGGAAAGTGTAGCAGGCATGAATCCATTGCTGTAAACACGGAACGCCTTGCGCTCCTGTTCAGCAGTATGCTGGTGCCTTGCCCAGCCGTAGTTGAGCTAAAGGAAAGACAAAGCGGTGCTCTGGTTTGTGATGCTGTAATGATGGGCTGGTATGGTTTGTTGCAGCTGATCCAGAAGTTCCGTATCCAGGTGTCACCGCTGACCCAAGAGGTCCACGCCAAAACCCACGGGCTGCTCACCCCCGGCGCTCCCATCAATGTCCAGTTTGTGGACCGGCAGTAGGGCCTGCTCTGCTCAACCGCCATGTAAAGCACTAGGCCATCTACCCCTGATACCCCTCACTGTGGGACAGGGGTATCACTTTTACCCCTCACTGTGGGACAGAGGTATCACTTTTACCCCTCACTGTGGGACAGAGGTATCACTTTTACCCCTCACTTCAGGACAGGGGCAACATTTTTACCCCTAAATGTGGGACAGCGGCATCAGTTTTAACCCTGAATGTGGGACAGGAGTATCAGGGTTAGCTATGTAGGCTGCACTGCATTCTCCTCCTCAGCCAATCTCACCCACAGACTGCCTAGCCCCAAATGAGTGTGCCAATGATGATGATGATGATGCTGATGATGATGATGATGATGACGATGATGACCCTGAACCAATCCCAGTGAGGATCACACTTCAGCCTCCTCATTCTTCCTTCTCTTCCTTTCATCTTCACAAAATAATCTTAGTTAGAACAAGAGAAACTGTTAGACATTGTAAAGTGAAGATGCTCAGGCGCTGATTGGCATTGTAGTTGATGACGAAAGACAAGTCAGAGGATGTCTGTCAGCTTAACGGGAAAAAGACCTGCCTCCTCTGACACTGTCCCACAAAGAGGAGCTTTTGGTTCGGTCAAGATGACATTCTGTCTGATAAATTTAACAGTAACTGAGTTTTGTAGGTACTGTATGCTTATAACAATGGCATTTTGATATGTTAATTATTAGGATCACTATGACATGTCCTTAAGAGGATGTACTTAATGAGTAATCGATTACACCATCAATTCCAAAGATATTAGGATATGTAGTCTCCCATATTATTTTTACAAGATTAAAATATGGACACGTATTCAGTTTGTGTTTCCTAAATTTCATATTACATTTTATGCATTGATCTTCAGAGTACCAAATACACCAAGCTCTTATGAGTTCATGTAGTCTTTGCAAACACATAGACACACAAAGAACTCACAGATAAACGTGTTTTGTTTCATTTAGTTAAATTTCTAATTTAATAATTTCTGTTTTGATCTTTGGTAGATGTAGATCCATTATAATTGGCATGTTGGATTTATTTAACAAGTCATCACAGCTGCTCGAATGTGGGATAGACCAGCTAATGAAAGACATTTGGAAAAATGAACCTGTTAAAGCTCTTAAGAATGGAACTATTTAATGGTGGAGAGTAGGCCTAGGTCTAAAAGTGTGTGCATGTAATTGGGAAGGAAATGCAAACAAATGTGGCAAAAGCTTTAGCATGTTGGCTGAAGGAAACTGTTACTCTAATTTAATTCACTGTGTCTAATTTAATCCGTGTCATTAAAATTGATGACCCCCAGGACTAACCATGTATGTTTCACTGAACAGAAGAGTCTGAATGTTCAAATGCTTATTTGAAATTAAAGTGCTTTGTAGGAACTGTGAGATGGCTTTGTTACTTCTGTATGTTGGACTGTGCTACCTACAATTGAGGTTTTCGAAATGAGAGACCAGTGCTTCAAACTGCTCACTGAATTCACTTAAAATGTATGCAGTTTGAAGACATGACTTCTGGTACAATGATCAAGCCCTCAGGTAAACGTAAAACATGCACAAATCGCTGTAGACCCTTTAATGTAATCCTGCCGTCTAGTGGTTTGGCTAAATTACTGCATCACATTGGTTCAGAGGGACCAGCAGACGTATCAATACTTTAAAATCCCAGTGTCTCCTACTTTATAAATTGGCACTGCAGCAAATTACCAAACGACTAATCGATTTTTTTTTAAAAGAATATATTATGTATCTTCCTAATATGTATCGTGCGCATTTTCCTCAGTGCCATGCTCACTTCTATCTGAAACCATTCACCTCAATTCAGGGTCATCAAAAATAATTAATACAGCGTCACAACGTAAGGGCATGCGTGAACGATTAAGAACAATCAACATTTTATTTATATAAATGAGCTGACCTTCAGTCCTGTACCTTGGTGATATTTGATGCAAACGTCGGAGCTGAAATATCACTCAACTAGTTCACATCCATAAACTACATGGTTGTGTCTGTGTTGAGGATCGCACTCACATACACAAGCACTGTATATTGCATGCCTGACTTTTCAAACCAAGCAAAATTAATAAATTACCTAAAGCCTATTTGCAACGTATTTTGTTTATAATATGTAGCCGGGATCGTGCACGTTATTTTTTGTGGGATGAATTTGGTAGTGAGCATGCAGCCAGAATCACATTAATTGCACAGTAACTGTTTCAGGTTTGTGGCAAAATGTCGTTTTGCCGTCCTTTACAAAGATTTCTTCGCCACCTAATTTGTACATTAAGTCACGATGTTCACTTGGCTTTGAGTAGTTCCTGCTGTGCACTTATGAGTAAGGCCTGTAAGTTATATCCAAGAATGCCTTTCCCTGTCGGGATTTTAAAAACAGGTGCTCTTTTTTTTAACCTCACGTGACAAGAAGTGTCACTCAAATCTAACAGTAGCTGTCCCTGGTGCTGAACAACCCAAATGTTGTAGCCTATGACTTCAGTTTAACCAGATATTAAAATGTAACAATCAGCTCAGATTGTTCGGGGTCTAAACTCAGAAAAACTGCCTACGCCTAAAAAAGGGATTCCACATGTCATGGCGTTCATATGTTGTTAGTAACTCTTGAAACGCTTATTTTTTGGTTTGAAGAATTTTCGCGGGACTTCCCCGATAGGTTTGTTTTATTCTCAAACTAAAACTATGCCCTTACACAGGCGATTTCTATCAATCAGACTGAGGAGATAAACCGTGGGTTTGTTTTCATAAAAAGGACATTGTTAATGCAGCGAATATTCAGCGAATAAGATGAATAAACCGCCGCTGTCTTACGTCCACTTCATAAACATAGAAACTATAAAAAAATCAATGCATTGATAGGACATCGTTCATACGACCACATTAAGACATTCATCTGTGGGCATAGTGTGAGACCCTAGGGGATAGGCTAGTTCCCTGTGTTTTTCTCGCGCAGTTTTCATGATCTGTAAAACACGAGAACCTCTGACGCTACCTCTGACACTGGACCACTGTCGTCCTCTTTGGGTCTAACATACTGTGCTTCCATCTGCTGGACAAAAGCGATATTAGGCTATCCGGGGAGATTCAGGGCGCCTCGAAACTGAAAATATTTATTAAAAAATGATTTTCTTTGCTGTGTATGTGGAAAACATTTTTTGTGCTTGCCGCCTCCCTCTACAGCTATCCCTCTGCATCAGAGCCATAAAACTCGACGTTATAGCTCACAAAAATAAATCAACAATTCAATTTAACTTAATTTTTTAACATTTAGCAATCCCCAGTGTGAATTTCTGACAACCTACAATACAAACACCGAACAGGGCGGAACTATTTCATTGCCTTACACAGATGCATTCTGTTGCGTTACCAGGGAACATCATTCTGTGTCTTTAAGAGGCCATAAAACACAGTACGAACGCTGGGAAATTGCTCCATATTGGGCCGACTGTTCCGTAGCTTCATGCTTCGGATGAGAGACAGCACGAATACCAGGGTGGTCTGATTAACCTTTTCTAGAAGGGTATATTTAAATACCACTTTTATTCAAATAGAAGGACATATATTTGCGAAACTTGGCGTTTTCAAACCTTTAAAAATCAACGGAAAAGGCGTAGAATTGGCTATCTAGCTCTAGCAGACCGTGTGGTGTGCCTTTAAGAAGGTTCACCACCCCCAACTGAACGTAGTACCAGAGCACAGTATTCGCGGTAGCTACGTCCGTTGTTTTTTTCTCTCGACGTTTTTGTCTCTTCATTATCATCTCACATCCCATTTTATTTGATCTGCTTGTTGAGCCTAAAGGAGGCAAGATGGCAGAGAAAGGAGTCACTGCAGGGAAACTGGCAAGCAATGTACAGAAGAAATTAACCAGAGCGCAGGAAAAGGTAAGGGGTATGGGATAGCAATCAGTAGGTAAAGGCTGCTACATTTAGCTTATGTGGTTGCGGCAGAGCAATTTGGGGTTACCTTTTCCCAATTGTCAGAGCACTCGTGTGATGCCTCTTAGATGCTGTTCGCGTGCTCATGAAAGACAAATGATGGGCTGTGCGTTCTTGCAGGAAGAGTAGTCTGGAAAATATATTTTTTAAAGCTAGATTTTGTAGCAATATTAACCCGTTTTCTATATTCGATAGCTAGATAATTCATTAACGCGCAGAATTGTCCATCAGAGATGTGCTGTTGAAAATATTTCTTATAGCTATCTAATATGCGGGCTTTCGATGGCTGGCTTGTTTGCAATGTTTTGAATGACTGTTAGTCACCATTATGTTTTCATCTTTGGGCTCTGTCAGCTAGGCGACATTTTCACCACACATCGTCATTTCTGGTTGTTAGTTTTTTCGTACAAGGCATTTTGCGGAGTCCTCATGGAAGCATCCAATGTCATAGGACTTATGAGTCATGTCGTTAGAGGAAGATTTCCATTTCTTGAGGACTTACTAGCACAATTGTAAAAGCGCTCTTGTTCTAACGTTAGCCAGCGTTCTATTGCCAAGGTGCTGAACGGGTTTCACTGTTCATTGCTCGACGAGGAGTTGACCGTTACCGGCGCATGAAAATGTAGTTTCAACGTCCCCTCATACTCTCGGCTGCTAGGATAACCGGGATTTCCAAATTGATTATCCTTATAGCTTCGTATGCGGCTTCCTGTGTGGTTGTTAAGCGCAAAAGGGGGGTTGAGGTTCGGAAATTATTCAGCTGCAGAGGTCGATTGAAGTCAGCGAGCTCCTGGTATGCATGCTTCAGACAGTATTTATACATCATTATTTTCTTTAATGGGAAGATGTACCAGCGTTCGCTGACCCAATGGGCACATTCGGTTTGTAAACCAGATTCTACAGATGGACACTCTGAGAATTCTCTGAGCCTCGGTCTCCTCGTTTGGTCATCTTGCCAGCACGTTTAGTGGAAGCTACAAATTGTAAAAGTACTCGCAACGAAGTATTTGTAGGCTAAATAGGTTGTATTTTGGAGAGAGGTAAAACTACGAAGAAAAGGGGAACCCCCTCCCCCTTTCCAGTATGGACATGGGGGGAACCCTCCCCTCCCCCTGCACAAATGGCCGGCCATGTCAATGCTGCAGTGCAGAGCAGGCCCAGTTATGTTCGCTCGAGCTTATTTACGTCCGTGTGCGTTTGATGCGAATCATCACGCTGGTTTGGGGGGTTGGCCAGTCCATCTCTGGGAAAGACTGTAGAGTCATTACAGCCCCCGCCCCTTCTGTTTTAGAGCCGGTTGCCCGTTTGACGCAGGGAGAGGGAAGCCCTCAAGGTTGTTCAGGATTTCATGTCCGCGGCAGCCGTTCTGTCCTCGTACACACTCCTACTCTTCCTGTTCTTCAGCCGTATCTGTGACCTCAAAACTGTACGCCCAGAGAGCACACAGAATCCCTATAGCAAGTCTGAACAGTGTTCAGGTTTATACTGAGGTCCATTGATCGTCTGAGCTCCCTTCAAAATCTCATTTTCAGGTAGTAGTAAGCCAAGCCAGATGAAAGTCTAAAACTGAAAGTGTTACCCAACCCTACGACATGCACAGCAACATTGGTGTAATTTAGACATAATTAGGAGGACAACCCCTAATTAATGACAGGCACGTGATTAACACAGCTGAGGTATGTGAAGGATGCATTTTTTGTCCCTCCTCCAATCAATGTAGAGAGAGCCTACCTTCTCAAACCTACAACCACCAGAGTTCAAATCCATCCACCGCACATCTGTGATGGTTTGCATACACATTAATTGCCCTCAAAAGTTTGCTATTAAAACCATCTTGAGATTTCCCATAAATCTTTCCTTAAAAGAAAAGTTCACTTTCTCAAGTTTTAAAAATGTATGATTTCAGTTTTAGTGTAGGCCTGTGTTTTCAGTTGGTCCAGGCAGTTTTTCTTCGCAATGAAGGATATTTTACAGGTTCTGATGATCTGCTGGCTTTTCTAATGGAGGGTGTCAGGGCAATTGTAAAGCAAGAAAATATACTTAAAATAACATGAAGGTAGGCTGAACAGCAATTCTCCATTAAAAATCAAATAAATTTAAAGTTCCAGAAAATGAAATATGCCCTTTAAACTTGAACTGAACCAATTTTAATGCACTTTAATTTCAATTACAATTATGTTTTCTACCTATTTGCTAAAAAATAACTTAAGCCTAAATATTTACCAAGCTTAAGTTTAAAATTAACCATTTCAATAATACACATTGAGGAGAAATGAAAGTGAGTTAAAACCTTTTGACCTGTGGAGGGATCTAAACTGTGAATTCACTGTAGAAGAATTTGAAGAAATATTAATTTGATCATTTTCACACTCTCACATACACACATCTACTCTGTGCACTCTCACATACACAAATCTACTCTGCACTCTCACATACACACATCTACTCTGTGCAGTCTCTCATACACACATCTACTCTGTGCACTCTCACATACACACATCTACTCTGTGCACTCTGACATACACACATCTACTCTGTGCAGTCTCTCATACACACATCTACTCTGTGCACTCTCACATACACACATCTACTCTGTGCAGTCTCTCATACACACATCTACTCTGTGCACTCTCACATACACACATCTACTCTGTGCACTCTCTCATACACACATCTACTCTGTGCAGTCTCTCATACACACATCTACTCTGTGCACTCTCACATACACACATCTACTCTGTGCACTCTGACATACACACATCTACTCTGTGCAGTCTCTCATACACACATCTACTCTGTGCACTCTCACATACACACATCTACTCTGTGCACTCTCTCATACACACATCTACTCTGTGCAGCACTGCAGCTATTGAAACAGAAGTTACAAATGTCAAAAAAATGTTCAAAATGACACCTGACTTCCAAGGATGGAAGTAAGAATAAGCAGTTTTTTTGAAACCAGCTGGCTTTCCAAAAATACGTTGGGTGATAGATGGTGTACACGTTTAAATGTTCCCAAACAAGTTGGTGCACCTAATCACTTCACTGAAAGAGCAAATCAAGTATATCAGGGAAATATTCAATGCTACCATACATTAGCTCTTTAGATCCAGGCAAGACTCATGAGAAAAGAAATCACATGAAATGTAGGAAAGAAGTCAAATGTAGGAAGTGGTTTTTTTTCTCGCTGTCTACTGGAACCACATGCTGTTTCCGTGGTAACTGAGGAGAGCATTTGTCTTTTAGCCATTGCTTCATACTGAAGTCTACACTAAAACCTAAACCCAGATCATGTCAACTCAATGGAGAGTCTCAACAGAAAGTGCTCTGTAGCCCAGGAATAGGTTTAATCTGGCTCTGGGAAACTGACCAATAAAAGGTCAGCTTTACAAAAGCAAACAATGATTTCCTTTGGGTAAATCATTTTAATGACTAGGGGTGATACTCTGAGTTGATTCATGCGATTAGGTTCTGATGTTGTTTATTCAAACCCTGTCCCTCACATACCAAGGTTCTGGCACTGTCAGTACACTCATGGCTCAAACCCTTCTTATCATACTCAGAGGATCAGACACTGCCTGCACATTCATGGCCCCGCCCCATCACCTATTTCTGTCCCGTATACTTCTTGTAGGATGTATTGGGCATTACTGAATACCCCACAGGGTGACAGGACGCCAGTTGCTGGTCTGTTCCCCTGGAACCCCAAGGAGAGAGGTGTGGAGGCTTGTCTGTGTGATATCTTAGGTTCTGGACTGAAACTAAACACCCAAATTGGGCACCATTAAAACAGAGACAGTAAACCTGCACCTACCCCTCCCCCATCTCTCCCGCCTTTCATCTGTCCGCAGCTTTCCTGTTAAAGGCCCAGACCTGAGGGGTAATTACACCCATATGCAGCGATATCTGGTCTTAGGGGCAGATGCGTGTGTGTGGGAGGCAGGCTTGGACTGAAGGATTATAGCTCTCCTGAGTACGAGCTGAAAGGGCTAGAATGGTGGATACGTGCCCAGCAGACTGCTCACACAGCAGAATGTTCTGATGTAATTCTTATAAAGAAACATTCTGGTGATGATTAGACTGAAGAAGTAAAAGAGTAGCCTAACTAACGTGAAGACTTTAAGGAGTGCCCCCCCCCCCAGGAATGTGTGTGGCAGAGTGCCTGGGATCATCTTGGGATCATAAATCCATGGCTGCTCTCACAGACCGCCCTGTGCAATGGAAGTGGGGAGGGGGTAACTCACTGCAGTATTTTGGAGATGGGGTGCAGGGTCATGGGATGAACTGGCAGTGTGAGAGAGAGAGAGTGCAGCAGGGACGTCGATGGAATTTTCAAAGGCTGTCCATGTTTGCATGGAGACCAGCCGGTGGACCTCCTGGAAGCCCACTGTATTACTTCTCTGATCGGGTGAAGATTGTTGACTAAAACCTCCCTTTTACCCCTCGTCCTTGAGTCTCACGCAGAGGCCGTGATGGCCTTAGAACCACACGACCGTCACTCTTTCAGAGCCAGTCCAGATCGAATATTCGGAACACGACAGGCCGCAACTGCCGACTCTGCAAAACATATGGTTTGCAACATTCTAAAACTGATCTGTTCAATGTCTGAGATGAGACATTGTTTACAGTTACCATAGCAAATATTCTCTCTACTTCCTTGTTGACAGTCACTTCCTAGTTGGTTGCAATACACATCTGGAAAATAGCGAGGTCAATATAGCAAAAACGGATGAAAGTAGCAGCAATCGAGGGATGCTTGCAGGTAGCAGCAGTATTGTTAATAAAAGCAAAGCTTCGTAAAGGTGAGAGCCAAAGATCCAGACCTGGAGCCAGCAATGGGGGCTAGAGCACCCAGTATGCCGAGTGTAAGCATGGTTGTGCAAGGACCTCGTTTCACCATTGTTTATTAATTTCACCCATCTTTTTATTGTTTAGTATGCACACCTGTAAGAGCTGGTGTCACTGTCGATTCGGAGACGAAATACAAATAGTTTGGCTAGAAATGTGTAACTAAAGCACTGACGTACGTTGCCTTCTAAAACTAGCCATCTGCGATTAGACAAGAGGTATCGTCTGCAACTGCATACATTCTGAGATGGGGTGGTTCACACTGCTGCAGTCCATTTCTGCAACATTCTAAAACAGTTAAGTTGTGTCATGACTCTTTTGTCTGGCCTGGCCTTAAGGCCTTTTTAAAATATGTGGCCTAATTAACACGGCTGACTCCACTGTGTTCCTGAAACCGCAGGGCTCTGATTACAGCTTGTTCATTTCAGTTGTGTAGAATGTAGTTCTGTGTGAAGGCTCACAGTGTGACACAGATCAATCCCAGCAGCCTCTGACAGAGTGAGCCCCCAGCAAGCCAGCTTGTCCTGCCCCAGGGCTCCTGCATGCCTGTACGGCATCAGCCGCTGGTCTCTGGCTGCCTGGGCCAGGAACGGGTGACCAGATAGCCTTGTGGCTGGAGCACTGAGTCAGTGGGGCTGAGACCAGGGACTGGATAATGGTCTTACGGTGCCAGTCTAGAGGCTATTTCCCCTTTCTTTTTTAAAATTCTGCTGTCTTCACTAGTTGCTCTCAGGACTGGCAGAACAGTTTCACAGTGCAGTAGCGAAATGCAGTAGTGAAAGTGTGAAGCAGTGAGAGACTTCCGGATTAGTTTTTTTTTTCATCTCGTAACGCTTACACAGATTCTGACCCATCTTTTACCGTCATGAAAAGGCCACAGGAAATAACCAATCGAATGAGTCCAAGAGAAGGGGGCATAATATATTACTCCTGAATTATGAGATTATTACAGTCATGAAAAGGCGTTATGTTACATTCTGACCTAACACCAACATGAGAAAAACTGGAATCATTAACCATGATGTCAGTATAAATTATCCAATTCAGTGAGAATAGAGTGATACTCTAACCCCCAAAAAACAAAAACAAAAAAAGTAATGTTAGAAGGGCACATTTATTTTTACCTCAGAGTAACATCCTACTTTCAAAGTGAATCGGATATGAAGAACTACAAAGCATTTTTGGGTGGAGTAGTGAAAGGTTGGCTGGGGTGGGAAAGGGGATTTGGGGGAGGTCCTGTGGAGGGGATTTTTGTGTAATAGTACATGTGAATGTGAAAGTGGGGACCAATGGGTCGTATTTCAAAATGTACGAAAGACCTCAATTTGAAATTTGGTGCACTCATTTAATAAATGCTTTGAAGTGATATCTAAAAATAAGCAAAGCTCTGAGTAGCGTTTTGAATAAAAAACTCAAATGTGCGTGCATGCAGTGCTTACAAAGGTCAGATAGTATTTGTATACTTTGTGTGTGCATGTGCGTGTGTATGTAGTAATTACGGGGGATGTGCTCTTGCTGAGTTGCAGTTTATTAATGGCCATAATTCGTTTGTGGTGGAGCATTTCCTGTAAGCTGTGCTCAAAGGAAGTGAAGTCCCAAAACGTGGGCAATGCAGTGTGTCACTAGAGGACATCCGTATTTACAAAGCGTTTAGTAAAAGGAAGTGTTGTTTGTGTCATCTTGGCAGGGACCATTTATCTTTATTTAAGCAGGTAGGCAACCTGGGGAATCAGAGTGCAAATGCAAGCGATTATGTGCCAACCAGATATATGGGGTAATTAGCCGGGGAAATTTAGAGCCTGTTTTTTTGTGGGAATTTAGCCAGGACACCGAGGTTACCACCCCTACTCTCAGAAAAAGTGGCAATTTTGGTTTTTATTTTGTTACCACAGTGTGTCAGGACCAGGTTCAGCAACCCATCCATCCCATCTGCTTTCTACAGTGCAGCACCCCCATTGCTGTGCAGGGGCACTGGATTTCGGTTTGGTTCAGAGGGAGAAGTGCTCCCCATCCCTCCAGCTCCAATCTAGTTTTCTTTGGAGGTCTCACTTCCAAGTATGAACCAAACCCAAAGCTGCTCAGTTTTAGAATTTAGCAAAGAGAAGGGCACATGGTACACATCGTCTTTTTTCTTGTTTTTTAAAAATTTGCTTTCCCCAAGTCGTGTTTGAAATGTCAGTACTGCAGCATGTTTTCTGGAAGCTTCTGGCAATCAAATTGGTCACCACAATATTAAGTATGGAGGGTTGTTGGTAAATATCAGGATGAGAATGATGGTGTGCCGATTCCTCTATCAATTCTTGTGTGTCTGTGTTGTGTTGCAGGTTCTACAGAAGCTTGGTAAAGCAGATGAGACCAAGGATGTGGCGTTTGAGGAAGGCGTGATTAACTTCAACAAGCAGCTGGTGAGATTCGGGTCCCTCCTTCAGACCGTCCCCTCATTTCACCCTTTAACCTGAGCTAAGCAGTTAGGCAGATTTTAAAATCTCATAATCCTCTCAATTTTGCTACCAAAGAAGACAGAATCATGTTAAACGCAGGCAAAATAAAAAGGCAACTCATTTTGGAAAAGGCCAATAAGCTCAGAATGCCAACTGACTCCTTACAACAGACTTCTCTAATGTAACGTAAAAATGTCTATTTCTACCCAGGAATGAGGCCATCTTGTTGTGACAACGCCGAATCTAATGGTCCCCCGAGAAAGACAGTGTTGTCTGAACTATAGCCAGGGGATGGGGTTTGGGACATAATAAAATCCACCTTCCCAAACAGCAGGAGGCAGTAGTTCACTTGTCCTTGTTTTCTGAGACACTATTCAGCTCAAGAGGAAGAGAAACCACAGCTCACCCAGAGGAAGTGCTAAACAAAGTAGGGAACCCCTATAGACATTGCAGCTGTACAGTACCCTGCAGCATATCAGTAACCTTCACTCTTAAATTATGTAGCAGCTCTGAATAATTAATGCTTACTTATGTTTGTAAACTCTATTCAGTCAGCACTATAATTATATATACTGTTGACGGAGCACTCAAAAAGACATCATGGATGACTATCATTACTTATTTACCCAGTTACTTTTTCTCAGAGCTGACAAAGATATAAATATAGTCCTGACTTTGCTAAAGAATGCTCTCCTATCCTCTCCTAGCTACCAAAATGCTATATCTGCTCTGATCGTTCAGCTTTAGAGGTTGGGTACTGCAGCCCCTGCCTGCACCCTACACAGCGTGGAAGTTACATCTGTGGTTTGTGCAAATGACCTGGTGCTGCCTTCACTCACTGGCTTAGGACTACGGCAGCATCAAGCTGCTACAGCAATAGTGTCAGAACCTGGCCCTGGCAGTCATGTTTTAAAAGACTATATTTATGATCTTTTGTAAATTCAGCTACCTTGTAGCTTTATTGTCACTGTTAATTTACATTTTATGTCAATGATGCTTTTGCAATACAATGCTTGTGTGTAGTCATGCCAGTAAAGAATAACTGAATCTGAAATTCTGGACAAATCATTCTTTTTTAAGGCTATCTTCCATACTAATGCACAAGGGTGATATTTTTGTGGTTTGGGCCAGAGTGACATTGTATAATCCCCTTAATTTCGGGTATTATTTCTCTTTTTTCATAAACCAATAGGTAGTGGTGCATCATTGCTGTGGTTTCCTCCCTCTCAGTGTTAGGGTATGCAAATAAAAGTATGTTTGCTTGAACTGACAGTGTTGAACAGCTTTATCTTAAATCTCAGTGTTATTTATTGGGTGTGTTTCTAGGCAGAGGGCTCCAAGCTGCA
Source organism: Anguilla pacifica (assembly GCA_039654925.1). Taxonomy (NCBI): domain Eukaryota; kingdom Metazoa; phylum Chordata; class Actinopteri; order Anguilliformes; family Anguillidae; genus Anguilla; species Anguilla pacifica. Next base: position 12,452,219 of record CM077298.1, read on the forward strand.
GAAAGACCTGAGAGCTTACCTGGCAGCAGTCAAAGGTATGATGTCCTCTGTGTGCCTTTGTGTCTTTTGGTTGGTTGCATCTGCACAGCCTTACAACTCCTCTCTCATCCTGGCCAACGCTACGACCATTTAGGTTTCTGCCATGAGAAAAACAGACAGAATCGCGGAATTCAGTAATTAACATGAAACCCAACAAATCTTCAAAATGCATGTGTGTAACATCTGCTGGATTGTAGTGGAGGTGGAGTCAGCAACACCACAAAGTGTCTGACTGCTGCAACCTCTGAAAAACACTAAAAAAAAAAGCAACACAGTCAGCCGATTGAAAGACAAGCTGATTCTTTTTACTGTAATTTGGTTATTTGTTTGCTGTCGAGTTGTTGTTGAAAGCTGCCGCAGAGCTCTCTCTAATCCGGTTTTAAACTCCACATTACAATCATGTATTGGAAAGTCTACAACTCCCCAAACGCAAGGCCCCCCTCCCCTCCCCTTCCCTTCCTTTCTTTTGTCTCTGCTCAGCTCCAGATTCCCACTTTCAGTTTCATGTTATGTTTTTAGATGTCAGCGGTTAGGGTGTTTCTTTTGGTGGGGAGGGAATGTTGTCTTAGATGATAATCAGGAAATTCGAAAGCAGGAAAAATAGAACTGAGAAATATTTACACAGAAAAAAAATATCTGAAATGGAATTTAAGAGAAAATTAAATTGAGTTTATAGAGCCCGATAATATCCTACATTCTGCCTACAGTCAGACAAACCAGTGCAGTATTAGTAAGTGTAAACAATATGAAATATACTAGTATATAATCATACAGTTATTGTTAAAGTGTGTCTCTGCTGTCTCCCCACAGCAATGCAGGAGTCGTCCAAGCGTCTGCAGGAGTGTCTGGTGGACATGTATGAGCCGGATTGGAACGGCAAGGAGGACGTGGACTCCATAGTAGAGGTCTTTATCCTCAGTGCCACGTTTCTATATTTCCCTCAATCTCTCCAGAGCCCCTGAGCATCCACACCTCCAACCTTTTCTTTTTCTCTGTTTTCAGGTTTAATATTTTAAACATTTTCAGTTTCCATTATTGTGGTGACAGATTATGAGTCCGTATTGTCCAACTCCATGCGTGTGTGTTAGGACAATTCCTCCCTCTCATCAGCATGAACACTTTCTACCATTTTCCCCCTATCTCTCTTGCATTCCCTTCTCTCTCTTTCTCCACTCTGTCCTCCATCTTCTCTGTAAAGGAGATGTAAGAGCAGGAGCAGGATATCATGGAGGTAAATGTGCTTTGTTCCCCAGCCCCCAGCGTGCAGCGATAAAGCCCTATTCATGTGGGAGTAGATTTGCTGACATTTCTAAGGTATTTGTTGGGAGTGGAGCTTTCTGGTAGAATACACTGGGTAATTAGGCCCAGTCCCATGTGAACAGAGCTGTAGACTGAGGACCATTTAGGCTGTGTTTGAGCTGCTTTTCCTGTATTTAGTTTTCTCCTTTATCATATCTTTCACAAGGCTGCAATTAGAAGCTGAGGAGGTTGGCTGAAGTCCTGTGTGTGTGTGTGTGTGTGTGTGTGTGTGTGTCTGTGTGTGTCTGTGTGTGTGTGTGTGTGTGTGTCTGTACAACGCTCTATTTGTGTTACAGGACACTGACCTCCTCTGGACAGACTTCCATCAGAAACTTGTGGACCATGCCCTGATCTCCATGGATACGTACCTGGGCCAGTTCCCGGATATTAAGGTGAGGAGGATTGTGGGACTGATGTTTTGCTCTGTAGCGCTGGCGGCCGGCTCACCGCCTCTCTGTCCCCCGCAGGCACGCATCGCCAAGCGAGACAGGAAGCTGGTGGATTTTGACAGCGCGCGACATCACTTCGCTGCCCTGCAGAAGGGCAAGAAGAAAGACGAGGTCAAGATGGCGAAGGTAATTCGCCCCCGCACCCACAGCACCTCCGGCCAAACGGTGCCGCGGTGCATGTCTGGTGGAAATCGTGGTTCTCAGCAGAGGAGGTGCAGGACTCTGCTGCCTGTGTCTGTGCTGACATTGCAATCGCAACGGAATTAACCAGTACCCGTACAAAAAATAAAACTGCTGCAGCTGAAGGGATTCTGTGTATGCGTGTTTGTCTATGTATGTGTGCATGTACACGTGCACGTATTTGTAAGTGTGCGGGCAAGGGTGTGTGTGTGTGTGTGTGCGTGCCTGCATGTCGGTGTGTGTGAACCACAGTTCTGGGCTGTACATGTGTACGCTTCCTGGTTTTCTGTATTCATAGAAATGTTCAGAATGTGTATCGTAAATTCAGGACCATGTATGGTCAACAAGCTCCTTGTTCATCAGTGTTACACGCACTTCTTACCTCTCTCTCTCTCCTTCCCTCTCTTGCTGTCTCTCTCTCTCTCTCTGTGCACGGCCAGCCGGTCTCGCTCCTGGAGAAAGCGGCTCCTGGCTGGGCTCAGGGCATTCTGTCAGCCCACCATGTCGCTCAAACTAACCTGTCAAGAAACCAGGTGACTGTGAGCAATCAGCACCTCCTTACCTACCTCTGCACGCTGCCTCCCGCTAGCCCAATGCTAATGCTAACACCTCACCTCTGCTTGCAACTCTCGGTCAGGAGCACACCCTCCCAAACAGATGGGAAAGTGCGCATTTACATTAGAGCATTTTATTTACCAACAGGGAATACATCAGTCAGATTAACAATTGTTAAGTGGTAGCCCATTTCATACTGTCATGTATTGTCCTTGTGATTTGTACAGAATTTGTATTTATCACCTAATCATTTTCAAAATTATGAGTTCTACGATGGGGTGTTTTTTTTCTTTGCAACAAATATGTCATTTGCTAAAATTGACATTTCTCTTCTATAGTGGTCAGTCTGTCCATTTTTGAAAACAATGCATTTGTGCTTGTCTGTGTATGCATGTGCATGCTTGTGTGCGTGTGTGTGTGTACATGTGTGTGTGTGTGTGTGCATGTACGTGTGTGCGTGTGTGTGCGTGTGTGTGTGTGTGTGTGTGCGTGCGTGCGCACACGTGTACGTGTGTTTCCAGGCAGAGGAAGAATTGGGCAGAGCTCAGAAGGTCTTTGAGGAAATCAATGTGGACTTGCAGGAGGAGCTTCCATCTCTGTGGAACAGGTGAGCCACACCCACACCTGGGAGAGAGGGTGGTGCTGAGGGGTAAGGTGTAAGGCAATAAAACCATGTAAAATGCTGTATGATGCGTGTGTCAGTCTGTCTCAGTTTTTTTTTCTTTGATGGGGGCCTGAATGGTCAATTAGGAATCTGTAACCAGAACAATTATACAAACTTTGAATTGTACTGTAAATATTTTGAAAAGTAAAATATGCCCCGGGCACTGATTGGGCGATTAGGCCTTGCTCACAGTTGGCTTTGCAATTGATCCCAAAGGTGCTGAATGGGGTTGATGTCAGAGCTCTGTGCAGGCCAGTCAAGTTCCTCCACACCGTTCTCAACAAAACCATTTCTATATGGACCTCACTGTGTGCCTGGGGGCACTGTCATGCTGAAGCAGGAAAGGGCCTTCCCAAAAGTGTTGGGGAAGCGCAGAATCGTCTAGAATGTCATTGTATGATGTAGCATTAAGATTTGCCTTCACTGGAACTAAGGGCCCTAGCCCAAACCACAAAAAACAGCCCCATGCCAAGCGGTGTCCAGATATTTTTAGTCATGTAGTGTGTTTAAATAATCTGTAATTTCCTCCTCTTTGAATAGAATGACTATATTTGTGAGGGATGTTCGCCAGAGCAGTCCTTAGCGCTGACCACACACAAAGGAATGTGGGAAAGTCAAATGTCAGCAAAGTTGTGGGTAAGAGGAAAGCACCACGAAATATGTTCTATTAAAAATAAAAATTCTCTTCCCCTCTCTACACTCAGTCGCGTTGGCTTCTATGTTAACACATTCCAGAGTGTTGCTGGTCTGGAGGAAAAGTTCCACAGAGAGATGGGAAAGGTAAGAGGCTGCCCTCCTTCCATAGTGTGAATGTGTGAATGATTGGTTGATTAATTAAGCAAGTAAATGCAGATTTTATGATACCACCTCATGTTGGTATTATGGCCAGTAAATCTGCTGCTTGTATTCTGAGAAACTGTTGATAACTGTCTTTCTCTTTCCCTTTGTCCATCTATCTGCAGCTGAACCAGAACCTAAATGATTGCTTGACCAAACTGGAAGAGGAGAACCAAACTGGGTGAGCAACTTAGACATGACAATTGACGGTCGGTCACCTACTTGTACATCTGCCTTTTAGATACTTGTCAGAGGTTGCTTGTATACACATGATTACTCCAGCAGAAAGTAGTCTCATAAATTTACCAGACCTCTTACACCTGGTCACACAATCTTTGTCCTCTCTTTGCACACCTGGGTCACATGATCTCTGTCCTCTAAGCACATGACTTCTGTCCTAATTCTCGCCAGGTCCCATGTTATACTAGTAAATATCCTATGCTAGCAAGGTGTGAAAATGTTGTTTTTGAGGCGGTGAACATATTTACATCCCTCACAGTCAAGCAGGTACAGTGGATGTGAAGACAGCTGGATCAGTGAAGAGGTACTGAAACAGCACTGGGGATGATGAGCTTGCTGCTGTGCTTTTTTTAATGCATGTCTGAGCCTGCGATTGATTCGCCACTGCGTGTGTTGCACTTGAGTTGCAAAGGATGAATGCATGCGCACATTGTAAAGGTGTGTGCTTTGAGAATACACAGCTTCAGGTTTGTGAAGAAGTCATTTGTGTGCTCAAAGTTGTGTTTTTATGCAAGTTTTCAACATCTTACAACTTAGCGTAGTTTAGGTTTACTGGGTATAGCAAGCATGTTTGGAGTCAGCTTGCTTGTTAATGGGTGGATTGGGGGTGAATGTCTGTAGTAACAGGTGCAGAAGAGGATGTTTGCATGACCATGGTTAGGTTGGAGTGAGTTTGCATGCTAATGGGTGTGTTACAGAGATACGTTAGAGTGAATTTGACTGGTGATGGCTGTGTTAGAGGGGACCTGCAGCCATGCTGGAGTAGACCTGCATGGTAATGGGCGGGGTTGCATGGTCAGACATGTTGTGATTGGATGACTGTTTTTCTTGTGTAACCTTAGCCAAGCTCAGCTGCCCCTGAGTGGGGGAGGGGCAGGGAGGGGGGTTACAGTGCAGAGGGCACACGTGTGTGAGTCCAGACAAGCCAGAGTGCATCTGGTCACGGTGGGACATGGCAGTGATGTGTGTGTGTGTGTGTGTGTGGGGGTGCTGTTGCTTATTGGTAGGTAAGTAGTTTTTCAATGAGTGTGAGGGACCAGAGATGTTCCTTCAGATGACTTTGACCTTAACGATGCGATGATGACTCACACATTGGACGACCTTTGCTTGATTGTTAAAACTACTATATCATAAAATAAATTGTTTTCACTTGAGAATTTAATTTTCTAAATGCATATGTGGCATTACAAGCCCAGTTAGATAAATATATCGTTGTGAGCTAAAGAATTTAATATAATTTACAGAATGCACAGAAACGTCTACATCCCTGTCACTGCTCTGGGGGTATCAGTTTTTCTGCTTGGATCAGTGGGAACACTACCAAGTACTGGTCCACCAACACAGTATTCCCAGGAGGTCTCCCATCCAAGTACTAACAAAGCCTAGTCTTGCTTAGCTTCAGCTGATGGACATGGAAAGGCTACAGCGTGGTATGGCTGCTGGCATATTTACAGTAATACTGATGCCACACTTTGCAGGCTAAGCTATTCGCTATGACTTGCCTGCAGAATGCACACTCTTAATTGGGAAGGAAGCCAGAGAATGAGCAGCTCAGCTGTCAATCACTGCCTGTCTCCTCCCTCCCCAGTGTGAAGCCACAGGAGGCCGCCAATCACAGCCTCTCTCCTGCAGGAGGGTCAGCACCAGCCATTCCAAAATCTCCGTCCAAGGTAAAGCCTCCGAGCCGGGTATCCCCCCCCAGCTGACAGACAGGATCAGTGCATCTTCGTATGGAATGCTGCAGATCCCACGCCTGTCTGGTAGTTTCAGAATGGTGTGTAGTCTGTGTGTATCGTGCTAGCTACTAGATAGCATACTACGTAGCATATAGTTTGTCCCTGACGTAGAGGCTGAGAGGTGTTTGAGGTGTGCGTATGTGAGATGTGTCGCAGAAGCTGCTCAGAGAGCTGCTCAGAGAGCTTGGCGTAAGGATGTGACGTGCCAGTGTGGAATTTTCACTGACTGCACTCTGCAAACACACGCCGGCGCTATCGTGCTAACCTTGTGCTGTGTCTCTGTGTCTCTCTCGCCAATGATTCGTGCGTGCCCCTGTGTGTGTCGCTCGCTCGTGGACGCTGCAGCTGAGGCCTGGCCCGCCCGTGCCCCCCCCGCCCAAAGTCACCCCGTCCAAAGACCTCAAACAGGAAAACATCATCAACCTGTTTGATGACGCGTTTGTGCCCGAGATAAATGTAACGACCCCCTCGCAGGTTAGACCTCGTTTGATGACGCGTTTGTGCATGATGGGAAATGCAGGATAGACCTTCCCCACCCGCCTGTGTCATCAACAGCTTCTTCTGACATGACTACCGTCCTCCCCGCTCACCTCTCCTTACATCACCCAGGTTCCCTCCCCATTGCCCCCCCCTTCCATCACCTCCTAATTGGTCCTCACTCTCCCATTCTTCAACATGGTAACTATGATATCCCCAGAAAATAACCATCTTTCCTTTCTTTGGCTTTTTTGTCTTATGTTTATATTCTGTGTTCTGTCTCTGTCTTAAAATTATGTTTGTTCATCTTTCGCAACCTTTGTATGCCACTGTGTATTCAGCTTCTCCTACTCTGTCACTTCCTTCAGCAATGTCAATCAACCATAAAACCCCCACACCAATTATAATGGGGAATAGCAGTTTAGAAGGGGTTCAACAACTCACCTATTTAGGAACTGTGATAATTACAGATGCTAATGTAATTCCATGAATCAATAAAACTGGAGCAGCCTTCATCCTGAAGAGTATTTGGAGAGCAAGCTCCACTGCCCTTAAGACCAAACTCAGGATTTTCAACAAATCCAGCCTGTTTTCTGGTTCTGAGCCACGGAGAACCAATGGAAACATGCTCAGTGGCCTCCAAACCTTCATCAACCACTGACTACGAAGACTCTGCTGTATGTACTGGCTGGACCTCACACCATCAGCAACCTGAGACTCTCAAAACAGAAGCAAATACAAATACGGCTAAGGAAGAGGAAGTGGAGTTTGCTGGGTCACACTAAGATGGTCAAATAATAACATCACCAGTCTCTAACTAGAACCCCCAGGGGAAGTGCAGGAGAGGCAGACCCCAGAGACCACCTGGAGAAGAGACTCGGAGCAGGACATGAGAGCGGGGGGAAACGAGCTGAGCGGAAGGCCCAGGACAGGAGGGGGATGGCTGTGTTTGGTCAATGGCCTGTGTTCCCCAGGGAACACAAAGGCTAAATGGAAAATTAAATGAATGTCACTTCCTCCCCTTCCATTACCTCATCCACCTCACCTCTTTTGCAACCTCCTCCACCACAGAGCCACATCACAGAGTAGAGGCAAAGCCCCTGGGGGTGATTCAGTGGTAGACACTCTTGTTTGTCGATAAATGGAGCATAGACTGGCTGAGTGGCCTGATCTTACCGTTATGTGTTCTTATGTTTTTATTTTCTATAGCCAAAAGGATTTCTTTGAATAGTGATGATTTGCATGAGAAGGCAGGAGAAAATACAGTTAAGAATTACCTTTCCATCTCAGCTCCTTCTGCGGCTCCTCCTCCTTCAGGCCTGAGCAGTGTTTTTGTCTCCCTCTTGTGGCAGGCTGATGCACCTGCTGGCGGGAATCTGCTGGACATGGATATGGACTCACTGCAACCGGCTGTCAGTCCAGGGGGCGTGGCCACATCCCCAGCCTCGCAGGTACGAGGTTTTTCTCTAAGCAAGCCTGCAGTGGGTACATGGGGCTGGGTGGAGTGCTTGTTTCTGGCAGTGACACTCC